>JBBBDQ010001066.1:0-452500 GCA_037127315.1 Ascarosepion bandense | reverse complement strand
GGAACATGTCAATGTTAGGGCACCGCCCCTATTGGACTACGTAATGGACTGTTCCCATTGATATATATAGCAATGGTGGATTCTCTACAGGGAGAGTCGTACAGAGTCACTAGACTGACGACTCTACGACACTGTCAGCCCTCTGCCTTCGGGTAGAGGGCGCTCTCTGCTTCCGAGCAGAGAGCAATAACCCAGTCGTGGTTCCGCCGAAGGGTAGAACCACGACTGGGCAAAAATAGACAGACATTTTTTGGCCCGGCTATATGGCCGGGAATACCCACTATAAAATGACCATGTGTCACATCCAGCCTACGTGGGAAGGCTAGTAAATACAGTCGTACAGAGTCACTAGACTGACGACTCTACGACACTGTCAGCTCTCTGCCTTCGGGCGGGGGGCGCTCTCTGCTTCCGAGCAGAGAGCAGTAACCCAGTCGTGGTTCCGCCGAAGGGTAGAGGCACGACTGGGCAAAAATAGACATATATTTTTTGGCTGGGCCATATAGCCCGGAAATTCCAGTCCAAACTGACCATGTGTCATACGTTGCCCTTACTGGGAGGGACGACTAAATAATGAGTCATAGAGAGTTACTTGAGAGTCTCTAATGAGTTACTGAAGAGTCAGTGCGAGTCAGTGAAGAGTTAGTCACACTTCCGGTGGTGTACCGGAAGTAATCACGTATGCACACGTCTTATGACGGATTGGACTCTTGTATCTTTTCTATTGTAAATATTACTAATCACTTCTGTACATACTAACCGTCTTTCCGCGGAATACAACTTATAATTCTGATTCTGTTGTTGAGTTATTCATTTATACTTGGCGACATAACAGTCAAGAACATTGAGATGAATGGCGGGTGCGCCTGACCATATATGACAGCAGTATTTCATGCACGGATAGATGGTTGATTTGTATATATGCAGGATGGATTCAGGAGAAAAATTCATCCTGGCCTGATACAGTGACCCAACCTTCCTAGCAGCGGATATTTGTCATTACAGCTGTTTCTGCTGAACGGAAATCACTTATAACTTAATCAAATATTTTTTTTATTTTGTTACGGATTAGCAGGATTAAAAAATTGATACTTACTGAATGTCCCCAGATTAAGCAATAATCTGCTTATGCTTTTACTATCTTTATTGCATTGCTGTATTTAATTTACAGTTTAACTACAATTCAATTGAACCTGCCTGTTTTAGAGTTTCTTATTTTGCTCTGGTCAATATGCTTAAATTCTTACTGCTTACTATCAATAGGAATAATATATTTTTGTGTAAAATTGCATATAATTTATGTATAGATTGCTTTAATTTCTTTTCATCTATAAATATACGGAGGCATATAGGAATATAAATTTTATAACTTGAAATCGATTTGACAACAATGTATGGAAGAATATAAAATATAAATTTTTAAATTTATCAGAACAATGTTGGGTAATTGAATGACAAAATGGAACAAAAACTCTGTGTAACGCATTTTGTCTTCTGAAATAATTAATTAGACTAAATAATTGATTAGACAATAAATAATTAGACAATCATTTATTAATTAAACTAAATAATTAGTTAGACAATAAATAATTAGACACTAAATAGTTAATTAGACTAAATAATTAATAAGACAATAAATAATTAATTAAAGTAAATAATTAATTAGATTAAATATTTAGACAATAACTAGTTAATTAGACTAAATAAGTAATTGTACAATAAAAATAAGACAATAAGTAATAGACTGAATAATTAATTAGACTAAACTATTAGACAATAAATAATTGATTAGACTAAATAATTAGTTAGACAATACATAATTAAACAGTTAGACTAAATAATTAATAAGACAAGAAATAATTAATTAAACCAAATAATTAATTAAATTAAATAATTAGACAATAAATAGTTAATTAGACTAAATAATTAATTCTACAATAAAAAGACAATAAGTAATTAGACTAAATAATTAATTAGACAATAATTAATTAGACAATCAATAATTAATTAGACAATCAATAATTAATTAGACTAAGTAATTAATTAGACAATAAGTAATTAGACAATAAATAATTAATTAGACTAAATGATTAATTAGACTAAATAATTAATTAGACTAAATTTGCATACTTATTGATGGAACTATATACAGTGCCTTGCAATAGTAAGTAAACCCTAAGATATTATTTCCAGATAATCTATATATATATATACTTACAGAACAAATAGCATTTTTATGCATTTACAGCACAGCGATTATTTACTAAGAACACACCATATCTCACAATAATACCGTAAACGTAAGTCATAAGCAAAAAAAATTACATACAGATGTTCGCTAACAGAAACATACACACGTTGGTCTGGACTTATTTTTGATCTAGATAGACCGTTAAACTTTCGGTACAAAATCACAGACACATAAACATGCATCATTTTAACGATGAAATAGCCAGATGTACCCATGAGTTTTTTGCTAACAGCATTTCCTGCTTGGAGAAATCTCTTCCGGTTCATTTACTTTCCAGTCAATATTGATCTTCAAGAATTTAAATGCAACGCTAATCGTCATCTTTAGTCTCTTTAATCTTGTAATTTTAGTGTTCACTCTATTTAATAAAATTTTTTTTCATATTTTTTGACACTCTACAAATATTTTCACGGCTTCTGCTCCAACGAACTTAGCTCACTGTGTCCCTTATATATAAATTTACTCGAGCCACAACATAAGCAACTAGGTCCCAGCCCTTTACTGTGAAACCAATAAAATGTAAACGCAAATTCTACTCCATCAGCTTCTTTTCTCGCACTTCCCGCCTGTGGAATTCCCTTCCATTTACTTGGATCCCCGACAGCTACAATCTCTAAGAATTAAAATGTAAAGTCAACAGTCATCTCCTATCTCACTAACCTGCATCCTTTCTCATGCTCCTTTCTCCGTCCACTCCACTCTCATCAGTATTCTCATTCTTCTCTTACCCACTTTTTGACAACCCTTATAACCTGTTACTCTTTCTCATAACTTTCCTCCTATGTAACCCCCTGCAAAACAATGGCAGTAAAATGCCTAACTAGGGGCGATATGATTATAAAAAAAATAAAAAATAAACTCAGTGACCCCTTGCGTTTCAAAGGTTTTATTATTTAGCCTGTGATGAAATTATTATATAACACTTAATATTCCTGGGTTTGACATAGATGTTGCCACTTATAAAAAATCCATATAGTTTTTATGAAATACTCACCTTCAAATTGCTCGTGACAAAATTTGGGGCCAGTCGAATTATGAGTTTACAAATTACAGTTATTTAAATGAAGCTACTTTTGGAAATTTTCAAAACAATGGAAAAACCTGAATTTCGTGTGTTGATAAAGCATTGTTTTCTGATCGGAAAAATACTATTTTTGATAATTGATAATTGTTATACGGGCGCTGCTCCGTCGGAAAGAACGGTTAAGAGGTGGTATGCTGACTTTAAACGCGGTCGTACAGACACAAATGTTACTGAACGTTCAGGTCGACCAAAATCGGCAGTACCGGTAAACACCAAAACGTCCACAAACTCATTTTGGCCAATTGAAAATTTAAGTTGCGTGAGATAGCAGAGGATTTAGACAAATCAGAAAACAGTGTTTTGCATGAACATTTGTTAATGATTATTATATTTATAATTATAATATCATATAAACTAATTTGTCCATATTTTCTTTTGCAGGTATGTATGACATCTTCCATTTCTTTATAAACTACATTAATAGGTATGTACTTATTTTTTAGTAGTTTTAATAAATGTATGAACGGTTTATTTTTATTTATTTATTTTTCATAATATTATCGGAAGACAATTGCTTACATCAGTAGACAGCATCTATACAATATATATATATATATATATATATATATATATATATATATAGGTTGTACCAAAAATATATAAAATCTTTGCTAGTAGGTTCCCCTCATCATCAAAACAAGAAAAAAGTTCATGAAAATACATGTCCGCAAATCTTTCGTATTTAATTATTAGGGTAGACGTTGTTAAATGTGTCATCCGAGATACAATCTAAAAATAATTTTACAAAGTTTTTAAAACTATATAGATTCAGGATCTGCTAATGAAGTACTCTCCGTGAAATGCATGAACTGCTGGAGCCACTTGACGTGTGCTAATACCTGGATTGTCACCGACAGCTTGTAGCATGTGTCCTTCGTTGTCAGGCGTACGAGCCAATTTCGGTTTCCCTCGATTCATCGTTTGTGATGCAACGGATCTTGTCTCATCAACGCGACGATAAACAGCAGCAAAGATCAGATGACACGACTGCCTTCGGTCTGAAAACGCGATCTGATACAGCCAGTCTGGCGTACATCATCATTTGCGCGGCCTTATGTAAAAATCAGATCTGCCTGCGTACGATATGAATGTGCTTCCATTGTTAAACGAAACACTTTTCAGTTAACTTACTGCTACACACGTTAAACAGACTAGTCAGAGATCTACACGAATGACAAATGTAACCTAGTCTACATAGTATTACAGTGCCATTTTTCGTAAAATTTCTTTTAGCTTAATCACTCAAAGACGAAAGATTTGCGGACGTATGTTTGCATAGACATGTGTCCTCGTCGGTATAAGAAACCCGACCCAAAGTTTGTAAAAATACTTTTGATACGCCCCATCTATCAATCTCTCTCTCTCACTCTCTCTCTCTCTCTATATATATATATATATCACTAACACACACACACACACACTCTCTCTCTCTCTTTCTCTCTCTATATATATACGTCTGTGTGTGTGTGTGTCTGTGTGTGTGTGTGTGTGTGTCTGTGTGTGTGGATGTGTCTTTAAATATGTAATGTACTTTTTTATTTATTATTCCGATATATTTTTATCACTTTAAACATTATTTTATTAGACAATGTGCGGGGGGCTACATAACTGTAAAAGAGATTAATTAGAAGAGAGTGAGGACTACAAACCAGTTAGAAAGAAGCAATAGAAAGCTGAGAATGCAGGTGCGATGACAGATACATAGGTGGAGAGAAAGGGTAGGATATAAGGGGGTGGGGAGAGAGCTAGAGTCCAGTGGTTAATAGATGAGTATTGACATTGCATTTAAATTCTTGGATGTTGTAGCCGTCAATAAAGCAATAATAAGGAAGCGAGTTCCACAGGCGGGAAGTGAGAGAGAAGAAGCTGAAGGAGTAGAATTGCCGTCTGCATTTGGTTGATCGTCACTGTGAATGGGTGAGACCCAGTTGCCAGTCTGGTTGCACGAGTAAACACCTGTTGAGGAGGCAGCAGTGACTTAAGTTCGTCCGAGCAGAAGCCATGAAAGTATTTATAGAATAGACAAAGGGAGGCCACATTTCGTCGCTGGAGAGTGGCTGTAGTCGAGCCGCCAAGTCAGTACCTATCACATTTTAGACTCTCCTTTGGAGCCTTTGAGTTGAACGGCAGGGGCGCCTGACCATAAATGGCAGCAGTACTCCATGCACGGACGGATGGTTGACTTGTATATATGCAGGATAGATTCAGGCGGAAAAAACATCCTGTATCGACATAATGACCCAACCTTCTTAGCAGTGGATTTAGCTATGGATTCAGGGACACAGCAAGTAATCTAGCTTTTGTAAATACAGGGCGTCCATAAAGTTTGTGTGCAACTTAAAACATTATAACTTTAGTTGTATTTGCGATAGAAATAATTTGTAAAAATGATCAGAAAGAAGTAAATCTATATTTTATAAAGTTTAATTGAAATTTTATTCAAGTTTCCACATGTCCTTCATCATTAGCAATACAAAGGTTAATACGATTTTGCAGTTCACGGAAAACATTTGCCAATTGATTTACAGTAATGCCTAAAATCACATTTGTCATTTTAGCTTCAAATTTTCTAGTGAACAAGGTTTGGTTGCATACACAATTGTTTTTACATGTCCCCATAAAAAAATCTGATGGAGTCAAATCTGGCAAACGTGGAGGCCAATAAAATAGTGCACCTATTTCGATCCATCTCTTTATTTGCCCAAAAATTGTTGCAAATTTTGTGGTAGAGAATTATTGAATAACTATACTTAAAACTAGGTACATTAAACTTTCTAACATTTTTTACAATTTTTTTCTATCACATGTACAAATAAAGTTTATAATTTTTTAAAAGTTTACGCGGACTTTATGGACACCTTATATATGTCAGAACAGGAAGAAAGAAATATGGCATAAAATCAAACTAATATCTACAAATGATAGGACGTTTGGAAGAGCCATCATCACACATAACCTTAAGGACAATACTTCATGAGGGGAAAGTGTGCATGATTTTTACCATTAAACTATTTTATGATTAAATCAGTATTATTATCGCTATCCTTTTCACTAATCATTGCACGGCTGTTTCCTGAAGTTTATATCGGTTCTTATAAACATATATTTGCGATTTGGTCATAAATTTGTGCATGTACTGACAATTTATTCATTTTAGTATATCGAATTGGATGGAGGTTATCAAGGTTGTAGCTGTCAGTTACTGCCTGACCAGTTCAAGTCGGACTTAATTTATTGTCGGTTTGTTTATTTACAGACTTATTTTTTGTCCGTAAATAAGCAGATATTCAATTAACCTTTTGAAACAAACGTAATATATCATGCATTATAATCTTAAGGTCTGATTCTTGATGGAATTTCTATCAAAATTACGCCGAACAATAACATACCAAATTTTTAAAAAATAATATTATGAACACTGTAATCTTTGATGAAATCTTCAAAATACAGACAAGATTTTTTTTTATTTCGGCAATCCCAGGCCACCGTACGGTCTCATCGAAAGGTTTGTAGTGGTTAAACTAAAGCACATATTTTCTGTGGTTGAAAGGAAAAAGGCACTTTCAGGATCTTAGTGATTTCTAGTAATAGCGTTTATTCAAATAAAATGATTTATTATTTTTTCCTTTATGTTTTTATCTACTCATCCTTGTAACTATCTCTTATTTGATCGCACGATACGTTTTTTTTTTACCTATTATCGATCGACAAACTTATCTTACTATTGATCTGTCTGTCTAACTACCTGTCCACCAACCTTAGAATATATTTTCTATCGATTACACAGTGTCCCACATTATTAGCCACTTCATGTTTCATCAATATATAAAGTAAATACTTATTGGAAACTAAAGATTTTTTCTTTTATGATGACAGTATCTTTCTGCGCAGTTAGAACGAAACCCGGTCCGTTTTACGCAGATGTAAATAAGTAGCAACTATTTCTATGGAATTCGTTCTGAATCTGAGGTTTAAAAATTAAGAGCAGCTGTGTTTTGAGTTTGAAGATTACTTAAACGGATCGTGAGAATTTAATGACGTATATAAAAAACAGTTTAATAACACTAGAAATTCAAAAAGGATAAATGTATTCGTAAGGCAAAAATTAGATAGACTAAACTATCGCCCGGTTCACACTCCACCCACGTCTATTGAACGGGTGAAGAGGCTCATCCCTTGTTTCCTGTTTAGGATGTGGTTTCCGGCTTTCTCTTTTCCAATCTTTTCACTCTTACGTAGCCCCCTGCACATCAGCGGCGTTACCGCCTTGCTCGGGGTGATATGATTAAAAAAAAAACATAAAGAATTGTTTAATAACCCCAGAGATTGCAAAAGGTAAAAAGATTTGTTAGAATGTAAGACGTATATATAAAGCACTGTTTAATAACCCCAGAGATCGCAAAAGGTAAAATGGATTGTAAGAACTGTTTTATAAACCCAGTGTTTTGAAAAGGTAAAGATTGTAGGTTTGTAAGAACTGTTTAATAATGCCAAACTTATAAATGGTAAATCGGCTCTGGAAATTGCAAAAAATGATTGAAAGGTGAAATCACCAGAGATAAGAAAAATATAAAAACCTGTTTAATAACACCAGAGTTTGTAAAATAGATTGTAAGATCACAAGACGAATATAAAAAAAACAGTTTAAACATCCCTAGAGTTGATAAAAGGTAAAGTGTGTTGCTAGTTCGTAAAGCGAATATAAACAACTGTTTAATGATACATTCAATCGGCTCTGGAAATTGCAAAAATGATTAATAAGCAAAACCGAACTGTTTAGAAATTTGTTAATAATCCTGAGCTCCGACGCCAGCCTAAAAATAAGAAAAAAAACGATGGATTTATCTCTTCTAATAAGAGAGAATCTATTAAAATCTAGCTTTGGTAAGCTATTAAATTGTTAGTCATTATGGTAGCAAGGTAGTGACGAAAATCGTAACATCGGGGCCTATATCGGGTGGCAGAATATATGTGATCATTAATCTGTTCTCTGGACTGCAGTTATGGGTTTAACAATAAATCATTATTATCCTCAAAACATCCTTGCAATCTATAAATATTTTCTAGCTTTGAATAACTTGTAAAAGGTTGATAAGCCGTAAAAAACAAATGTTTCTTTTACATCATTTTTCATAACCAATTTATAACAATTAACTACATCTGGCAGAAAAGCCTCTGATTCGGTGCTTGGACGTTTTTAAGATGCCGGAACTATCTCGTAATTACTGTTATTCCAAGGTTCACCTGTTGGGATCCATTATAGTAAACCTGTTAGTAGCGCCTGTTAGGGTATCAAGTATGGGTAAATAGTGAGCCTTAAAACATAAACAAAACAATATGAAAGTATAAAAATAAACTTTTAAAGTAAAATTACCAGTAATACATTTTTATATTATAAATTGCCAAAAATACTTACTTAGAGTATTTACATTATTCGGACTATTGTCCTCATCTTTACTGCCATTTATACGGCGTTTCGGTCGCTGTACGCTCCGACCTTCTTCAGTGCTAGGAATTTCGGACCGAATCCTTTATTACAATTACAGGGGTATATGAACTCTATTCCTTGCGTAGTAGAGCCTCTTTTGGTAGTCATGAGTTATCTCCCTTTAACCCTGTAGGTAACTTGTTCACCATTGCGGTACGAGTAGCAACAAAGATGAGGACAATAATTCGAATAATATAAATACTGCAAATACTACCATCTCAGAAATATAGACAAATAATATTTACTTATATTAAAATTATGAACAATACATATTTATCGTCAAATTAACAAAAATATAATTTTTGAGCAAAATGACCAGCAATACAAATTTTATAGTAGAATTATCAACAGTAAATTTTATCCGTAGTTAAAGACATACACTTACGTTTAAAATTTATTTAGTTGAAGCCACAAAATTTTGTTCGAAATATTAAGGTTTTAAAATTAAATAACTTCTAGAGGTTGATATGCTACTAAACAAAACCATCCAACTAACTAGCACAAAAGAACTCATGATATTAATCCAGAAAATATTCTACAATTTTAAAAATAAATCTAAGTTTATTATAAAATATAACTCCAACAAAACTACAACATAAAACACAAATATATCTCCAAATCTAGTGATCATGTCCACTTAAATGCAAATGCACAAATCAGTGTATAATCTACCATGCGTTCAATTGCGAAAGTAGAATAACATATATCATATATTTATTACTTCAAATCGATCAAATCATAATCAATTTAATGGTCAACATTTTATCTTGAATTGTTCCTATGCCTTGTATCCGCTAAACATTATTATGAAATTGAGGATAGTTCAAATATTTTCGTGAAACTTTTCGGTTGTTTTCTGAGAAAATTAAAAGTGGTTAATGATTTGAGACGGAATGGATTTGTCTGGCTAATGATCCATTCATTGTTTTTCATCTACGCTTCGTTTATCGTTTTATTTTTGGAGATTAATTTCCTATTTTCCTGTCAAGGCACGTAATCTGTCTATTCCTTGATTGCCGTTCCGACGATGTCCTTCTGGGTCACCAGTTTCCTTGTATCTTTACCGAAAACATTTCATTCACGCTTCACTTTACCGTCTATATTATATACATTTTAATTACTGCGGAAAATCTATATCATTATATCTAAACTGATTTATAAATGGAACTTTGTGTGTGTGTGTGTGTGTGTGTGTCCGTTACCTATAGACTCCGAAACGGCTGAACCGATTTTCTTGAAAATATACACAGTTGTACTATAAGCGTCTGTGAGTGTTCTTAGCTAAGTTTGGGTCGAGGTACCCCCGATAGATATCGAAAATCGAGAATGAAGAAAACAATCGGGTTATACAAGGAATGATCCGATTTTAATCAAATTTGGTACACTAATAGACAAAGACAGAAGAAACGATATTCAGAAGTTTCAAGGTTGCAGTTCTTACAATAGCGCAGAAAATCGATTATATATATATATATATATATATATATATATATATATATATAAAGCAAGATGCTTGTGTGTGTGTGTCTGTTTATCTGCCTGTATGTCTATTTTTTTCAGCCCTTTTATTTTAGTTTTTGCTTCGGGTTTGGCTCTAAGTAGGTATAATTGTAGTTCTTAGTCTCAACCATGATACCATGTACTCAGAGGACTTATTTAGCCTTCAAAATTCAGTTTATGACGAAAAACACTTATTTGATATCGATACCAGGAAATCTAAATTTGACTTACATCCATTCATTTTTCTTTCAGTCTACGGTTTCGCTTTAACTGTAAACAACTATTGCTTTTTAGTCTTTCGTGCCAACGTCCAAAGAGTCTGAGCTCCAGGACCATGGATTAGTTTTAAAGCTTTCATTACACCCGAGCAACACCGGGCTATACTGCTAGTATACAATATATGGCAGTACAAGCACATGCGCACACTCATGTATGTAGACTACCGGCCATAATTAATAGGCAACTCCAGTGTTTAAAAAATGATGTATTTCATACTATTTTTTACTATTTATTGCCAACTGAACAATTGTAAATGAAAATGGAGTGATTTTTTTGTTAATACTACACAATAGCGTGTGCATCAAATGAATTTTTAAATATTTAATAATTACCTATATTGCAGTTTCATCAATGAAAGAATGAAGAAAATTTAGAGCGATTCGGACAATTTCATCGTTGCTTCTTTGCCTTGTAAAATTTTGCATATAATAATAACAAAAGAACCAATCTATTTTCATATAGAATTAACCACTTATTAGCCAATAATTATGGCCGGTTGTGTGTGTGTGTGTGTGTGTGTGTGTGTGTGTGTGTGTGTGTTAAAGAAAACACGAGTTTTTTTTCCGAATTTGCTTGCAGTTTACTGTGCACATTTAAGAACTAGCTTTACAATCATGCTAAAAATACTACAAAAGTCAAAGCTAGAACCCCTTAGAAATGATACACCTTCATAGTACTAACAACACTCTTACACACACCATAAACCGTGATCTAATTTAAAATTTTAAAAAATTTAAAAATTTATAGAAAAAATCGGTTTCCTAAATTCAAAATTAAGGTTAAATATACAAAATTAGATTAATTATAAAAACTGTGCTTAAATACACATATTAAATTTTACCTTAAATACAAACATACATATTACCTCTTTGCCTATTACCTTGAATACAACATTAAATATTACCTCCTACATTAAATTCTACCTATTACGCATTCATTACCTACTTACTTATTACCTTAAATACTAACATTAAATTTTACCATATACATTAAATTTTACCAATTAAACACCACAAACTGTAATCTTATTAAAATTTAAAATTTAATAGAAAAGAACGATTTCCTAAATCCAAAATTAAGTTAAATATACAACATTAGAGAGATTACAAAAACTGTGCTTAAATACAAAAATATTCTATAGTCCCTTACACCTCCCTACTCTGCTCCTCTAAGAAATCCAAAGGATAAAGTCTAGTCGCAAGATCATAAAACTTACATCCTATCTGCTAATGTTAAATCTGTCTACAAAATTCCAAGACACTCAATAATCAACTATATTCACTACCCACCCCATTTTCTTCAAAATTCAAACGGACAATTCACAAGACTTATTCCCTTATCACTAACCCCCACCAACGTCCCACACACAACTCACCAAATATAAGAAAAGAGGCTTTCCATTCCTGTCCATTGTAGTTTCAATGTCGAAACAAATGTACGATTTGTAGTTGATATATAAAAATTTGTATATATTCTAAAATATAATTTATAATAAATATTCACAGCTCTATATATTCAATATCGAGCACTTTTAAATTAATGTTTTGTACGTTGCAAAAAAAATTTTCTTCGTTCTTTATTCACTCGGATATATATATAAATATATATATATTATTTATTCATAAATTATAATATGGATATGTTACAATATCACTACAATAGTAGGCATTTGTTTCAACACTTTTCTGTCTTGTTAAGTGATGTGATAGTTCTTAAATGAATCTTAAATAAATTCATTTAAGAACTATCACATCACTTGATAAGACACGAAAGTGTTGAAACAAAATGGCTACTTTTGTAGTGATATTGTAACACATCCAGGTTATAATTTATGAATAAATAATATTATTAGCTCTACTTTTGTATTGAGCACTTTCTTAAAAATAATGTTTCTTTGGACAAGGAATATTATTCCAACAATATATATATATATATATATATATATATATATATATATATCCGAGTGAATAAGGAACGAAGAAAAAATATAATTGTTAAGATATTGTATAATCGTCCTCACATGTCCTACATCCCTTTTCTCACAGCTCTTTGTGTTTTTTTTCTTTGTGTGTGAATTTCTAATCCCCCATAAAGAATCATCTGAGTCAGTCCATCTGATATAAAATTTGGCTGATATCCAGTCAAGGTTAAAGAAAAATAAACGTATTGTTCACTGAGTCAGATAAATCAAACATCGCATACGCATTGTCCTACTCATACTGTATATCAACAAATTACTGTAAAAAAAACAAAACAAGCAAAAAACGAAACACACACATTTCTTATCTCTCTAAAAGCGAGCGCTTGTACTAAGAGATTCATAATAGAACCTTCCCATGCAGTGTTGACCTCAATATTAACAGTACCTAAAATACAGCCAATGAACCTTGTTTAAATTCAATAGAGCTGACGTACTTGTTACATTGCCATAACTTCACTAATATGGGACAAATTAATACCAGTAATGCTTGCTTAAGTGGTCACTGTTGACCATCACCTTCAAAGTATTCTTCTCATGTATCTATAGATGCCGTGGGTGCCAATACTGCAAAATAAATAAAGATTATTGTAACTTGTTTTCCTAGATACATTTCGATACTTTTCTAAATAAGTCCTCTGAGTAAATGGTTTCATGGCTGAGACTAAGAACTACAATTATACCTACTTAGAGCAAAATCCGTAGCAAAAGCTAAAATAAAAGGGCTGAAAAAATATATACAGGCAGATAAACAGACACACACACAAACATCTTGCGTTTTATATATATATATATTATCGATTTTCTGCGCTATTGTAAGAACTGCAACCTTGAAACTTCTTAATATCGTTTCTTATGTCTTTGTCTATTAGTGTATCAAATTTTATTAAAATCGGACCACTCTTTCTCTAACCCGATTTTTTCGATTATCGATTTTCGATATTTATTGGGGGTACCTCGACACAAAACATAGCTAAGAACACTCGCAGACGTTTATAGTACAACTGTGTAAATTTTTAAGAAAATCGGTTCAGCCATTTTGGAATCTATAGGTAACGGACACACACACACACACACACACACACACACACACACACACACACACACACACACACAGACAAAGTTCCATTTATAAATAAGTTTAGATATATTGTATTTAGTCCGCAAATTTTCTTTTAAAGATGTCAGATTAAATAATTTGCAAACATTATGTCTGCTTATTTTTAATAAAATCCGTTCATACTCAGGGATAATCTTTTGCGTATTACAATTGAAAGATGTTTTCCGTTTGTTGAGAGTTGTTAGGTTATCATTTGTTACTTCAATTTGCCTTTTCACAAGGCTATGTTTAAATTGCCAGGTAATGTTGCCATGATGAAAATACACACATTTTAAATTATATAATTCAGTAGATCAACATTTCGATTTTTAAAAAAATATAAGCAGACGTAATGTTTACAATTTATTTAATTTGATATCATCCATATTGATGGTAGATAGGAAATTTGATATCATCCATATTGATGGTAGATAAAAAATTTGACATCATCCATATTAATGGTAGATAGGATATTTGATATCATCCATATTGATGGTAGATAAAAAATTTGATATCATCCATATTGATGGTAGATAGGATATTTGATATCATCCATATGGATGGTAGATAGGAAATTTGATATCATCCATATTGATGGTAGATAGAAAATTTGATATCATCCATATTGATGGTAAATAGGAAATTTGATATCATCCATATTGATGGTAGATAAAAAATTTGATATCATCCATATTGATGGTAGATAGGATATTTGATATCATCCATATTGATGGTAGATAGGAAATTTGATATCATCCATATTGATGGTAGATAGGAAATTTGATATCATCCATATTGATGGTAAATAGGAAATTTGATATCATCCATATTGATGGTAGATAAAAAATTTGATATCATCCATATTGATGGTAGATAGGATATTTGATATCATCCATATGGATGGTAGATAGAAAATTTGATATCATCCATATTGATGGTAAATAGGAAATTTGATATCATCCATATTGATGGTAGATAAAAAATTTGATATCATCCATATTGATGGTAGATAGGATATTTGATATCATCCATATTGATGGTAGATAGGAAATTTGATATCATCCATATTTTGATGGTAGATAGGAAATTTTCTCTGTGGTAGTTAAAGATGACCAGCTAAGTTTTGGTCACATTTCTACCTTAATCCAGATTGGCGATCCTTTCCAAAAGCAGAGGCGAGGCTTACCTTTTCAGCCCTAGAGAAAGGAGTAGATGGCGGTGTCATCTGCATAGATGCCTATTTTGGAACTGATTACATCAGAAAGATCATTGATGAACATTCGAAAAAGCATATGACCCAGGCTACTGCCTTGAGAGATACCAGCGTTCACATGGAAGTATTTGGAACTCTGCCCATTCGATTTGAAAGGAACGATTGTATTAAATTTGAACAATCATCCTGTTATACCGTAGCTCTGTAGCTTGCGCAGGCGGGCCGCATCCCAATATTAATTTAAGCATTGAGATTTTACTTCCCAATTACATGTTTAAAGTTTATTTTAATTTAAATTAAATTATATAATTAAAAACTAGCATTACAGCATTATAATATAGAACTTCAATGCACAACGCTAGAACAAAAAATTCAATCCCGGAATAATCAGTTCCTAATAAGCACCTGATGATATATATATATATATATATATATATATATATATATATATATATATATATATATAATAACTATATAGACTCTGTAAGTATGTAGGCCGTAAATTTATACTAAAATAAACCTCCGAAAAAACCATTAACAAACAGAACCTAATTCCGTTACAAATCCGGTGTACTAAGACGTCGGATAAATGGGGAGAAAAAAAAGAAACCGGCGGAACAAGAATAAAACATTTATTACTCCGCAGTAAAGAAAAAACTCCAAACGGAACCAAATACAAGAAAAAGTGCTCAATACAAAGTACGAAAGAAAAGATACAATAGTAGAGCAAAAACACACAAAAATCTAGAGTGAGCCAAAACCTACCGCGGTTTCACACTACGGATCGTCAGGGCCAAGGCTCTGATGATCCGTAGTGTGAAACCGCGTAGGTTTTGGCTCACTCTAGATTTGTGTGTATATATATATATATATATATATATAAGGAACGAAGAAAAATTTACATCATTCAAAATATTAATTTAAAACAGTGATCGATATATAATATAGTGCTGTGAATTTTTATTATAAATTATAGCTTAGAACATGTGAAAATTTTTATCCACTACAAAATGTACATTTTGTTTCGACATTGAAATTATAATGTCTTATCAGATGGTGTAGAAAGGAATGAAAAGCCACTTTTCTTATATTTGGTGAGTTGTGTGTGGAATATTGGCGGGTGTTAGGGTTAGCGACAAGGGAATAAGTCTTGTAAATTGTCCGTTAGAATTTTGAGAAGAAGAATGGGTAGGGAATAGAGTTGATTAATGAGTGTGTCAGGAATTTTGTAGACATTAGAAGATGGGGTATAGTTTGATGACCTAATGGCCATTTAAACTCAGTTTTTATAATTAATCTAATTTTGTATATTTAACCTTAATTTTAAACTTAGGAAATCACTTTTTTCTATAAAGCTTTAAAATAGAAAGCAGTTTATGGTGTGGAATAGGTAAAATTTAATGTAAAATTGTTGTTAATATTATAAAAGTTTATCCTCTCTAAGGGGTCCTAGTTTTGTTTTTTGCAGTATTTTTAGCAGTATTTAGTATTGCTATGTAGGGGGTTACATAGGGAAAAGTGATGAGAAAGAGGGGTTAGTTATAGGAAATGTCAGGAGGAGGGTAAAAATACCGAGGATGGTGGGTGGAGTAGATGAAAAAGAGCTTGAGAGAATGGATGCGAGTTAGTGAGATAGGAGATGTCTATTGACCTTACATTTAAATTCCTGGAGATTGTAGCTGTCGGGGAAGCAAGTATATGGAAAGGAATTCCACAGGTAGGATGTGCGTGAAAAAAGCTGAATAGAAATTGCGATTACATTTTATCGGTTTCACTGTAAAAGAGTGGGACCTAGTTGCCAATCTATTAGCTTGTGCAAATTCATACCTAAGGGGCACCAGTGAGCCAAGTCGGTATAGATCATACTTCAGATTCTCTGTTGGATTTTGAAAAGAACTCCGAGGGGAATAGCAAGGTCACCCAACCAGATGTGGCAACAGGATACAATACACGGGCGGATGCTCAGATATTTAAACTTCTGTACCTGCTTGGTTCTAGAATCCCTGACTGGTAGTCGGCATTTTGGGTTCCTCTTTTTAGTGTTTACAATGCATTGTTTTATTGTACTTTATATATATTCCTTTCTTTTCACTTTCTGTGACCACTTTCTGGTTGTTCCGTATCTATCATCTACGTATCTTATATTCTAAGAGATGTATCTGTTGTTACTGTAATAATTTATTATATAGATTTGTTTTAAAATTGGTCCGATAAAGAATCACTTGCTGATCATGAAATATAATTTCTTTAAAACAAATAGGATTTAAGAAAGTTTTCGCCAAGCATTCGGAATGTTTGAAAAAAAAGTGTATCGGCTTCCCACCCAGAAGACAATGTGAAATTAGTCAAGGGTAATAATGGGCTGTGTCTACTGCTATATCGTGTTGAATGCACCGGTTCCCGTCCTCTCACCGAAGTTAAGCAACATCGAGCCTGATCAGTACTTAAATGGGTGACCATTTGGGAATACCAGGTGCTGTAAACGTAAGGTCAAAGAATGGTCTACCGGTCCTCCAGGTTTGGGGTTTGGGTGCAGGGCTAACCACCCTGCCGCGTAAAAAACAGTTTGTTACAGAAACAGCAACAGAAAGTTCCCCATGCACCATTGGATGTGATGGACAGATGATGATGAATAATGGGCTGTAGAAACTTCTGAAAAAACCATAGCTACTCAATTTCCTGACCTATATTGACTATATGACATACGAAAATTCTCGAGATATTTTAAGAGAGGTCAGTGTCAAATATCTAACAAACTACAGATCATCTCAAAAGCAATTAATCATGTCTTTACATAGTTATCTGTTCAAACAGTTTTGGCAAAAATGATACTATTCTCTTGGTGTCAACATAGACAACACAATTTTTTTTTCAAATATTTTATCAAGCCATAATCATAAGAAACACGTGTCAGAGAAAGATGAAACATTTTTTTCTAATCAGTCTTTTGTCAAATGCGCTGTGTGAGGGCAGGAATTATCCTTATGGTGGATTACTACCTTTATGGACATTTTATGACCAAATCTACTTTCAGACGACTAAAATCAACGTTAATTTTTTGATTGTCTAAAACTTCATAATGGAGGATTCCTTGAATATTCTACAATATACTCGGCATCATTTTATTTAAACAAAAATTTCTTGGTTACTGATGTGGTTTATTTTCTCGACTCGTTTTCACTAACGTCGATTACGGTAAAGTATCAATTTTTAATCACCAGAAACGATCCCGTGTCAAAAGGGCGCTTGAAGTTGTCATGTAAGGAATGACTTGCAGCAGTACGTTGGCGGTAGGTCGTCTGGGACAAGATTTTCCAATCACTTAATCCGTTCGAATAGTTTTCAGTTTGTGTCGGACATTATAACGTGCGGCGAGTAAATTATTGCCATTTTATATTTTTTTTATTTTGCTGCGTGTGCGTTGTTTGTCTTTTTATTTTGTCAACGGCACAGTATAGTAGGATAAATTGGAACATCGTCTGTGAGAAAAAGAGCACAATCTGCCATTTATGGTCTGGTGCCCTCGCTGTTCATCTCCGTGTTCTTGACAGGCTCCAAAGGAGAATCTGTAATGTGATAGGTACCAACTTGGCGGCTCGACTACAGCCACTTTCCCACCGACGAGATGTGGCTTCCTTTTGTTTGTTCTATAAATACTTCCATGGCTCTGCTCCAACGAACTTAAGTCACTGGTGCCTCCGCAAAAGGTGTTTACTCATGCAAACAGAGTGGCATCTGGGTCTCACCTATACACAGTTAGATCAACCAAATGCAAACGACAATTCTACTCCTTCAGCTTCTTTTCTCGCACTTCCCGCCTGTGGAACTCGTTTTCTTATTCTTGCTTTATTAACGGCTACAACCTCCAGAAATTTAAATGCAAGGTCAATACTCATCTCTTAACTACTTGACCCTAATTCTTTCCACACCACCCTGTATATCCTTTCCTTTCACTCCACCTTTGCAACTGCCATCACACCTGTATTCCAATCCTCCTCTTGCTCCTTTCTAACTGGTTCGTCTTTTTCTTCACTCTCCTCTGGTATTTTTCTCTTATGTAGCCCCCTGGACGCCAGAGGCATTACTGCCTTGCTCGGGGTGATATGATTAAAAAAATAAAAAATAAAAAATAACGTATTTGCCATCGCCAAAAATTAGAAACGTCACAATGTACAGCTTGGTATTCGGAAACTTTTATTTCAATCTGAGGACATTGTAAAGGAGTTGTAAAAAAGAGTTAGATGAATCTAATGGTGATTACGAAAGCATGGCCGTTCGGAAAACTCACTCTAATTGTTCTGATACGAAAAGAATACCCGAATTTGTTAGTGAGGGCCTCGGACACAACCCTGAGAGTTAGATGGAGTGCCTTGAAAAGGTAATGTTATCTGGGTTATGAGGATGGCTGCTGGAAAACCCTGTGTGTGGCAACAGGACGCTGCACTAAGTCCCACAAACAATATCTGCCACCACAACATCCCTTATATCTGGCCACCTAAATCCCAAGACTGCAACCTACTGGATTATTATATGTAGGGCGCATTTGAGCAAGAAACCAACAAAACTCCGTGTAAGACTAAAGATGAAATGAAGGCAAAGATTATGGCAGCATTCACCATCTTAAACGAGGAGACCGTCTAGAAGAGATACAGGTGATTACGAAGCCGTCCTGCGGCAGTGATTTTTTTATCGAATAAATTTGCTCTTTACTATTTCAAGTTATTTTTGTGAAATTTTAGTAAATATATTCGTTAAAATGAGATATCAATATTATTTTCATTTTTTGCGTATTTCAGACGACAATTTAGCCATCGCACACTGTCGTATGACTACAATGAATTTTTTCACTATGTTTCCTGGATAGAATGTTAGAATTTGCTGCTTCCAAATTCCCTATATCAGGAACTTTTGCCAGATTCTGCTTTCGCTCTTCTTCCAGATTATAATCCTTAGTTTTCAAACGGGGCAACAACATGCTAGAACATCTTACACTCCACAGGACGCTCGATGGATTTTGCTGTTGAAGAAGCATTAGTACTTCTATTCTAAAGTACAACACGTTTGGCGTGTTCTTTAGTGGGGATGGCTATAGGAGAGAGTTGTGAACTATATCATGAATAATATTTTTATAAGCTGCATTATTGAAATACTTTCTGGACAAACCTCATTTATAAGTGATTCTGTCGGGTTATATCTCAGTTTAATGTAAGGTATATGCGACAAAAGTCTATGTAGGCTAATATCTGTGCATTTTCTTCTATTTGGACACCTTTAGCAAAAAAACTCTTTTATAAGTGATTTTGACTGGTTAAATCCCAGTTTAATGTAAAGAATATACGACAAAATTCACTTGTCTATGTTAGCTAATATCTGAGCATTTTGTTCTATTGAAATACTTTCTGGACTAACCTCATTTATAAGTGATTCTGTTGGGTTATATCTCAGTTTAATGTAAGGTATATACGACAAAATCCACTTGTCTATGTAGCTAATATCTGTGCATTTTGTTTTATTTGGACACCTTTAGTAAAAAAAAAAACTCTTTTATAAGTGAGTTTGACTGGTCAAATCTCAGTTTAATGTAAAGAATATACGACAAAATTCACTTGTCTATGTTAGCTAATATCTGAGCATTTTGTTCTATTGAAACGCTTTCTGGACAAACCTCATTTATAAGTGATTGTGTCTGGTTATATATCAGTTTAATGTAAGGAATATGCGTCAACGTCTATTTGCCTATGTAGGTTTATATCTAGACAGTGTATTCAACTGCTAGGCATGCGTAACACAGTGTATTTGACCAAGCATTCCTCTGTAATCCGACACAAATTCAGTTTAAGCTGATCCGTTTCTCGAACATCAAGTAAAGCTATTATATCATATTCTCCTGTCGATTTTATTCTTTGTTTTGAGGCGCCTAGATGCATAAAAGAAAAAGGAAAATAAAACGAGTGTGTCGGTGGACGTTGTGGGGGAAAAGAATACATCAATTGACATGCCGCTTACAATGAAATTGAATTTTAAGAAAAGAATCGGTGAAGATGTGTCACAATTTAAATAAAGATCTTTCAAATCCGCTTAGATTCAGAGACGACATGCAGACTTGATTTCAATTTTGAAGCTATCTTTGAATAATCGATCCTCTTTTTTCTCGTTTTGTTGGTTGTCGTCAATTGAATTATGGCGTGCCTACCTGTGAATGCCTTGAATAATTTACATGTCTCATTTTTTTCTCCTGATAGTGTCTTTCTTGCTACACGCACAAATGAACTGTAAGAAATTCAAGAATCCGTATCGATACAGATAATATAAAATAACAAAACGACAATAGTTATTAATGAAGTCATTTTCTTCATCTATTCCGTTCAGAATTCATGCCCCCATTTTAAAGACGTAGCACTGGGGTTGGGTTTGATTAATTTTTGTAAATCATCATTACAGAATATGAAGAGGGAGCGATTTTTTGTTGAATTTTTTTACTGGGTAGAAAAATGAGTTGTAGAACTAAAGTTTCATGCAGCCCCTACATGGGTACATATCCCGTTACATAAATGGTACGTCTGTTTGGCGTACCAATTGTGTCCAGTCTTTTTATAATCACATTCAGGGAAATGTGGTACAGTGGATATCGGCTCTGAACGAGAAATCGGGGGGACCGAGTTCGAATTCCAGTTGAATTCTCTGCATTAAATTACGCACAAATACCCTCTTCCTTCCAGTTATGGATTAAATAACAGAACAGATTGCGTATTGTAGCCTTGGCTGGCAACCAGTCTACCGCAGAAAGCAATGATAACCTACTGCGGGATAATCTTCTGCCCAGTCAGTCATATCTTATTCGAGACATGATCGTCCAAGCGTGTATCACATATGGCACTTAACTGACTGGCTGAATATAATAGTTAAATATATGATTATGGCTACTACCGGGATTTAAGTTGGGGATCGGTTTTCTATTGTTATGAAGTGATAAATTGATTCTCCACTAATTGCAATTTATTAATAAAATCCGTCTCTTTTCCCTTCAGGTATAATTTAAAGATCATGATAGAATATCTTCTGCACAGTCAGTCATGTCTCTTTCAAGACATGATCACCTAAAACGTGTATCATGTATGGCATTTAACTGACTGACTGCAAAACCCCAGAAATATGAGCCTCTGATTTTCTCTCGCTAATGTTCATTTCATTGAGTGGCTGAGTCTGGGAAATTTTGCATAAGCCGCAATTTCACGGAGCCCCGAAATCAGATTGTTCTCAAATTTGGGTCGGCTGTTTCTTCTAAGTACCTTCACGAGAAACACATACCAGAACGTTTTGTTTCAGCTAGTAAACCCTTTTTTCTTCTACATAAAATATTCAGTCTAAAAGAAAAGCAAGACTATTCTGAGGACCCTAGATGTTAGCCAGTTCGTCATCGGAGGCCACAATTTGAACAATATAAGGTACGCAGATGATACAGTGCTGATAGCAGACGCTGAAAAGAAATTACAAGAACCCCTACAAAAGGTAGCTAAAGAAAGTGACAAGAAAGGACTACAAATGAACTACAAGAAAACCTAATGCATGGTCATCAGCAAAAAGAGCAGCCTAAAATGCCAAATACAGTTGGAGGCTACTAAAATCAAGCAAATAAAAAATTCATATAACTGAGAAATTTTCTAACTGGAGACGGAAAGTGCGACACAGAAATCCGAAGCCGAATTGGCATGGCAAAGACGTGTTCCAGAATCTAAGTAGAGTATTAAGTGACAGGAAAATTTTGCTAAAAACAAGAAAAGAATCTTTGATTGCTATGTGTGTCCGTTCTTCAATATGGAAGTGAATGCTGGATAATATCTTCAAAATAAAGGAAAGACTTAAACCAGATGAAATGTGATTCTACTGAAGGATCCTGCAAATATCATGGATCGAGCATGTGAGCAATGATGAGGTTTTGGAAAGGATGGAAACGAAAAGGAAATTCATAGTGGGCATCAGGAAAAGACACCTAATGTTCCTGGGACATGCAATGAGAAAAGAAGGACTGGAGAACCTGATACTAATAGGCCAGATATAGGGAGAAAAAGAGACAGAGGAAAGCAGCGGATAACATATTTGAAGGGCCTGAGCAGGTGGATGACAGAACGGGGGTTGCAAGATGTTACAGGAGAAAGCTTGCTAAGAGCCACGAGGGATAGGGAGACGTATAAAGTCATGATTGCCTACGTCCTGAAGGGACAAAGCACAAAGAAGAAGAAGAAGAAGAAGAAGAAGAAGAAGAAGATTATTATTTTTCACTTTATATATATATATATATATATATATATATATATATATATATATATATGGAAAAAAGGCTTGGAGAACCTGATACTAACAGGCCAGATAGAGGGAAAAGGGAGACTGAGGAAAGCAACGGATAACATATTTGAAGGGCCTGAGCAGGTGAATGAGAGAATGGTGTTTCCGTGGTGTAACAGATGAATGCATGCTAAGAACCATCAGTGATAATGAGACGTGGAAGGCCATAATCGCCTACGTCCTGAAAGAAGAAGAAGAAGAAGAGAGTAAACTTTCCTGTGATCCTACTGTAACGGTAAAATAATAAAATTCAAGTCAAATTAGTGAACAACTCACAAGACATTTTGGATAAAGGTGGGTATTTATATAATTACTAGCAGTAGAGTTCGGCGTTGTTCGGGTGTAATGAAAGCTTTAAAATTAATCCATGGTCCTGGAGCTCAACCTCCACGGATGTTGGCACGAAAGACTAAAAAGCAATAGTTGTTTCCAGTTAAAGCGCAACCGTAGACTGAAAGAAAAATGAATGCATGTAAGTCAAAATTTGATTTCCTGGTATCGATATCAAATAAGTATTTTTCGTCATAAACTGAATTTTGAAGGCTAAATAAGTCCTCTGAATAAATGGTATCATGGCTGAGACTAAGAACTACAATTATACCTACTTAGAGCCAAACCCAAAGCAAAAACTAAAATAAAAGGGCAGAAAAAAATACAGACATACAGGCAGATATACAGACACACACACAAACATCTTGCCTTTCATATATACATATATTATCGATTTTCTGCACTATTGTAAGAACTGCAACCTTGAAAATTCTGAATATCGTTTCATATGTCTTTTCTATGAGTGTATCAAATTTGATTAAAATCGGACCACGCCTTCTACATCCCGATTTTTTCGATTATCGATTTTCGATATTTATTGGGGGTACCTCGACACGAAACCTAGCTAAGAACACTCGCAGACGCTTATAGTACAACTGTGTAAATTTTCAAGAAAATCGGTTCAGCTGTTTCGGAATCTATAGGTAACGGACACACACACACACATACACACACACGCACGCACACACACACAGACAAAGTTCCATTTATAAATAAGTTTAGCCGAGTTCGAATTTCAGTTGAATTCATTGCATTCGCTTACGCGCAAATAATTTTGGGAAAGGTATTAATCTTTTGCTTCACCGTTCAGCTATGGATCAAATAGCAGGACAGATTGGATTTTATAAGCATGGTTGGCAAACAGTCTACAGCAAAAAGTAATGGCAACCAACAAGGGAAGAATCTTCTGCCCAGTCAGTCAAGTCTCTTTAGAGATATTTTCGCTCAAGCATGTATCACGTATAGTAATTGACAATTATTCCCCCTTCTATGGGTAAAATTTTAAAACCGTAGTAAATATATTTCTGCAGAGAAATATATTAACTTTCAGTTAATTCTATAATGGACAGAAATTTAATGATTTCTACTGCAATTTACTGAACGTCGTGTTTTTTTAGACATTAACTGTCTAATTATATATATATATATATATATATATATATATATATGCAGGGCGTGTTTGTGCGTTTTGCATTGTCTGGCTCGTCTGGGCGTTAAGCACTTTACTGAGTGGGTAGGGGTTTGCTTTTTGGTCTTTTTTTTCATTGTTTGCAATTTTGTTTGTTTTTCTAAGGTGTTAGGTCGTCTGTTAAGTTGTCTGTGGGTCACACCCATATCGTTGTTTTGTTTTGTATATAATGCATATATAAAAGTAAGGTTTACTGTATAATATATATATATATATATGTAGTCCTCTTTACAAAGGTGTTAGAGACGAGAGTAATATTGTTTAAAAAATCCTGATAATAATTCTGTGTGAATACACACACTCACACACAACATATATCTTTATCTATATCTATATATGCGTGTATTTTTAGTGTGTATTCACGCAGAATTATTATTATGCTTTTTTAAACAACATTACTCTCGTCTCTATCTCCTTCCTAAAGTTAATTATATATATATATATATATATATATATATATATATATATATAATTTATAAAAGATTTTAGATTATTATAATGGGTAATACATATTTCACCGCGTCTTGATATTAGTATCGCGGCTCGTCAGTCCCAATTGGTACAACAGTTGGTCCTCGAAAAGTCCCCCGTCAAAATGTTAAATTAAATAAATGAGTTTCACATTAAGTTCTCTTGAGTTCGCCTCTACCGGAATTTACCTGGATTGTATTCCAAGTGTTCTATATATATATATATATATATATATAGCCGCTTTACGAAGGTGTTAAAGACGAGAGTAATATTGTTTTAAAAAGCCTGATAATAATCCTGCCTGAATGACTGCTATCAGCACTGTATCATCTGCGTACCTTATGCTGTTCAAATTGTGGCCTCCGATGACAAATCCAGGCATAACTTTTAGTGTCCTCAAAATACTCTCGCTGTACAAGTTGAACAGAATCGGTGAAAAGGCGCATCCTTGTATTACGCCCCTTTCTATCTTGGTGTATCTGCTGAATTCATTACTTTTCCGTATACAAGCGGTTTGATGCCAGTAAAGATTAATCACTACTCTTAAGTCTTTCCCAAATATGTCAAGGCTGCCGAGCATCACTATCCATTCTATTAGTAGAAATAAATATATACAATCTTGAAGTGAAAGAATATTTCCAGGTAATGGGTCTATATCCAAACAACAGCAATTAAATCTGCACCAACGTACTGACCCATTAAGCAACTCTTTACAACTATATTTAGTTGTCCCTCTCAGTAAGGGCAACATGTGACACATGGTCAGTTATGACTGGAATTTCCGGGCTATATGGCCCGGCCAAAAAATGTCTGTCTATTTTTGCCCAGTCGTGCTTCTACCCTCTTCGGCTTAACCACGACTGGGTCACTGTTCTCTGCTCGGAAGCAGAGAGCGCACTCTACCCAAAGGGAGAGAGAGCTGATAGTGTCAATAGAAGCACTACTGGTGCTACATTATTTAGCTGTCACTCCCAGTAAGGGCAACATGTGACACATGGTCACTTATGACTGGGATTTCCGGACTATATGGCCCGGCCAAAGAATGTCTGTCTATTTTTTCCCAGTTGTGCTTCTACCCTTCAGCGGAACCACGACTGGGTTATTGCTCTCTGTTCGGAAGCAGAGAGCGCCCTCTACCCGGAGGCAGAGTGCTGACAGTGTTATAGGTGCAGAGTCTCAGCAACTCTTTACAACTATATTCAGTTGTCCATCCCAGTAAGGGCAACATATGACACATTGTCAATTATGACTGGGAATTCCGGGCTATATGGCCCAGCCAAAAAATATCTGTCTATTTTTGCCCAGTCGTGCTTCTACCCTTCGGCGAAACCACGACAGGGTTATTGCTCTCTGCTCGGAAGCAGAGAGAGCCCTCTACCCGAAGGCAGAGCGCTGACAGTGTTAATAGAAGCACTACTGGTGCTACATTATTTAGCTGTCCCGCGCAGTAAGGGCAACATATGAAACATGGTCAGTTTTGACTGCGATTTCCGGGGTATATGGCCGGGCCAAAAAATGTCTGTCTATTATTCCTCAGTCGTGCTTCTGCCCTTCGGCGGAACCACGACAGGGTTATTGCTCTCTGCTCGGAAGCAGAGAGCGCCCTCTACCCAAAGGCAGAGTGCTGACAGTGTTATAGTTGCAGAGTCACAGCAAATCTTTACAACTATATTCAGTTGTCCATCCCACTAAGGGCAATATGTGACACATGGTCAGTTTACATCTGGGATTTCCGGGCTATATGGCCCGGCCAAAAAATATCTGTCTATTTTTGCCCAGTCGTGCTTCTACCCTTCGGCGGAACCAGGACTGGGTTATTGCTCTCTGCACCGGGAAGCAGAGAGCGCCCTCCACCCGACGGCAGAGTGCTGACAGTGTTATAGTTGCAGAGTCTCAGTAACTCTTTTACAACTGCCATTCTTTGTATAGGCAGTATTATATGTACACATCAGGTGAGTTCATTCTTGTATACAAAATTCCAAGAAAATGGGATTCACAAATTCAATAGCTATCATGATATTTCAAGGCTTTATGGTGTTTTCGTTCCTTGCCTTTTGTTTAGAATAATGTGAAACGTCAACCTGTTCATTTTGTCATTATTCTCTCTTCAAGTAACTTGGGCAATCTATTTTAGTTGTTCCTGTTTTGGATGTGGCCAAAAGGTTGCGGTTTCTATTATCGGGTACAGTTCTTTTCGACTCTTTAACGCTAATCCAAATGTCTATTTCCAAATACCTGATATACAACTATATATTATATAAAGGTGTAAATGTGAGAGGTGGGTGAGTTTTTGTTTCATTTTTGTTTTTGTTTTTTGTTTTTTTTGTGGGAGTGCTTTTTTTTTTCAAACATATATTTTTCACTACATCGGTTAATTATGGCTCTCTCTATATTGTCTTTTACTAGCAGGATAGCCCGGCGTTGCCCGGGTGTAATGATAGCTTTAAAACTAATCTGCAACTCAGACTCTTTGGACGTTGGCATGAAAGACAAAAAACCAATAGTTGTTTCCAGTTAAAGCGAAACCGTAGACTGAAAGAAAAATGAATGCATGTAAGTCAAAATTTGATTTCCTGGTATTGATATCAAATAAGATCTTATCATCGTAAACTGAATTTTGAAGGCTAAATAAGTCTTCTAATTAAATGATATCATGGCTAAGACTAAGAACTACAATTATACCTACTTAGAGCCAAACCCGAAGCAAAATCTAAAATAAAAGGGTTGAAAAAGATACCGATATACTGGCAGATAAACAGACACACATACAAACATCTTGTTTTATATATATATATATATATATATATATATATATATATATATATATATATATTATCGATCTTCTTTGCTATTGTAAGAACTGCAACCTTGAAACTTCTGAATATCGTTTCTTATGTCTTTGTCTATGAGTGTATCAAATTTGATTAAGAAAATCGGACCATTCTTTCACCCGTTTTTTTCGATTATTGATTTTCCATATTTATCGGGGTACCTCGACACAAAACGTAGCTACGTACACTCGCAGACGCTTATTGTACAACTATGTAAATTTTCAAGAAAATCGGTTCAGCCGTTTCGGAATCTATAGGTAACGGACACACACACACAGACACAGACAGACAAATTTTCATTTAATAAGTTTAGATAGATATTATTCATTTGTCATGAACATGCAAAAATATCTATGGGGATTAAGTTTTCATTTCCCAAGGTTTTTAATTCAGAGTTTTACTTTTCTCTTAAAACTGGTTGCCATCCAAGTCTAGAATAACCAATCTATTCTGCTTTTTATCTCCCAGCGAGTGGTAGAGAAGAAACAAATCTATGCTCTTTCCCAAGAGCATATTACGCAGAAAAGACCTGGAATTTTAACTAGGCACTACTGTTACAGTTTTTCCGTTGATATCACTCAGGTTACCAGTAAAATGGATTTAAATTTATCTTAAAACCGAGAAACAAAATTAGTATAAAACTTGTCGAGATTTTCTCTTGAAGTCACGTCAAAATCATATCTGAAATATTTTATATCTACACGGAAATGGCTGCTGTTATTAAATATGCAACATTTTCCGTTGAAGTAACAATTAATCTACCAGAAAAAGGGTCTTTTTGAAACATGTTTGGAAGACTCTCTAAATTTTCCTACCCACGAATACCGATTTGATAAAAGTTTAACCACTAACGAAAATCTATATCCACTTTCTAATCTAAGTAACACGTGATCTCTATGCTTAACCTCACCCAGACAAAGGGCAGACATTGATAAATTATCTTACTTATTCAAAACTCTATTTTATCTGCCTTTAAGGTGTATCTACGAAATAGAGAGTACAGACGACGTTCAATGTTTCGCCTCGGAATTTGCCTGCTAAGCTATTGTTTAACGGAGAAACGTAATGGGATTTTGTTGCAAAGCATTAGCAGCAGGAAACGAAGCATTGGTAATAAGTATGCGATGAATAGAAGAGTTAATAGTAGTTACAGTAATGGAGAAGCTGGAATAAAGCTGCAATCGACCGGAATTTTCAGATTATTAGGCTCTCTGTGTACGTAAGATTAAGAAAGTCTGCGTACAGACAAATAAGATGAAGGAAATATATTTAACCAAATAGAAAAATGTATGAAAAAATAGCTAGCTAACTAGCTAGATAAATAGATAGATAGATAGATAGATAGATAATGAACATAGATAGATAGATAGATAGATAGATAGATAGATAGATAGATAGATAGATAATGAACATAGATAGATAGATAGATAGATAGATAGATAGATAGATAGATAGATAATGAACAGAGATAGATAGATAGATAGATAGATAGATAGATAGATAATGAACAGAGATAGATAGATAGATAGATAGATAGATAGATAGATAGATAGATAGATAATGAACAGAGATAGATAGATAGATAGATAGATAGATAGATAGATAGATAGATAGATAGATAGATAATGAACAGAGATAGATAGATAGATAGATAGATAGATAGATAGATAGATAGATAATGGACAGAGATAGATAGATAGATAGATAGATAGATAGATAGTAAACAAACTGAGATAGATAGATAGATAGATAGATAGATAGATAGATAGATAGATAGATATTGAATATATTATTATAATCAACACACTGTGTATATGGATAGCTATAGAACAGACTATTGTAGCACCAACTATATATATATATATATATATATATATATATATATATATATATATATATATGTATGTATTGAATAGATCATTATAATGATCACATCGATAGATACAGAGATATATAGATATTGAACTGATTATTAAAATGATTATCAAGCGAGATTGAAACATATGGATACTAAACAGGTCATCATAATGATCACACAGATTTACAGATGACAGATCATTATAATGATCACATACATAGCTATTAAACCGATTATCATAATGATCACATAAACAAATTGGTACAAAATGGATATTGAACAGATCATTTTTAATGGTCATGTAGACATAAACTCAACAGGTCATTATTTACTCATTAGGTCGTGTAGATAGATATTGAACAGATTATTATAATGATCTCTCCGAATAGATAGATATTGAACAGTCTATTATAATTATCACACCAAAAATAGATAGATAGATAGATAGATAGATAGATAGATAGATAGATAGATAGATAGATAGATAGATAGATAGATAGAGAGATAGATAGATAGATATTGAACTGATCATGATATATAGATAGATAATGCATTGGTGCAAAACATATCATCGTGTGAATGACACCACGGCGTTGAGTAATGGTAGTAAAGAAAAATTACGACTGGGCAGTGAATGCGATTCTCATTTATATCGCCTGAAAACACCAAATGGTAGAAACCTGGGTTGCGTAATAACTCGTTTAAAAATGAAAAATTTTCAAAAGTTCTAAATATAAGTTTTTTTAATAAACTTTTGAATACAACTATGTACTGGTCTAATTTAATTATAACCAAAAACTGCGTAATTAAATGATATATATATATATATATATATATATATATATATATATGATGTCCAATCAAATAATCTGAGCAAATTTTAGGTAAAATTTCTGGGAGTGACTGCATAATCAAGCGTAAACAACATTTTGAACAAGGCTGCTACACTCAGACCCTCAGTCACGATGACTTCTGATTTTGTATTCTGGACAGTTCCCTCAAGTTAATTTCAATCAAGATAATTGACTTAATTAGTATCATGTTTTCCTGTCATTATTCAACAGAAGCGAAAAATTGGGATCGCCATACAAGCCCGATAGCATCATGACACCTCTCTAACAAATCATCCATGTTGAGATTCGATCCTGATCACCACGATCGGAACGTGAACGTTCTAACAATTAGAAAAAATTGTAGGGGAAAGTAAATGGAATTATCGAAATAAATTTCCCGATTTCCTCGGAATTTGGGAAACATCATACAAATTATACCTACAAATGTTCACCAGTTCCACAGTTTTTGAGGATATGAATTGTGAGAGCCGAACCAGGGTCTCATGGTCAGAAAGCTAATATTCTAATCTTTCAGTGATGTTTGCACAAATACATTTTTCTAAAACGCGATGTGGGTTCTCTCTTTCTTTTCTAAAATGATTTTTATATCAACTGCTCAAATAAGCTTTGTTCCAGACGTGCCCGGTCTACTTGCATTTAAGTGTACTACTAAATTAGCAAATAGGTCCGACCGTCTTACTGTTGAAATAAGATACCATGGAAAAAGCATATGAGTAACGATTACCAGTTGAAGAGGATGCATTCGAGAAGAAAGCTCATACCTAACATGAGAAAGAGAGAGCTGAGGTTTCTGGGACACGTAATGAGAAAGGAGGGCCTGGAGAATTAATACTCACAGGACGGATAGAAGGAAAGAAACAGAGAAAAGTAACGTAAAACATATTTGATAGGCTGGTGGATGGCGGAGCGAAGTTTGGAAAAAATAAGGAAAGATTATTGGGAGCGACAAGAGACAGAGCCATGAAAGTTCATGATCGCCTACGTTCTGAATGAAAACGGTGCATGAACAAGAAGAATCCTCCTCTTCTGCTTTATAAGATTATTTTCCCGCAATTTACACCTCTAGATTTCTGTGTTCCCTGATAACTACAATCATCAATTATTTTAAAAGCGACTTCAATCGCTGTGTTCTGTCTCCTTTAGACCAATTCGTGTTTATCCTTTCCACAATCCCTCCTGTTTTCAATGTTCTCATTCTTTTTCACGCCATTTAACTACTCGCCCACCTGCGTTCTAGTGGCCTTATCGCCTTAGTTGACGTGAACTTATCTTTAAAAATTGTCTGTTCTTTCCGTGGCCTCGAGAGAACATTTCAATATTTTCGAAATCACTCCAGAGGAAACAACAGAGTACTACAACTTTTTAATTTCCCTGAATAAGACATTCAAAACTTCACACAATATTAATACACACACACACACACACACACACACACATATATATATATATATATATATATATATATATATATATATATGACACCTCGACCCGGCCGGTTCCTGTCTGTCTTATATATAAGAAAAAAATTTTAAGAATTTAAAAAAATTGCAATATATTTTTTTTCACAATTTTTTAGTCGCGTTCATATTGCGATCGACAATAAACAATTTTATCATCTATTATACTTTTTCTCTCCACTCATATTGTAATCTGCAAAATTAACAATACCAGTAGTAACAATTTCATTCACGCCATTGTATTAAATCAAAAAGTATATTTACGTTGAAATAGGATCACACACACACACACACACACACACACACACACATATATATATATATATATATATATATATTACATGAGAGTATACATTTTTATGCATGAAGAACAATGTTCTGGGAAATGTATGACGAAATAGAAAGAGTTTACTTGGAACTTGTCATTCAGGATTTGATCAGACTAAATTTGTTATGTTAGTACTACTATACATGCGCACTAATAAGGACTGCTGGAGATTTTGTTAAAAGAATAAATAATTAAATTTTTAAAACTTTCTAAATTCTCCAGCATCCCTCGTTTGAGCTCATGTGGAGTCGTATCAACATAACAAATAAAATTCGTCGGATGATGTCCTAATGATATGAAAACATGTCACAAGAAAACTTTCCAACTTCGTCATACATTTTGCCAATATATATATATATATATATATATATATATATATATATATATAATTGCTCTGCCTAGTTGGTCTATCCAATTCCTGCTCCTTACACCTACCCAGAAAAAGTTATTCTTGGCCATGACCCTCAAAACCATTCTGTATTTTATGCAACAAACAAAATATACTAAGCCGTTATTATATACTGTTTCTAGGCTTGGATTCGTATTCTGACTTCATCAGGAGCCTGAAAAATGGTTATCTATCTATATACATATGTATAATCATCCGCAGGCAAATCAGTAGGGTTAGACATCCGATTGCTTTTACCCAGGATTGAAACCCAACCGAATAGGCGTCAGTTGGCGATTCTACCTCTGAGCTATGGGCGCTCGGTAGAAGGAGCCAGACTTTTTAGCGTATGATGTATCATACGCCAATAGATAGAGTGCTCTAATTCATTACTGAATGAGCGATGCATATATAGGCCCCCTCTTTTCTAATTATTATATGGCAAATCTAGAAAATAAAATAATTAATGACAACAATAAACCCTCTATATATGTAAGATATATAGATGACATCTTTGCTTTAGCTAAGAATATCGATCAAATTAAATATCTTAAAAACAAATTTGAAAGTCACTCCGTCCTCAAATTTACATTAGAACTTAATATTAATAACAAACTCCCATTCCTTGATGTATTCATTGATTCTAGCACACATAAATTTACTACTTCTCTATATAGGAAACCAACTAGCATAAATTCGTGTCTTCTTAATTATAATAGTGAATGCCCCCAACGATATAAGTTAGCTGTTATAAAAAACTTACTTCAACGCACACAAATGATATCTTCATCCAAATCTATATTTTATACAGAATTACACAACATTAAGCAAACACTAGTCAATAATGGATTTCCTAACTCCGTTATTGATCAACAAATTAAAATGTATCTCAACAAACTTAACAATAGCTCTAACAATAATGATAATATTAATAATAATGGTTTACATCAAAATAAACATAACACTATTAACTTATACTATTGCAACCAAATACATAATAATTATAAACAAGATGAAAAAACTCTCAAAAACATAATACGTAGAAATGTTAAACCAGTGGAAAGTAATAATCAAATAAAACTCATTATATATTATAAAAAGTTTAAAACAATTGACCTCATAGTCTATAATAACCCAACAGGCACTAAACTAAATTCTTTACAAAAAACCAATGTAGTGTACCAATTTACATGCCCATTCAGAGATTGCATCTCTGATACTACTCAAAAACCTAGTACATATATTGGTTTTACCACAACCACGCTCTCCCGTATACTTACATGTCATCTTTCTGATCAGAGTACTATTAAACAACATTTCTCTGAAAAACATAAACATGTAGGTAATATCAGACAGATTTTGGTCAACAATACGGTGATCCTTACTCATACACACAGTAAGAGGAACCTGCAGATATTGGAGGCCATGTACATCAAATCAAAACAACCAACACTCAATAAAATCAATTTTAAAACAGGAAATAACATATTACATTGCATTTGACTACATGGTTTTGTTGTCATTTCGCGCTATCCCGCGGTGTGACGTCATAAAACCGCATCGCAAACTTAAGAACTGCGTTTATTATTTTTGGTAACTATTGCCGTTGACAAGCGGAGTTTTATGTCAACACAAAATAAAATCGTCGGTGATGGTGGATTTTATAATATTTCAGTTTAAACTACCTCTCTGAAGATGGCTCATGTGAACCGAAAGCTTAGATAAATAATTATCCAAATGTTGGAGAATTTTTGTCTTTATTTTCAACTGAAATTAAAGCAAAAATACGACGTTTAGAACGGCTCATGATTAAACATAATAGACATTCATTGTCTCTTATATTTAATAGCATATGTCTAGAAAATTACTTGCTGCCTCGATATACTATATATATATATATATATATATATATATATATATTTATTTATATACATTTGGGTACCAATCTTACTTAAATTTAAAAAACGACTGACTTTGATGTTTGATTGTCATACATCTTTCTAATATATATATATATATATATATATATATATATATATATATAAAGTATTTTTAAGCAGGATAACTCTTTTCAAATGAGTTTTACTATATGTTTGTCGAACGTTTGAAGATTCTCCAACTTTCGTGTTTCTGAAGACAATCCAACCTTCTCAATTTTTTTTATCCCCAATAATTTCAGTGAATTGGCATACATATGTATTGGAATTCAACAGAATGATAGGTTAATGCAAATATATATATATATATATGTCTGTGTGTCAAATCAGTTTTTGATGTTATGATGAAATTTATTACTATAAACATAAGTAGACAATATGTGTCTATGTTATTCAATGAAACATGTATGAATGAAGATATACTGCGTAGATATGCATACTTACATACGTGTGTGCGTGTGTGTGTGTGAGTGTGTGTGTGTTTGCGTGGGGGTGAGAGAAAGTGAGAAATAGAGAAAGATAGTGAGATACACCGCCAAATATGGCAAATAGATGCTTATACGGTTATTTGCTTAAATACCCCAAGGAAATTGAATACGCGTGCTTTGAATGGGTCTCTTGCTTCTTAGAATAGATGTACATGGTTTTATTATTCCATCCACTTTCCTTTTAATTCTCCAAGAAGCTGAAGATATATGGTTACAATGCCACTTTTACGATTTTCACACCCACGGCTTGAACACTTCACTTATTTATGTATACATCATGGGATAAATGAACGTCTGTTCCGTTTATTACCTTTTTTCCAAGAGGTTAAAAAGCAACGTAGTTATTTTGGGTGATTGGCGATATAAAATATTGGGTTTAATCGTTTCTATTATTTCCAGACATGCATTTTAGTACTTCAATGAAAATCTATTAGCCTCTACGTCGTTTATATATATATATATATATATATATATATATATATATATCAACATAACCTGGCACAATTATTAGGCAACCTCAGTTTTTTAAAGAAAACCATGTATTTCATAATATTTTTAGTATTTATTGCCAATTTGATAATTCTTAATGAAAATAGAATGGTTCTTTTGTTATTATTACTTTGCAAAATTTCACACGGTAAGGAAGCAAAGATGAATTCGTCCGAATCACCCTTAATGTTTTTCAATCTTTCATTGATGAAACGGCAATAGTAGAAATTATTAAATATTTATTAATTCATTTGATACACATGCTATTAGCAGTATTAACAAAATAAACATTCTGTTTTCATTTTCATATATTCACTTGGCAATAAATAATAAAAAATTGTATGAAATACATCATTTTTTTAAAACATTAGGGTGGTCGCAGAATTATGGCCGGTAGTATATATATATATATATATATATATATATATATATATATATATATATATATATATATGTATGTATGTATGTATGTATAAAACAGTAAAAGCGGTACTGGTTAGAACAGCAGAAGGGTGTTTCAAAAAGTGCTCAATGCACAATAAAAACGAACTGAATATGCAAAGCCAACAATATATTAAAGAACAAAATGTTCACCACTTACTTGCTACCCAGGTTTTAACCAAATGATATGGTTAAAACCTGAGTAGCCGGTATATAGTGAACAGTTCGTTTTTTAAAAAAAAAAATATATATATATATATATATATATATATATATATATATATATATATTAAAAAAGCGAATTGTTCACTATATACCGGCTACTCAGGTTTTAACCATATCTATTAGGATGTGCGTTGTGGTGCAATGGATATCGGCTCGGAACGAGAAATCGGGGAGCCGAGTTGGAATTCCAGTTGAATTCATTGCATTCACTAACGCGCAAATACCCTTGGGAAAGATATTAATCCGTCTCTTCCCTCCAGTTATAGGTTAAATAGCAGGACAGATTGGGTTCTATAGCCTTGGTCGGCAACCAGTCTACCGCAGAAATCAATGGCAACCTACTGCGGGATAATCTTCTGCCCAGTCAGTCATGTCTCTTTCGAGACATGATCGCTCAAGCGTGTTTCACGTATGGCACTGACTGACTGACTGATATATATATATATATATATATATATATATATATAATTTTCAGTAATCACTTCAACAAAGGCGGATTCATATTGGATAACAGTCCAGCGCACTTTTCTTTGTTTCGAGCGAAATTTTCACCGTTTCTTAAAACTTTGTTTAAATTTTGGAAAATTAACTATACCAATGTGCCTAAGGGTTCCTGTGTCACAAATTTCCTGTGAAATTTCCTCCTGAAATCATGTTACACATATATAAATCTACCATTCGCCCGTGCATTGGATACTGCTGCCATGTCTGGCCGGGTACCCCTGCTACCTACCTAGGGGTCCTTAACAAAATCCAACAGAGAAGCTGTAATGTGATCGGTCCCGACTTAGCGACTTGAATACAGTCACTTTCTCATCGGCACAATGTTGTTTCCCTGTGTCTCTTCTGCAAATACTTTCACGGCTTCTGCTTCGATGAACTTAGCTCTCTGGTGCCTCCTATGTATGAATTTACTCGAGCCACAAGATGAGCAACTAGGTCCCACCATTTTACTGTGAAACCAATAAAATGTAAAAGTCAATTCTACTCTAGCAGCTTCTTTTCTCGCACTTCCCGGCTGTGGAATTTTCTTCGGTTTACTTCCTTCTCCGACAGCTACAATCTTCAAGAATTTAAATGTAAAGTCAATCGTCATCTCTTATCTCACTGAATTGCACCCACTCTCTCATGCTCCTGTCTCCGTCCACTCCACTCTCATCAATATTCTCATCCTTTTCTTACCCACTTCCTGACACCCCCTTTACACAGTTATTTCTTTCTCGTAATTTTCCTCCTATGTAACCCACTTCGCACCAGTGGCAGTAGGCTGCCTTACTTGGGGCGATATGATTTTAAGAAAAAAGTTTTTGATTTGCTTGATTTTGATATCACCAATTCGTAAAGGAATTGTTTCCTAGTGTACGGGTATATGCTGAAAAGTTCCCAGCCCTTATCTATCTGCCTTAAATCAGTATTTCATTGTCTCACTATAATAAAATTGCTTTTCGAAAGTGGATCTGGCTGATAACATTTTAGTAAGCTTATATCATTTAGTTTTCTTTCTATTTTTTCTTTTCGAAGTATAAAGGAAAATACATAAAGGATTTTTGTAATATATATTATAAAATAACGACATATTTAGAATAGTTATGTGACAAAAACCCGCAGACAGATGCGTGACAAAGAGATGGACGAACGGGGAACGTTAGTCGGTTGATAGATAGGTATGTGCATAAATATATCGCTCAGCAGAAAGATATGGGCCAACATTAATGGACGTCGTAAAAGACAGCGATTATTCCAAATGGACAGCTATGATTTTAAGAGAAGCACCCTTTACCTGAAAATGAGTGCTTATTCGGAAGATATTTTGTCGTTTTGTTTCCAATAACGTGAGGCGGCAATCCTTTATTAAGTGAGCGACTGTGTAATTTCCACGTATTTCCCGGTAGGAAATTGTATTTTTGGAATTATGTATTGCTTTCTTTTCTTTTCTTTTCTTTTTCTTTCTACTTCATTCTCTTGTTTGATAATCGACTCTTTACAGAGTATTTGTCCACAGATGTTGCGTCAGTAAAGAGGCTACTGATATTCCGAGATTATTATCGAATATTTATACTAACGGTAACTTTATGTACTTATTTAGATGCGTGGAGCTGAAATTAGTTTTCATGGCGATATTTGTGAATATATCTGTTTTAGAGAATTTCATTCGTCTTTGTATTCAGAAAACTGTAATTTCAATGAATGTCTAAACATAGAGACCTATTTACAGAAGAAAAACAAAAAACAAAAAATAAATATATATAAATGCATGAGGGTCGGATGAAAATTTTATAGGCTGACCACGATATAAATATAAGCAGACTAGCAGTATAGCCTGGCGTTGCTTGGGTGTAATGGAAGCTTTAAAACTAATCCATGGTCCTGGAGCTCAGACTCTTTGAACGTTGGCACGAAAGACTGAAAAGCAATAGTTTTTTTCCAGTTAAAGCGAAACCGTAGACTGAAAGAAAAATGAATGGATGTAAGTCAAATTTTGATTTCCTGGTATCGATATCAAATAAGTTTTTTTCGTCGTAAACTGAATTCTGAAGGCTAAATAAGTCATCTGAGTAAATGGTATTATGGCTGAGACTAAGAACTACAATTATACTTACTTAGAGCTAAACCCGAAGCAAAAACTAAAATAAAAGAGCTGAAAAAATACAGACATACAGCAGATAAACACACACACACACACACACACACACACAAACGTTTTATATATATATATATTATCGATTTTCTGACTATTGTAAGAACTGCAACCTTGAAACTTCTGAATATCGTTTCTAATGGCATTGCCTATGAGTGTATCAAATTTGATGAAAATCAGACCACTCCTTCTATAACCCGATTTTTGGATTATTGATTTTCGATATTTATCGGGGGTATCTCGACAAAAACCTAGCTAAGAACACTCGCAGACGCTTATCGTACAATTGTGTAAATTTTCAAGAAAACCGGTTCAGCCGTTTCGGAGTCTATAGGTAATGCGCACTCACACACACACACATAGACACACATAAATACATGCACACACATACATACATACACACACATACATACATACACACACAGACAAAGTTCTATTTATAAAATAAGTTTAGATTTAGATACTACCGTTTTTAGACTAAACGGTATGCAACAGACCCAGAATGCGACAACAATGTCGGCCAGCCTTTCAGGCTGGTATAATTGCATGTTGTGGTGTGGGATGTGCTTTGTGGTGCAGTGAATATCGACTCGGAACGAAAAATCAGTGAGCCGAGTACAAATTCTTGTCGAATTTCTTGCATTCACTTACGCGCAAATACCCTTAGGAAAGGTATTAATCCGTCTCTTTCCTCCAGTTATCGGTTAAAAAATAGGACAGATTGGGTTCTGTAGCCTTGGCTGGCAACCAGTCTACCCCAGAAAGCAATAGCAACCTAATGCGGGATAATCTTTTGCTCATTCAGTCATGTCTCTTTCGAGACATGATCGCCCAAAAACGTGTATCACGTATGGCACTTAACTGGCTGATATTTGCATGTCTATTAGTCTACCAACCGGTGTATCTATGAAAATTTCAGTCTACTCTCGTATATCGGTATCATGCCATCCGAGATATAACGATAAACTGCATCCGACACCTGAGCCTTTGATAACCTCTTAATTGCTGTTGTTTCCAGGTTCACCTGACTCGGTGTGGTAGCACCCTTTACGCTCCCAGCTATGCGAAAAAATGTAACCCTTAACCTTTGTCAAAACCCTGTGAAAATATAAACATTTTTATAATAAAATATCAGTAATACCTTTTCATAGTGAAAATATTACCAGCATTTTTGTAGAAGAAAATTCTAATATTTTAATGAAAACGAAATTTTGGCATTAAATGTTTCATAAGAAGCTGATGTGCCGCTACATAAAGAAATTACTGTTAGTACTTCATAGGAACTTACTGACTTTTACACAATCTAGATCAAAGGAAAAAGAAGATTTTGGTTGATTTTCTTATTTCGCATATCAACCTCCATGGGTTATTTAATACCGAAAGCTAAACAATTTTATGTTTTCAACTACAGATATTTTCTACATTAATTTTACTTTCAGAATAAAATTATATTTCTTTGGTTATATATTTTGTAGATCATTAAATGTATGTGTCTATATTTCTGAGATGAGGTAGCATTTACAGTACTTACATTATTCGGACTAATGTCCTCATCTTTGTTGCCATTTGTACGACGTTTCGGCCATTGTACGCTTCAGCCTTCTTCAGGTGCTAGAAATTTCGAACCGAACCCTTTCTTACAATCACTAGGGTATATCATTCTCATTCCTTGCGTCGTTGTAGTAATGCCACGATTGGAAGTCATCAGTTATCTCCGTGTAACCCTGTAAGTTACATGTTCACCACTGCTCGAGCCTTGTATTTGGTCAAGTCACAGGAACTAACCAACGTCTATATCCACTGGGCCATGAGTCCATAACGACAAGAACATCTGAATTTTCGAAACTTATTAACCTAATGTCTGGTAACCTTTTTTTTCATCAGAGTTCATATTGCAGTTTTTGATGTTAATGGTTTTCTCTAGTGCTGTTGATGTTAATGGTTTTCACTAGTATTTTTTTTTTTTTTGCCAGAGCTCATATTGCAATTTTTTTGACATTAATGATTTTCTCTGACATTCTGTCTTACTGGTTTCCATATTGTGTTCATCTCTATGCTTGGTCGGCTTAGGAGATTTTTGAAGCCTAGTAAATGTACCAGAACATATGCTAGGCTTCAAAAATCTTGTAATACCTAAATAAGGCCGGAGCGGACAACGGCCGAAACGTCGTACAAATGACAACCAAAATGAAGACAATAGTCCGAATAATGTAAATACATGAAAGTTATTGTTAGTAATTTTACTATAAAAGTATATTTTTTATATTTTTAGTGTTGTATTGATTCTGATTTCGCTGTAAAAATATATTGTCGCTCATTATATCATAATAATCAGCTGTTGTTTTTTCTTGGCTGGAGTGATTTAAGTATTTGCCCATAGTTGAAACTCTAACAGATGATATTACTCCAGTGCGTGGTGGACCTAGAAATGACAGCAGTTAGGAACTAGATCCAAGCTCATCAAAACCTCACCAATCAGAGGCATTGCTGCCGGATGTAGTTTACTGTCGTACTCATGCTGCTGCCATTTATGGTCAGGTGCCCCTGTCGTTCTCCTCAGTGTTCTTGACAAGCTCCAAAGGAGAGTCTGTAATGTGATAGGTACTGATCTGGCGACTCGACTGCAGCCACTTCCCCATCGTCGAAATGTGGCCTCCCTTTGTCTCTTCTATAAATACTTTCATGGCTTCTGCTCGGATGAGCTTAAGTCACTGATGCCTCCTCAACAGGTGTTTACTCGTGCAATCAGACTGGCAACTGAGTCCCACCCATTCACAGTCAGGTTAGCCAAATGCAGACGACAATTCTACTCCTGCAGCTTCCTCTCTCGCACTTCCCGCCTGTGGAACTCGCTCCCGTATTCTTGCTTTCCTGACGGCTACAACCTCCAGAAATTTAAATGCAAAGTCAATACTCATCTACTAACCACTGGACTCTAGCTCTCTCCCCACCCCTGTATAACCTTCCCTTTCTCTCCACCTATGTATCTGTCATCGCACCTGCTTTCTCAGCTTTCTATTGTTCCTTTCTAACTAGCTTGTACTGCTCACTCTTTTCTAATTAATCGTTTTACATTTATGTAGCCCCCTGCACATCAGTGGCGTTTCCGCCTTGCTCGGGTGAAATGATTAAAAAAAAATGCGCAAGCTGCTAAAAAAGTTAAAAGACTCAAATGTAGAATTTTAAAAAAAATTATTAGTTGGTTCAGAAAGTGTTGTTATTTAATTATCATTACCTGATAAAAATGGGCCACCCTGTGGTAATCGAACTCATTAAAACAGTAGTAGTGTACTTGGACACCTGACTAATCATTACTTCTCGGGGAAATAATAATAATAATAACCATAATGTATTATGTGATTACTCAGTCGAGACCAATCATGTCAATGAAGAACGAAGAAGCAATACAAAAGAGAGATGAGCAACTGTTAAATTACTGACTATACCGCTCTATATGATACAAGAAGCAAAGAAACTGAGCTTACGGTCATATCCGTAAATTAAATAATTACTAATCTCGTCTAATTAAAAATGTTAAACAATGTCGAGCCTGCTGAATATCTAGATGAATGACCACCTGTTAATACTAGATGATGTAAGTTTTGATGTCCGGGTTGTGCAATTAATAACGGTTCCAAATTAGACATCTAAGAACCATTTCATTTTCAGATGGTTTCGTTCGATCCACTTAGGCGCAAATACACTCGTTAAAGGTATGAGTCCATCCTTTTTCCCCAGCTATGAATTAATTAATAGAATTAGTTAGAGTTATCAATAATTAATTATCATCTAAAATAATTGTTACAATCTAAAGGAAGATCTGGCTTAAAATAACGTGTACGAGATTCATAAGCTGTATAAAACAAATCAATCACTGAAGCCATCCAAAGAAACTGAAAAAATGAAAACAATGGTTAGGTAGTTGTAAAAACTATGGAATATAAATATTGCAGTATTTTCTTTTTATTTATTTAATTTCTTTAAGTAACTGGTGAGTTTTGAACATCTCATCTAAAATTGAAAGAACGCATATAGAAAACTGGAAATGTGATCCACTTTGTAGACCTCTAGAACATCCTTGAATTGTGAGAATTCTGAATGCCACTCTGCCGATAGAATAATTTCCATTGTCCACATCAGTGTGATTTTTTAAAATTTTATTTCAGAGTATCTCAATTTTAAATCTTTTAACAATAGCCGACTTTTATGAGGGCACATCTCTCTCTCTCTCTCTCTCTCTCTCTCTCTCTCTCTTGCTCTCAGTAGAGCATAGGCCATCGGCGACCCCACGTCATCGACGAGGGATTCATCGATGCATCTGTAACTTTTTTTTACAGGCATGGGCGTTAACCCTACACAAATCCCTTTATCCTCCGGACGATGGGGTCCACTTCTAGTTTGCTTTTGAAATCAGAAGTTTTCCTTCTTCTGGACGGGTTGAAAACCAAGAACCCAGTTGTCCTACTATTTCCTCATACCTGTGGCTAGATTCCTATTTTTTCCCAGGGTAGTAGCACAAAAGTGAATCTAATGAACTCGATTCTTAAATCTCCGATCCCTCAACCCGAGAGGCTATCCGTTACCCTACCGTGTTTCCTAGATGTATATATACCCTAGTAGTGATATTATAGGAATAGCAGTAGTAGTAGCATAATTGTAGTAGCATAGTAGTAGTAGTCGTAGTGGTACTAGTAGTATAATGATAGTAGTAGTAGAAACAAATTTTAAAATATCAGCTCCTAATCTGGGAGTTGAAAAATCTGTGAAACATTATTATAGAACTAATTCCTCTATTAATGGTTGTGCCTGAAAAAGTGAAATACCTCTTATGAAGAATTGGAATTGAAATCAATTTTATAGACTATCAAAATATTGTTATCATTTATTCTACGATGATTCTCCGTAAACAGTCTAGAAGTTTTAAGCATTCTTGTTGACACCATACCTCCAGAACAGAATTTCAATTGACTGTATCAGTTGGAGACACCAGCATAATAATCTCTACGTTTGTTTGTATCTTCGACTTTAATGCATATTTACCTAGGATAAAAGAGTAGTATCTATTTAGAATTAGACGATTCTGAGTTTAAATGGTTAGGCGTTCGGTCTAGGGAGCCTACGTAATAACAATGACCTGACTGAATTCGGAAATATACGAAAATCAGAAAGTACAAAGCAATTGCAAAGGAACATGTACAGGCGCGCATTTACTTACCCGCCACCACTCCAACTGAGGCGGCCAAGCCTGATTAGAGACCCCGGGCAGTCGTTTGTGACCCTCTCTATCTTATCAACATTTTTTTACTTGCATTTTTGTAATTTAAAAAATAAAGTAAAAGTAACTGTTAAAGTGACAAGTAACTATTAAAGGGCACTTCGATGTGTAATGTTAGCAATGTTGTTTCGCTAGAACCTGTTACAAATGAGTTTGATCCTCACTGGGTACCCGAGACTTTCGGCTTTGTGCCACGTCTAAGCTCTGCTTAGAAAATCAATATAAAAAACGAAAAACTATGGCTGATTTTGATGTCATTTTGTCTTTTTTTTCGTAAATTTACGTTATTCATGCTAAGTCACAAAAAAACAATGTAACATTCATTCATGAATGTGTTACATTATTCAACATTTAATACGAGAAAAGTCTTAAGTTGGTGCTAGAATTTGCCTCAAAACATTTTGATTCATTTACCAAAGAATGCTCTATTATGACAGGTCTCTAATTTGCATTTAGATACAATCTATTTATCTTCGATTTTTCTAGTTGAATTATTAACCTGTATTGCATATGATCCATTATTGTACATAGGCTGGAATGAACTATTATGACAGGTCTCTAATTTGTATTTAGATATATTCTATTTTCACTTTTTCTAGTTGAATTGTTCACATATATTGCATATAATCCATTATTGTGAATAGGCTGAAATGATCTATTATGACAAGTCTCTAATTTGCGTTTAGATACATTGTATTTATTTTCAATTTTTCTAATGAATTCTTCACTTATGTTGCATATGATCAATATTGTACATTGGCCGGAATGATCTACTCTGACATGTCTCTTATTTGTATTTAGATGCATTGTATTTATTTTCAGTTTTTCTAGTTGAATTCTTCACCTATATTGCATATCATCCATTATTGTACATAGGCTGGAATCATCTATTATGACAGGTCTCTAATTTGTATTTAGATACATTGTATTTATTTTTAATTTTTCTAGTTGCATTTCACACCTATATTGCATAGGATCTATTATTGTATATAATGAGGTTAAAATAATTTTTATTTTACATGAATACTACCATATAAATATTGAGATGTAGTGGATTGGGAAAGGGCGTATCATAGATTCGGGGTATCATAGATTCGGGGGTGTTGGGAGAGCACTCTACCCTTGCACTAGCCCTGGTTGTAACGATTAGATTACAACTAATTTTCATTCTTACAACAAGGGATTATATAACTTACAGTATCTATTTAGTATTTATTAGCTTGAGTCATAACTGGCAATTATCAACTCTATACTTAAAAAAGTAAAATGCACTTACGTTAAGTAAGATTATCCTAATTACATATTTAAATCCGAAGTTGGATAAACAATAATTTTAAGAATGAGGTTTACATGTCAAATGCTTATTATAGTTTTAATTTAGATTTTCGATGTTGAACAGCAGCAATCTTTTGTCTTTTTTTTAAATACCTGGGGATGTCCGCAATTTCAGCAAGAATCGCTCGGTCCTGGTCCATGGATTTGAAGCGCGTGAACTGATCCGATCATGTACTCAGCCAAGGGTCCTCGGCATTATCGCAAGTCAGTCACGTCCTCCGACAAACACCCCACCAAAATGATTTACAAGTTCGACACGACATCTCTAAAGTGGAGATAGCCTCGCGGCAGACCACGCAGCCGCTGGAAGGCCGTCGTCCGCCAGGACCTCTAGCAAATTAATCTGGCGCTGGAGGATGTTTCGACGTTCAGCCAAGGACTGTGAGAGACAGGTGGGAGAAGATGGCACTCGTGGGCTCTATATTTATATAATTAGTTTTGACCAGATTGAAATGTGATTTTATAAAGTGTGGATTGTTTTGATTTAATGTATATGGCCTCTAAAGTTCTTTTTACTGTGTGTATGAGTGAGTATTATTGTGTTATCGATTAAATCTGTCTAATATTACCTACATGGATATGTTTTTCTAAGAAATGTTGTTCAATTGAACGATGATCAGAAAGGTGGCAGTTAAGTCTACGGGAGATCGTGGTTGTAGTAAAACCAATATATGTAGTGGGTTTATTATTAGTATAACACATTAGATTTCATTTGGACATTTGGTTAACATTTCAGTCTCTCACGCGGTGGAATTTCATACAAATTTACAAACTGCGTCTGCTATTCGGTGACTGTAATCGTTGCATAGAGATGCTTTATGTCAATACAAGATAAGATCATCTTTGATGGAACATGTCTTTATGTTAGCGTCCCTGTAACCTCTCTGAAGACGTCTTTTGTGAGCCGAAAGCTTAGAACCAGCATTATAAAAATTATCCAAATGCTGGACAATTTTTGTCATTATATTCACCTGAAATTAAAGCCAAAATACGATGTTTAGAACGGCTCATGACTAAACGTAATAGGCACTCAGTGTTTGTTATATTTAACAGTATGTGTTTAGAAAATCATCTGCTGCCTTGATATACTATATATATATATATATATATATATATATATATATATATATATATATATACACTACCGAACACGAAAACATTTTTAGCAGAATCAAATTTGACGAGTTTGTATTTTTGTTAGTTTTATGCAAATGTCAAGTAAAAAAAAAGTATTCTTTTCAACTTTAAAGTAAGCATTTACTCAGTTTGCTACTTGACTCCTCTTATTGTGATCAAGTTTTTGCCGAAAATTTAGATTTATTCACATATTATAATTCCGGTATAATCTATTTTTGTAAACCATATTACTACGGTATAAATGGCAAGGAAGAAACAAATTAGCATTGAAAAAAGAGCTCAGGTTGAAATTCTTTCCAAAGAAGGATATTCTGAACGTGTTATCGCTAAAAAATTAGGCCTATCAAAAAATGGCGTGCATTGTTGCCTTCAACGACTTCATGAAACTGAGTTAAATATTGACAGAAAAAGATCTGGTAGGCCCAGAGTAACATCTATTGTAGAGGATAGGCACTTGATCCTATTTAGCAATAGAGGAATAGAAGAAAAAACCGCTATGGAATTAACAATTGAAATGAATTCTACTCGACGACATCCAGTTAAGAGACGACTTTATTCTGCTGTGCTTAAAGACTGTGTAGTAGTTAAGAAACCACTATTAAAGAAAGAGTATAAGGGATGAAATTGATCGTACAGTTCGAAATGAACTTCCTCAAAATAAACAAATATTGTTTAAATGCTTGCAGGATGCTTATTTTTATAAGTTATTAGATAGAAAGCCAAGGATTTGCTCTGAAGTAATATGGTTCGTGGTGGTTTCTTTGATAAAAAGAAAATATGAATTAACTTTAATTAAATATGATATTACGCTATCTTAATTTTGGTTTTAATTATTGTACAATTGTGAGCAAAAATGACATATATCTATATTTATTCTTCTAGGATATAAAGTTTGTTATTTCTGTCTCTTAGAGAATAAATCTAAATGTTCCCAAACTTATGGTCGTTAGTGTGAATATATATATATATATATATATATATATATATATATATATATATATATATACTTTAACTCAACAATAGCACACTGAGCGGTAGCTCAGATATGTACGAATTTTTAGTATATGGTAATCCCATAACAGAAAATAAAAATATAAAAACTATAACTTCCTTAGTTCCTTAGTTTTATGAATTATCAACTCTTTAAATTTCCTCTCAAACTTTCTGATTTCAAAGTAGCAGGATTCATAACTTTGCATTTTGAGAAGAAACTGTATTTCCTACAGGACCAACAGATATAAAATCGATACCTTCCAAATTATAAATGGCTAAATTTAGCAAATCATTCTATTTTTAAATCAGTAAAAATTGATTGTAAACTTCAAAAAAGCCATAATTTCTTATGTAAGAACCCTCAGAAGCTCAGACTTTAAGGTATTTTCGTTTTTCTTTTTTGTAAGAACTGCCAGGATTTCGCCTTTAGCTTTAATACGTCTGGCAACGAATTAGATTTGATAATTGCCATTTTGATAAGGTAAGAATTGGATTCACAAATAAGATGGTGTTTGTGCTTATGTCACAATCCACGACGCTAAACCTAACACGAGGCTCATACATAAAATCACATCTTCGCAATGTGGTGCACAAGCTAACAGCGAGTATAACAGAGATCTATTCGGCGTGGATTAATTTAAAATCTAATGATTTTAAGAGAAAAAGCACTCAAGCGAACACATTATTCTAGCCTGAATACGCGGAGGTTTTTGCGAATGCGAAACACGTTGAATTTATAAAGCTATGACTCATTTCTCCACACACACACACACACACACACACACACACACATATATATATATATATATATATAAGTAATCTGACACCACAGAAAAGGAATACGGATTTAAACAAACAATTTCATTTTGCGAAAAACCATAATGATTATGCGAAGGACTTATACCTGTGCTTTATTGACTATGCAAAAGCGTTCGACAAAATACGCCATAAAGAATTGATGGAGATGCTCAGCAGCCTCCACATTTTTGGGAGAGACATCAGAGTGATCAAGAATCTCTACTGGTAGCAAACTGCCTGCATACGGACATTTAACGATCTCAGCAGTAATACAAATATAGAAAGGGGCGTAACACAAGGATGTGTCTTTTCACCTGATCTGTTCAACTTGTAGAGCGAGAATATTTTGAGGACCCTAGAGGCTATGCCAGGAATTGTTATCGGAGGCCACAATAAGGTACGCAGATGATGCAGTGCTGATTGCAGACACGGAAAGAAAACTACAAAATCTCCTACAGAAGTTAGCTGAAAAGGACTACAAATAAACCGCAAGAAAACCGAATGCATGGTCATCAGTAAAAAGAGCAACCGAAAATGCCAAATACAGGTGGGGGATACTAGAATCAAGCAAGTACAAAAATTTAAATACCTGGGAAGTGTTCTAACAAGAAGGGGAAAGTGCAACACAGAGATCCGAAGGCGAATTGGCATGGCGAAGGACGCGTTCCAGAAGCTGAGTAAAGTCCTAAGACACATGAAAATTTCATTGGAAACAAAGAATAGAGTGCTAGATTGCTAAGTGAAGTCAGTTCATCAATACGGCAGTGAATGTTGGACAATATCATCGGAGATGAAGAACAATTTTGAAGCAGCGGAAATGTGGTTCTACAGGAGGATGCTGCGAATATCATGGACCGAACATGTGAGCAACAATTAAAGTTGGAAAGAATGGTAACGAAAAGGAAATTAATAGTGAGCATCAGGAAGAGACAACTGAAGTTCCTAGGACATGAAATGAGGAAGGAGGGCTTGTAGAACCTGATACTGACAGGTCAGATAGAAGGAAAAAAGTGACAAAAGGAAGGCAGCAGATAACATATTTGAAGGGCCTGATCAGGTGGATGACGGAAAGGGATTTGCGTGGTGTTACAAGAGTAAACGTACTAAGAGCCACCAGGGATAGGGAGACGTGGTAAAGCATGATCGCCTACGTCCTGAAAGAACAGGGCACATAGAAGAAGAAGAAGAAGAAGAAGAAGAAGAAGAAGAAGAATTTCGTGTTCAATTTTTTTAATATCCGGGCCTAGGTTGTCTTTCGGCCAACACTTCGTCAGGAACCAGTCGTTCACAACTTTGTTTATAACAAATTGATTAGAAAAGAAATAAATATGGAGACAGTACTGGAACACGCTTAAAATTACGAATATTTTAATTACGCAAAATTAAGAAAGAAAAAAAAATACGTAAATAAAGAAAAATGATCCAGTGGAAAAAAAATAAATAAATAAAGTTCACATATCTCTAAATAAATGTTAGAATCTTATGAAATTCTCCTTCTGCTTCCACAGTACAGGCTGAAATAATTTTAAGCATAAAGCTTCTAAAATTGATAAATAGTGTTTTGATCTGCCTGTATGCAAAATGGAAAATGAGTCAGTCGAAAAATGAGACGAGCATGACACATTATCTAAAAGGTGGTGTCCAATTGAAGACTCGTGCACTAACTGTGACACACGGGTACGATCACTTAAATTTAATCTAATATACTTAGGAACATGCTGTCTTATTCGCGACTCTAGCCTAAGACTCGTCCATCCTATATATTCAGTTACACACTGACATGTGAATTTATAAATAAGTAAACTTTTATTAAGATAGGGTAGACGGTCTTTAGAAAATGCAGGTAGAATCGCCAAAAATAACACGTAGTCTGGCTGAAAAAAGGATATATATATATATATATATATATAGTTAAATAGTTCGTCACTTAACTGAGCAGGTACTTGCCGACTTCGAAGTTTCGTGAGAGTACCTTTATGATTTTTTCACTCATCAGGGCCGGTTTGCCGTTAGGTTTTTTTCTTGTTTACATAGAGCATGCTGTGATTTTTGTGGGAGTGAACTTGTTTGTAATTTATTAATTTTCTCTTTTTATGTTTTTTCCTTTTATTATTATTTTTATTTTATTGTGTAGCTGTTTAATCTCGTTTATTTTTTTTATTTTTTTGTTTCTTGCTTTTTAAGGTCCGCGTTAAAAGTAGGCGATTGCTTAATTACATTACAGTGTTTTATTTTTGTTTTGTTTTTTGCGGAGGTGGTTAGAAATACTCAGCAATGCATGGTGATTCGGTTGTACATCTCAGGTGATACGCAGTCCGATATTAAAAACACCTTCAAAATTTCCAAAGTAACGTGTGAAATTTTGTTGGAACCGGATTTTTAAATGATTTTAGAGGCCTTTGGTAAATATTCTATGACGGAATTCGTAAAGGCTGTATGTTTGATATTGTTTTAGGATCTCCCCTTTTCTATGATGATAGACAACGACTTGAGTATACATATACTCCTGCGTACCGAGTGATACCAAAGTTACACAGAGAATACCACGTCAGCAGTCATAGTAGCTCTGAGTTCCACTCAGCCAGAATAGTATTACACGGGCATACTAATCCCGGCAGGATTTCACTTCAAAGACTTGTATATATATATATTCTTTACTAATCGTATTCCTGGATTACTAACCTGCGTTTCAGTTGTATCTTTACGTTTAATTTAAGCTATTTTTCTATCTCAAATATCTGTTTTGTTATTCATTATTTTGTGCGGTTCCTTATCCGGAATCCACAACAGATATTGAACACCTTTTCGAGATAAACAAAAATGTTGTGTCAAATCTATCATCAATTCTTACATATTCATTTCATATACTCATTGATGATGCAGGATACGATTGTCATCTTTTCGGCGCACTTGAATCGTTTGCTAGGAGCCTCTCCATTGCGTTGACTGTAGACCAGCTCGCCGAAAATGAGTTGTTGTAATTCAAAATATGTGTGTATATGTATGTGTGTGTGTGTGTGAGTGTGTGTATGCGTTTTCAAGCTGATTTTGTCCTATCTTACGGCCGTAACGTTAAGACACCGATTCCCATACGATCTTGAAGTTAAGCAACGTTGAGATTGTTCAATACCTAGATGGGTGACTACTTGAGAATACCAGGTGCTGCTAGACTGGATGTGCAGTTGGTGTAATTGATTATGACTCGGAATTATTAATTAAAGAGACGAGTTCCAATTCCAGCTGGGTCTCTTTTATTCACTTACGCTCAAATACACTGAGAAAGATATGGACCCAACTCTTCTTCCCCAGCTATGGGTTAATAAGTAAATCTTGTATTGCTAAATCATATTTATCCCCCAGAAGACAAAGAATCGAACATCTAAAAATATTTACTGGCTTTAATTAACCTACAAGCGTTAATGAACCGTAGAAATCAAATCAATCAATCATTTTGTCCATCAAATATAAAACAAATTTCCTAACTTATTTTGATGGTCTATTTCTTCTCAACCGTTGAATATGCATTTTCAGTTCAGCATTTTTATCAGTGCGATTGACTTTACTGCCTTTAAAGGATAAAGTTCTGTTTTTCATATCTGTTTGAAAAAATATGTTTCTGTTTATTAGTAGTTTTCTTCTTTTATTGAGTTCTTTATTTTTTTCAATTTATTCCTCTTTGAGAATTTATTTTTACAGTTATATTTCAATTCATTTTGTGTTGCTACCTTCATTTTTACATAGTTTTTCTTGTCTACCTCAGGGATGAATGGCGTCACATATCCAGCCCTGATCATCAGCTTCTAGGCGGTTCGATATCAGTAAACCAACGATCGATCGATGTCTTTTTATACGCAAAAGACAAACAATAATTTCAAACTCACAATTCGACTCTGTTTAATCACGGCTAGTCCACACCCTTTGATGCCAGAGGTTTATACTCGCTTATATCTGTTTTCATTATTTTACCATTCTTTTGTCTTCAGTCCTACACTGTTATCATTCCAAGCACGCATAGATACTTACAACACTACATAGTTTACTAATGCGGCTAAAAGTTTAGATTGAAGTAAATACAACTGTAGGAAATTTCAATTTTCTGTTTTACAATTTTGGAAAATTTCCTACCATCTATCAGTATAGATAATGCTAGTCCCCCTAGAAAGCTCCTCCCTAGCCTGATTCTCTCCACTGACCTCACGTGGAACGATTACATCGAATCTGTAGCTGCATTTAACGCTAAGAAGGTTAGGTTACTGTGACAGGCCAGGAATTTTTTTCTCTCCATAAACCATCTTGCAAAGTTATGAATCTACTATTCGTCCGTGCATTGAATACTGTTTCCATATCTTCTCGGGTGCTCCTGCTATTTATGTCGGGGTTCTTAACAAAATCCGAAGGAGAATCTCTAATGTAACTGGTCGCGATTTGACAGCATACTTCAGTCACTTTCTCACCGACGATGCCCCACCCTTACGAATTTACTCGTGCAATTAGATTGGCAACTATATTCCACCCATTTATCGTCAAATCATGCAAATATAACGGCCACTTCTTCTCCAACAGTTTCTTTTCTCTCACTTCCCGCCTATGGAACTCCTTTCCACCTCCAAAGGTTTAAGTGCAATCTCAGTTGCCATCTTCCATCTCCTTGACTCTCTCTCTCTCTCTCTCTCTCTCTCTCTCTCTCTCTCTCAACATTACTTCGACATCCACTGTACCGTTTTTTCTCTCTTCCCGCTTCTCTTACGGCAGGCCTTTTGCTCACTGGATCACAATAGACAGGATGTGTACCCTAACCGTTAGAGGGGTGCAAAAGGGAATCATCAGACTTACTTTGAATAAGTTACAGGTCAAATTGTACCTGAAACTAACAAACCCAGAAAATTTTATAATACTAAATATGAAGAGCAATATTAGAAAATTTATCTTAAGAATTTTCTGTCTCTGTCTGTCTGTCTATCTCTCTCTCTCTCTCTATATATATATATATATATATATCCGCAGACAGATCTGTTTCTGTATCACAGCTTATCAGTATTGAAACCCAACTAAACTGACATCAGTCGGCGATTCTGCCACTGAGCTATGGGGACTCGGTAGAAGAAGGCGGAATTTTAGCGTTTTATAGACAATGTAACGTACGACAGTAGCTGAAGGTGCTCAAATTCATTTTTGAATGAACGATGCGTAGACGCTTGAGTAGCTACTGTTTTTTCAAAGTCTACCATTTCATCCACAATGCTCAATCAGGGTGAGAGAGCGTATGCTTAAACAGAATTTTCGTGGACACCCGAATTTGAGTAGAGGCTCCGTTTATTTATAAAGCATTTTAGAGGCCTGTAGATGAAAATAAATAAATACACTGTTTAATAAATAAAATTTAAGTCAACTCAAATATAGGTGCAAAAGGGGTGCAAAAGAATACTGGTCGCAGAAACTAAAGAATACTTCTTTAGTTTCTAAAACTAAAGAAGTTTAAAGAAGCAAGTCAACTATGTCAAACCAAGACCCACGAAGAACTTGAAAGGTGAATACAAGTTATCTCTTTCATACTGCAAGAGATGTTGAAATCAGTTGACGCGTTTCCTGCGCGACTCGGATAGCTGGTATCGAAACCAGGTGTCCATTTCAAATTTTAAATATTACCTCATGCCAGACGGTGTTCTTTTTTTTTTAATCATCTCACCCCAAGCACTGCCACTATTGCGTATGGGGTTACATAGGGGAAGGTAAAGAGAAGGAATGGGTAGACATAGGGAATGTCAGGAGGAAGGTGACAGATGAGTAAGGATATCGAGGATGAGGGTTGGGCAGATGGGAAAAGTGTTTGATAGAATAGGAGCAGGTTAGTGTGTTAGGAGGTGTCTATTGACCTTACATTTAAACTCTTGGAGATTGTAGCCGTCGGGGAAGCAATCGTGTGGAAGAGAATTCTACCGTCGGGAAGTTCTTTCATATTCATTACTTATAAATAAATAAATTGTTAGTATTTTAAAATAGGGAGTTACTTTTCTATCATCATATAGTTTGGCTCTCGATGGACACCCAAATATCTTCCGAATGTTTTATGCAACCAAGATATAGATTTATATCTGTATTTGTGAGGGTGATTCTTAGTGCGTACCTAGAAAAGGAAACATAGAAGCACGTGTTTGAGCGTGCAATGTCCTTGACGCTTGAACCGCAGATACTTGTGTCTCCTTCATTTTATCCGGAACATTTACTGACAGAAGGTTTGTTCTTGCATTTAAAAGCTGCAGGTTGAGATGAAAAGCAAAACTCACTTAGTAAATAAATAAGTAAATAAAACTGCCTTTTACGCAGAAACATTTACTTGTAGGGAACACATTTTTAAGCTTGTTCTCATTGTTAGGCATATAAGTAAGTTCTACTTTCCATCTTTTATTTGTTCCATTTTCCATTGGAAATATAGGTTCGTAGAAAAAAGGATTTTAATACTAGTAAATATAAAATTTTTATTTTTGTATATTTCTTTCTCTTCTTTTTCATATTCAGCTTTTGAAATAAATACACACACACACATATATATATAACTACATATACATATACTTATATATACAGTATCCGTTCTAACTCCGAAGTTTATTTATGGGAAAATGTATTTTATTCTGCTGCTAAATTTTGCTAAGGACTTTTTAATCTATCTATCTATCTATCTATCTATCTATCTATCTATCTATCTATCTATCTATCTATCTAGCAAACTAGCTATCTTGGTTTTGTCGTTATGTATCTTCCTTTCCGTTGAAATATCTATCTATCTATCTATCTATCTATCTATCTATCTATCTATCTATCTATCTATCTATCTATACGGGTATTTTCATTATCTATCTATCTATCTATCTATCTATCTATCTATCTATCTATCTATCTATCTATCTATCTATCCGAGTCTCTTTATTATCTTTCTAGCTATCTATCAATCTAGCTATATCTATCCGAGTTTTTAATTATTTATTTTTCATTTAAATTGTTTGTTTATCTGTCTGTCTGTCTGTCTGTCTGTCTGTCTCTCTGTCTGTCTGTCTGTCTGTCTGTCTGTCTGTCTCACTCTCTCTCTCTCTCTCTCTCTCTCTATATATATATATATATATATATATTCTTATACAGTATTTTCGTTGACATTCGTATTTGAGTATAGGCTCCGTGTGTGCGTGTGTATGTTTGTGTTTGTGTAAGGTATATGTCTTTTCATTATCGATATATATATATATATATATATATATATATATATATATATATATAAGAGTTTCTCTTTTGATATTATTACTCAAAAATTAATCTTTCTAGGTCATTAGCTAAATCAGTTGATTTATACGTATTTATTTCTGTTTTTTATTCATACGCGTTTTATTTTATTTATATCTGTCACTGTCTGTAGCGTAACATGTTTTTATCTGTTTTTATCTGCTTTTATTACTTTTTTTATTTGCATAGTAATTATTCATTATTTTTTCTTTCGGTCTTCCTTTTCTCTTTCTACCAAATTTTATTTTTTCTTTCTTTCTTCCTTTCTTGTTTCACATTTTTCCGTTCTTTCTTTCGTTACCTTTTTTACGTTTCGGCCATATTTACGTTTTCTTTCGTTTTTCCCTTCTTTCTTTCTATCGCTCTTTTCTTTTTTTTTTTTTTTTCTTATATTTATTATTTCTTTCTATTTGTCGTTGTTTCTTTCTTTCGTTTTTTTTTTTTTCCTTTTCGTTTCTGTCGGAACAGCGTCACTAGAGAAGCCCTGGTATACTGATTTTTCTACAGTTTCTGCTAGAATTCATGAACATAAAACTAAGACGAAGTCGCTATCAACAGTGATATTAAGTGAGGCTCACTTTTCAATTCTCTCTATGTAAATCAGAGTTCTATTCATATTAATCAGATTCAACATATTCTTAAAATATATGAAACCTTAAGCATAAGTTCGCGGGTAGGATTAAATCTACCATCGAAAATTTCTTTCAATTTGTTTAATTTTGTTAATATTTTGACACGAGGATTCAAAGGATATTTATAGTCAATTTATTAAATTATAAATATTTATAGCCAAATTATAAAAATTATTAATGAATAAAGCAACAAAGTTAAAGACTTAGACTATGAATAAAATTAGGAATGAATAAAAGTATATAGAGATAATGACCTAGTCAGAGTATCTATGTGTACATATAACTTAGAAAATGAATACAAAGATATAAGAGGAAACACAGAAAATGATCAAAGACGCAATCGTTTTGTTCTTTTGTAATTCTTATTTATGTATATAAAAGGCAGTCAGTGAGTTTGTGTGTGACTCTTCCCTGTGCACGCCTACATTTTTTAAGCTACACCATTCAAACTTTCTAGGGACACATATCTACAGAGAAGACAGGTCGACACATACTTTTTGAGTTTAAGTTCAGCAATTTACCCTCACGCTCTTTTTGACAAATGGAGCCGATTGTTTACATTTCCTCCGTAAAACATCGAAGATCTAAGATCTAAGATGGTTGCTAGATTACGTCACAGAAATCAAATCACACGTGACTAAAAAAATTTGAGCCTTTACATTTAATTTTTATTCCAACAAAAATGTGAATATTTTTCCCGTATTTTTGAAACAAAAGAAATACTATTTTTAAAAAGTGTTTTTCAGACAAAAACAAAATATGTAAAAAAAAATGCCAATTGTTAATTTAATTATTTAAGTTTTTTTTTCAGAATTAATATTTTATAATTCAGAAAATAAAATTAAAAATATAAAGCTTTTTTTTGCTAAATATTTCATGCAGAAAATCAAGTGTCTGTAATTCGCGTGGCATTAATGAAAATTTTTTCTCTAAAATTAAATGTCTACATTTTTAAATATTCTTCGAAAATTTCTGAACTGAGGACGTAATAATTTTTATATTTCTAATTTCAGTAAAACAAATTAAATAATTTTTATTTTTATGTTAAATTCATTTAGTCAACAAAAAATGTAAATATTTCCCACCTTAATTTTGAAATAAAAACAAACGCAATGTTGTTTACAATGTCACACAATACATCAAATAAAGTTTACGCAAAGCACATGAAAATAGATTTTTTTAATGGAATTTTTTAACAATTTTGAAACAACAATTTTTACTCCGTTCGAATACGACAGCAACGTGCATTCAATGCCTTCTTCTTAATGTTGAAAATGGTTACTAACAGCCTCAGCTCTCCTTTCCAACTTTCTATAAATGATTTCCATCTACTCCTCTCACTGGCATCTTCTCCTACGACTAAAATGTTCTGAGCTGTACGGGCAACGCCGGGCTATGATGCTAGTTATTATGAAAAAAATAAATTATACCTTGACACTTCCTTTATCTACTTTCTGTGGGTGGTACAGATTTGGTGTGTTTTTATCTTTCCGAATTCCTGCTTTGGCACTCAAACATTCGTAAATATTATTATTAGGGTTTCCGGCAAGGATGCCGTTACCGAACTTGAAACAGAGTGAATTGCGCCATGGCACCCTTTTTCTCACATTCTGGTCCTAGTATACTGTGCACTCAACAGAATGAAAATCAACGCGCATGCGCGAAATTAAAAATATAAAATAGTGACAATTTGCTCATTGCACCCTGTATAGAGCAGCAGCCTTTTTACTGGCACTTTTTAAAATATAGAGCATAATAGGAGCGATCAAGTACCGCCTACAAAGGTACAGGGAACCTCCCATTTTCTAGCCTCTTTAGCGATAGATTGTATGTATGTGTTCCACTAGAAGTCAGGAGAGAGTCCCAATAAGCGCTCAAGGCATGTGCTTCCCCGATAGTATACCCACTCATCGAGATATAAGAAAATTAAAGGTCCTCGCGCTGATAAAAGAACGTTATTAGTTTTTTTGTTTTTTTCTGGCATTGAATGTTACAAGCCAGTATTCCCCCCACTGTTAGTGCTAACTTAGAGGATAGATAAGCTGAGAGAATTTAGTCATCACTAATTTGTGACGTGCTTCAATATAATGTTTCATCATTAAGATAGATTCCTACAAAAGATCGAAATATATACTTTTTAGGCAGATCATTAATATAAAGACGTGCGTTGTGGTGCAGTGGATATCGGCTCGGAACGAGAAATCAGTGAGCCGAGTTCGAATTCCAGTTGAATTCCTTGCATTCACTTACGCGAAAACACCCTTGGGAAAGGCATTAATCCATATCTTCCCTCCAGTTTGGGGGTTAAATAATAGAACAGATTGGGTTCTATAGCCTTGGCTGGTAACCAGTCTACCGCAGAAAGCAATGACAACCTACTGCGGGATAATCTTCTACCCAGTCAATCATGTCTCTTTCGAGAGATGATCGCCCAAGCGTGCATCACGTATGGCATTAACTGACTGACTGAATATAATAGATGAAAACATGATTAAGACTTCCACTGGGCATAAGTGGGGGATCAGTTTTATATTGTTATGTAGTAATAAACTGATCCCCCACTAATTATACTTAATGTAATAACGTAATATAATCTATCTCTCCTCCCTCCAGGTATGAGTTAAATGGCAGGACAGATTGCGTTCTATAGCCTTGGCTGGCAACCAGTATACCGCAGGAAGCAACGCAACCTGCTGCGGAATAATCTTCAGCCCAGTCAATCATTCGAGAGATGATCGCTCAAGCGTTCATCACGTATGGCACTTAACTGACTGACTGTACATCTAACGTGCATAGTTGGACAGAGAAGCCTGTTGGGCAGAAGAATATTTGTAAAGTTGTACGTGTAACATACAGAGTTGAACCGCGGAAAGAGACGGAAACAGATGTGCAGCTGGTCAAATTTACCTCCCTAATGTTGTACATGTAACATGCATAGTTGAACAGAGAACCAAGGTGACGCTTGCCTTGTTTGGCAGAACTAAAAAGTTATAGATGTAACGTACAGAGTTGTACAGAAAAACGAGATTAGCATACCTGCTTTCTTGAGCAGAACGCCTCTTGTAATGTTGTTCATGTAATGAACAGAGTTTGACTGAGAATAAAGAGGTCGGGCAGAACTGTAAAGTTGTATATTTAACATGCAGAGTGGAATCGAGAAGGGCAAAAAAGACGGCAATGTTGTTGAAGCCTGCTTTGTTGAACAGAAGTACACTTGTAAATTTCTAGATGTAACGTCCATATTTAAATCTAGAAAGGGAGACTGCCTTGTTAAACACAAGTAATCTTGTAAATTTCTAGATGTAACGTTCATGTTAAAAGCGAGAAGGGGAGGCTGCCTTGTTGAACAGACGTAATCTTGTAAATATCTAGATATAACGTTCATGTTTGAAGTGAGGAGAGCCTGCCTTGTTAAACAGAATTACTCTTGTAAATTTCTAGATGTAACGTTAATATTTAATGCAAGAAGGGGAGCCTGCTTTGTTGAACAGAAGTACTCTTGTAAATTTCTAGATGTAACGTCCATATTTAAATCTAGAAAGGGAGACTGCCTTGTTAAACACAAGTAATCTTGTAAATTTCTAGATGTAACGTTCATGTTAAAAGCGAGAAGGGGAGGCTGCCTTGTTAAACAGACGTAATCTTGTAAATATCTAGATATAACGTTCATGTTTGAAGTGAGGAGAGCCTGCCTTGTTGAACAGAAGTACTCTTGTAAATTTCTAGATGTAATGTTCATATTTGAAGCGAGAAAGGGAGCCTGCCTTGTTGAACAGAAGTACTCTTGTAAATTTCTAGATGCAACTTATATTATTGGACAAAACTACACCTAGTGCAGGTTAAACTATTTGATGATCATCGAATGAGTACAATTCCTATTTTCCATAATGCGCTGATTTCTGTGTCTGAACATATACTATGTCTATATATTTGTGTGGGGAGGCCATTTTGCAGTTCGACATCCATTTTGTCCGCGGCATTCATTCTTCCTCTCATATAAACGAGACTCATACGGCAAGTCTTTCATCAATGACATCTTAGGATTCGTCCTTTCTTTTCTAAACCCGTTCAGTCCTCCTAAGAGACACATTTCGATGGAACACGCTTGCATGAAAACCTGCCTAAGAAAAACTTGCATACCCCACCCTCATTCTTTCTCTCTCACACAAACACACACACAATCGCACGCACGCACACACACACACACACACACACACACACACACACACACACACACTTTAACGCATATTCAATCTCGCATACTCATTATCGCTCAAAATTATAGCTTTCTTTTTCAAACACACATTTTCTTTCTTACGCACGAGCTCACCCCCTCAAAAAAACGACTCTCCTCTTTACGCTCATACAGTCTCTTTATCTCTCCCAACTCTCTCTCTCTCTCTCTCTTTCATACACATACACAAACACACGAGCACTTATTCGCTAACTCTCGCACACACACACAGATACGCATTCTTTTTACATCCTACAAAAAAGAGCTGTCTCACTGAAAATTCAGAAAATACATTTAAACAAAATCACCCACATACACAAATTATCATAACCTCTTTCGCGCGCACAAATAATACATCTAAGCCCGTCCCCTTCACTTGCGCGCACACTCTTACTAACACACCATTTTTACACACAATCACTCACACACAATTTCTCAGTTACACACACACACACACACACACACACACACACACACACACACACACACACACACACACACGTAGGCACACATCTTCCTTCCTTTTATTTCTTTGTTGCTTCTCTCCCATCAATTGACGCTTCAAAATAGCGTTGTTGCGTGCCACGAGTGATTAAAAAAAAATAGACCACACCTCTAACATTCTGTCATTCTCTGTCTTCCGGCTATGGCCTCGAGTGAAGGCATCTCTTGAGAAATGAACAGACCTAAGAAGTATTTTACTTCACCGATTCATTCAGTTGGATAATGTGCACATTAGTCGAAGTTTAAACACACTCTTTTCATAAAACTGTTCATTTGTCAATTTCTACGAAGCTATGTGTAAGTATTCATAAAAAGAGAAGCTTATTGAAAGGCTACAAAGCTTACTAACTATGGGCCTCAAACTGTTGTCCTTGTGCCGTACTAATCTTAGTAAAATCTTAACGCGAAGTAGATTCTTTAAAAAATACACCGATTGGAATGATTTCTGTCATTTCAGACTTTCTCACTAACTAGACTGGTAATGAACTGCAAATTTATTAAAACAAAATGAATAACATCTTCCCAAGATCTTTCTCGCTTTTCCTGATCACATATACGTCGTCACTTGTTTTTCTCTTTTTTTTTTTTTTTTTTCGTTTTTTTTTTTACGTTTTGCACTGTTGGATCCCTATTTAAACCACGTTCGCTGACCGGTCAAAAGCAGTAAGCATTGGAAGCGGTTAACTGAGGGACCTCGTGGCAATGTAACAAAAGAAATTTCAAAACAGTCAGAATGGGAGCGGTATCTGATAGCATCTCGCCACAAAGTAAGGATAAAACTTCAAGCAGACCTCTTCTTCCAACTTTCCATTCTTCTTTTTCTCTCCACGCTGCCAAAGAGAACAACAAACACTATTTCTTCAATTCTTCTTTCTCACCCTGTCTCCGACCTACCAGAAAAAAGGAGGGAACATAAGACTTTACATTCTGCTACTACACAACCCTGAACTCTAAACTTCTGTGGACATTTTAAATATTTAAATTTCTCTTTGAACAATTTTAACTGCAAAACTACACGCATTTTTTCAATGAACATTTTTCTTCTCACATGTATGTTGCAATGTTCAGTTAATAAAATTTCACTTATATTTTTCTTCTTACAATATTGTCATTCTGTTTATAAATCTTTGCCTTAATTTACATATTTTATCCTTTCACATTTCGACATCCAACCTTCAACTTTCTCATATTTGAATTGTGGGGACTTCGGACGTGTTTGGCACAAGGCCAATTTACCAAGCATCATGGAGGTCTTACCGGTCTCACTCGATTACTGTTGAAATAACTAAATGCATAACAGTAGCCTTTCCGCCTTATTCAGGATGATATATATATATATATATATATATATATATATATATATATATATATATATAAATCTGTTACAAGAGAACACATTATCTCGAAAAGAATTCAGTGACTCTTATTCTACTGAAAAACTTTCTATTTTGCACAGAGGTCGTTCGATTGTTCCACTTTACTGTTCTAGAGGCTTTAACGATCTTGTTATACCCACCTTCTCTGTGAAAACAAAAAGATCTAAAACTTCAATTGGAATAACTTGGATCTGTGGATGAATGTTTGTGATGATGGGTATTGTGGTGATACCGAGCAAAGCGATGGACCGGCTGTTTGCCCTCAGAGATTCAGAAAGCAAATGACCAAAACTGGTCTTTGCGCATCTAGCTCCACGCAGAAGTTCAAGAGGTAAAGCAAAAATAAATAAATATCAAATCCCTTTTACGGACCTGTAGCATAACTCTGGATCCTGACTGGTCTGGATCCTGATAGGTCATCAAACCGCAAACTTCAAGATACGTCAGAGAAACCTAAAGAAGAAAATCGTTTCTGAGCCACACCACGTGACTATTTAATATTTAAGGATGGTCTCTAACGGATCACACCAACTGCGACACTGTCAGCTTTCTGCCTTCGGGTAGAGGGCGCTCTCAGCTTCCGAGCAGAGAGCAATAACCCAGTCGTGGTTCCGCCGAAGGATAGAACCACGACTGGGGAAAAAATAGACAGACATTTTTTTGCCCAGCTATATGGCCAGGAATACCCATTATAAAATGACCATGTGTCACATCCAGCCTTGCGTGGGAAGGCTAGTAAATACAGTCAGAGGAGGCAAGTTGCTGACACACATCCAAGATGTAACTCTTAACTTCAAGTGACCCGGACATTGTCCTCTCTCTTTCTCCTTCCCTATCTCAACGATTACTGCTACAAACATAATGTACGAACTCTTTAATACCTTATCATTGAATACGAACTCTATCATTAACTTTTTAATGTTTCTAATTGTATATTAACTCTTACCACTTGTTATTCCTCCTCAGAATAAATTTCTATTTTAAATGTAAAATGTATATTTTATTGTTTCACTCTTCTGCACTAATTCTACATATTCGAACCTGCCGACCACTAACCTTCTGATGAAAACCCTTCTGATGATTATAACCCAACATAAATCATGTAAGCAGTAGGGAGTTCGGTTCAAGATCGCAGAAAAGAAGCAATAACAAGCTCCCTACAATTCAGTATTCTTTTCCTCTTCTTTTTGAGCATTACTTAAATTTCATCTAATTTTTTTTTTCTAATTTTAATCTTTTTTTCCGACATATACCCATGAATAGTTGTCGGACGAAAGGCTCCCCACGTGTTTTTCTCTTCATTGTTATTATTTTTAAGCGGATTTTTTAATTTTTTCTGATATCCCCTATTTCGGGTTTTTTAAGCGATATTATTAAAACTATTTATTTTTCAACATAGTCATCCTCCGTAAGTGCGTATTAGCGTTTTGTTCGACTAATAAACTTATATTCTATTTTCGGGACCGGTACGACATTAAATTTATTAATTCGCTTAATTATATTATCCGCTTAAGGAATCAAATTATTTCCCTTAGGTGTAAGTTAAAATTCCTTCAGGCTTGTAGATGTAATCATGTAGCCCTCGGGTACATCTCCAAACGTATTTCGAAGATTAAATGTAGAAGTACTTGGAATGTAGAGCCTGTTTTTCTTAAAGATAAAATTGCGTTTTACTTCGATTAAATTATAAAAATTTAGAATAGGTTTCGTCGTATGTGGTCTGATGTTTGGCTAACACTTTCATTTTTTTTGTTAAATTACGGTTTTTAAAGTTTATTTCTTGGAGAGACTTACTTTGCCATAATTCCAACAATAAAAAAATATAATTTTAAATTTTTCATTAAAAATAAATTTAGTTCCCCCTCTTACATATTTAATTTATCTGATTATAATTTCTCAGATATTCAGAAGTTGGTTTTGGCTAGAGACTTTGAATTAAGTGTGCTTCCTCTTCATATGTGACACGGTGTTGGTATTCAGTGAATTTGAGATTCTTTTTCTTAACTGAAAAAGAATACTTCATCCTCCGTTGATAACTTAAATTCTGTTAAGTCACGTCTAAATGATTTACCACATAAAATTATTCATTTGGACATTTCATCTCGCAAGTTTGTTTGGGGAAGAAATCATTTTTCTGTTGCCAAGTCCCTTAGGTCCAACCCTAACATCTATATTACCCGACCGAATAAGGGGTCTGGTTTCATCGTTCCCAACCGGTCTGACTATGTTTCTAAAATGATGTCGATCTTGAACGACCATAGCAAATTTTTGTGTTTAGTTTACTTCGACTGCGACAAGAAAGTCTATGATACTATTCGTCCAGTTGGTTCTCAACGACCGAGAATGAATGGATTACACAAGATTGACGGTCCGCTTAGGCTGATCTTGTCTATGATTGGATCGGCACAGTGAAATGGTTGGTTGACATTCTGGATCCAGTCCTTCAAAATTATTCTACTGTTTTTGTATCCCCGACTCCTTTTATTTTGCAACAGCTACCCGAGATTTTTCCTGTGATGCAAAATCTTGTTATCTTGCTTCTTTTGGTATCATTAGTTTGTTTAACAATCTTGCTTTGACGGAGGTTATCAATATATGTGCTGATTATTTATACAGAGTTCCTGTTCAGGCTTCTTCTTTTCCTGAAAATGTTCTGTTGAGCTAATGAAAGGAGATGGATATTGTAGTCAAACAGAAGAAAGAAACTATGAATTTAGGTACCTCCGCTCGATCGCCAAACAAATAAGCAGCATGTCATGATGTTAAAAGTGCTCAAAATTAACAAAAGCAAAGTTTTATCATCAAAATGTTTATGCTATTATTAAGAGGAAAGATCAAATTTTGTTAATATTCTTAACATTTTTAAAATTCTTTCTAACACATTCGAAATTTTTAATTTTTAATTAAAATTTCATTGTTTTCTGTCAGCGATTCACGCTATGTTTACGTAAGGCGACTCTTAAGAAAACAGAATCGGTCGAGTAAAATGATTTTGGGGCGAGTAAATTTTTTCTCGCTCTCGATCGCCTGTCGAGTGATATTTCAAATCTCAAAGGCTATATATATATATATATATATATATATATATATACACACTACCGGCCACAATTATTAGGCCACCACAGTGTTTTTAAATAAAAAATGTATTTCTTACTAATTTTTAGTATTTATTGCCAAGTGAATAATTGTAAATGAAAATAGAATGGTTCTTTTCTTAATACTGCACAATACCATGTGCATCAAATTAATTTCTAAATATTTAATAATTACCTATATTGGAGTTTCATCAAAATAACCTCCTTTTGCCTTCACAACGTCTGCACACACTCTGGGCATTCTTTCCACAGGTTTTATTTAAAATAATCCTCCGATAACTCAATCCTTTTATTCTATAGACACCTAACTAAATCGCAAACATAACTAGGCTGTTTCTTCTTACCTCTCCTGCCCAACTCATCCCATTCAAGTTCAATTAGTGAGAAATCTGGTGATTGAGGTGGCCAACATAGCTTTTAACACTTCAGTTTTACACTGAAATTTTTACCCACAATACACAATCCAGATGAAATTGCATATATCTGTAAGACTGAATGGTAATGTTCTTACTTCATAGTCCCCTTTACTTCAACCAAGTCATCTGAATTCGTGCCCGCAAAACAGCCCCAAAACATGCAAGATCCACCCTGATGTTTAATCGATGACTGTACACACTTATCTTTTACTCGCTTCCCAACCCTCTTCTGCACGTATACCCTCCTTTTACTCCCAAACAGTTCGAACTTAGACTCATCGGTCCACCACACATTTGACCACTGTTCTGGTGTTCGTTCAGTTTTTCTGATCTCTTCCCCATGCTCTTCTTTTTATTGGCTGGCCAAAGCTTCCTGGCTGCCACTCGTCCAAAAAGACCCACCTCTCTAAGCCTTCGCTTCACTGTATTTACAGAGACTGGATAAACCCTGTCAGTATTCACTTCTGCTTGTATTTGAGAGGCAATTTTCCTCTTGTCTCTTACACTCTTCAATACTATTCTACGGTCTTCTCTTACTGATGTTTCCCGTTCTGTCCCTGTTCTTTTGCGATTGGCATGACTTCCAGTTTCATCTCTCCTGGGCAGTGCATAATGAATTGCACACCTGGACATATTCGGTCTTTTATCCATCTTCCTTTGGGAATAACTTTCTTAATTCAACATTTGAATTTGAGCTCTTACCTCTACAGATTGAGACATGGCTAAATTAAAATAGAAAATAAAAACTACAGTGTGGAACCACCTCGCATGACCACCTCCAAGTCTGACGGCATACAAAAGAATGAAGACAATTTAGGGTCATTCGGATGAGTTCTTCTTTGCTTCCTTGCTTTGTAATATTTTGCAAAGTAATAATAACAAAAGAACCATTCTATTTTCATTTTGAATTATCCACTTGGCAATCAATACTAAAAATAGTATGAAATACATAGCTTCAATCTACTGGGTGCGATGGGTAAATTGTCGCTAATTGCCTTGTAAAATTTTGCAAAGTAGTAATAACAAAAGAACCATTCTATTTTCATTTAAAATTATCCACTTGGCAATAAATACTAAAAATAGTAAGACATGCATAATTTTTTAAAAACTGGGATGGCCTAATAATTATGGCCGCTAGTGTATATATAATCTAACAATTTTTATATAAATACATTTATAGATATCTGTTAAAATTAAGCAGCAAATAGATTATATATATATATATATATATATATATATATACACACACATATATATATATATAAGTATAGATGTCCAGTTCGTAAACGGCGAGGATCATCCAACAAGATCATCTTAATATAAAATAGTAAGTGTTATATCTATACTATATAGAGAGCTCAATGGATGTTATCCAGAGGAATATGATATTTATAAAGCAAAACTCAGCACGTCATTTAAATTGGTTATAAATTATAATTCATTTCAATGAGCTTAATTAGCTAATTTCATCACACTACACAATATTCTTTCCAATTGGTACAAAAAAAGTTTGCCGGAATAAGCATTTTCTTTAACTGAAGAGAAAGATAAAAAAAATTAAAAATAAAAAAATAAGAAGAAGGAAAAAAGAGAGAAATGAAAAGAGAGTAAGGACAGAGGCATTGGTGTCAGATAAACTGATATATATATATATATATATATATATATATATATATATATATGATTTTTTGTTTAAAATATAGCTGATAAAAACATAAACTTTACCAGTACTGTGGTTTTAATAACGGATCTTGAGTAGTAACATTAAGACCCTACCTGTTACAGAAACCACGGTAGCAGAAAGCGTGATATTTGTTTACCACATCTATTGAAGCCAAAATTTCAAAGGAGTTATACTTTCAGTTTTTTTTTCAATATATTGGAGCACTTTTCAACCAATTGCATTGCTCGATACAATAAGTTTTTAACTCACCTTATCTTTTTTTATCATTTCCGAACATATACATATATACACAGCTCAAAAAATTAGAGGAACACTTTTTAATCAGAGTATAGCGTCCTATCAGTCAAACTTTTGGGATATTGATCTGGTCAGTTAAGTAGCAGAGGGGTTGTTAATCAGTTTCAGCAGTTGTTTTGTTAATGAAATCAACAACAGTTGCTTCAGAAGGGGAACAGTGAGACCCCTCCCAAAGCAGGAATGGTTGAGGCCACTGATACTTATTTTACTTTCTCATTTCTTTTGGCTGATTTTTTACTGACTGACTTTCTACTGCTGTAGTTATTCATTTGTCTTGGATCAATATCTCTGTTGATAGCATGGTGCGTTATCTGGACGCTACAGAGGTTGTAGAAGTACTGCAACTCCTCCAGGATGGTACATCAATACATGCCATTGCAAAAAGGTTTGTTGTGTCTCCCAGCACAGTCTCAAGAACATGGAGGAGATTCCAGGGGACAGGTAGTTATTCCAGGAGAGCTGGACAGGGCCGTAGACGATCCTTAAATCCGCAGCAGGATCGGTAGCTGCGCCTTTGTGCAAGGAGGAACAGGATGAGCACTACCAGAGTCCTAAAAAATGAAACCCAGCAGGCCACTGGTATTAATGTTTCTGACCAAACAATCAGAAACAGGCTCCATGAGGGAGGCCTGATGGCTCGATGTCCTGTAGGGAGCCCTGTGCTCAGATCACCAGAATTGGCAACTACGCCACTTGTGCCCAGTGCTCTGCACCGATAGAAGCAGGTTCAATCTGAGCACATGCGACAGACGTGAAAGGGTCTGGAGATGCCGTGGAGAACGTTATGCTGCCTGCAACATCATTCAGCATGACCGGTTTGTTGATGGGTCAGTGATGGTCTGGGGAGGAATATTCCTGGAGGAATGCACAAACCTCTACAAGTTAGATGATGGCACACTGACTGCTAATAGGTATCAGGATAAAATCTTTGGACCAATTGTCAGAACCTACGCTGGTGCAGTGAGACCTGGGTTCCTCCTGGTCCATGACAATGCCCGACCTCATGTGGCTAGAGTATGTAGGCAATTCCAGGAAGATGAAGGAATTGATACCATTGAATGTTCTTCAGGTTCACCTGACCTAAATCCAATAGAACACCTCTGGGACATTGTGTTTAAGTCCATCCGGTACCGTCAGATTGCCCCTCAGACTGTCCAGGAGCTTAGTGATGCCCGGGTTCAGATATGGGAGGAGATTCACCAGGACACCATCCGTCGTCTCATTAGGAGCATGCCCCACGTTGTCAGGCATGCGCACGTGGGGGCCATACAAACTACTGAGAATCATTTTGAGTTTCTAAATGACATTTTGCCAAAATGAACCAGTCTGCTGCATTATTTTTTCACTTTTATTTTTTGGGTGTCTTTGATCCCCCCCGCCTCTATAGGGTGATCATTTTCATTTCTATCAAATTATGTGACATCAGTTTGTTCCTAATACATCACCTACTTATTATCAGGAAAGATATTCAAGATCATTCCCCCCTCCCGTTTAGATCTGATATGTTTTCAAAACGTTCCTCTAATTATTTTGAGCAGCGTATATACTAATAAACTATATATATATATATATATATAGAGAGAGAGAGAGAGAGAGATGTGTGGCTTTGTGAAGTTATATATCTAGTAAATATTCGTTTTATTTGTTGAAAATATTGTTAGGAAATATAATTTTACGTATAAAGAATTTGATCTGCTTTTTTATAATTGCATGCAAAAGTCGAAATTATTTTGCAATATAAATCTTGATGTTACTTATCCTTGTATATGTTTAGAGAAAAAAATTCTATATCTAAATATTGATCTCCAAAAAGGAAATGCAACTAATTAATTAAAGATCGAAGCCATAATCGATACACCTTAGAGTTTACACCCTATTCCTTACCTTTACAACAAAAATCGATCCGCTGATTGGCAATCCTATATCGGCATATGTGCATTGTTTGACTGATTTCCTCTTAATCAAAACCAATGTGAATCTTGTATCGATATTTACGTATTCGCTATAGCTTAAAGAGATCGAATTCCAACTTTGTTTTATTTATTTGTCTGTTTGCTTGTTTGCTGAAATTCATTTCAGGGCGTACTTTGTGGTTATTATATCCACAATATTAAAGCACGTTACAAATTCAATTTTATAGACGGTTTACTGCTATGATACGTGCGTTCAAACTAAACGAAATACAGCATTATTTATATAGAATTAATATCCAAATAGGGAAAGAGAAATAAAAAAAGACTATGTTTGCTGAAAATGTACGACGTCCGAAACAAGGGTACAACTTTGGGATTCACTGTTTGGGATTCACTAACGAGAGGAAGGGAAGAGAAAGAGAAGATTTCTTATATAGACATTTCCACTTGATCCATACAGGAGCAGTGATTGGTCCTTTTTTTTAGCCATTCAGCGTTCACGGTATTTTGTTCTTGATTAATTTTACTTTCTGGTTTCTTTACTGACATCTCGTAATAAAGATGAGTACTATAGTCCGAACAATGTAAATAGTGCTTTATGAATGAGATAAGGTTTCCTTCTGTTTTACTCGTATAGGGGCCTTGGTGATGTTTTTTTCAAACTGGCCTTGTGCCAAACACAACCTAGTCGCCACAATTTATAATATCAGAAGGTTGGATGTTGGAATGTGGAAGAATAAAATATTTCGTTTTGTAACATGTCTTGTCCATGGCATTCTCAGTTTCCTTCTGTAGAACCTTATTACTGTCTTCTTAGGACTCTTATGAATCTTTGAGAAATTTTCAATTAGACTGATATTACATAACATTTGATCAATGTTCTCTTTGTTTCCAAAGAAATCATCCGTTATTTTAAGATGTCTAGTGAGTATCTAATTCGCCAAGCCCACTTCCTTCATTATATATTCCACAAATTTCAGCTGTTTCTTTCTGATTCTAACGCTGTATTTTTGCTTCCATTTTAACAGCTGATCGCGAATTCTAATAAATTTAGCAAAATTTGGTATTTTTCAGTCAAACAGATGTCGAAAATTTATTGTTGGCACCGTTTAACTATAATATATTCAAAAGAGAATAATCAAGTAATGTTTTACAGAGAATCACACTCACTATAATTCGGTTCCCGTATAATCACCGGAGTTAAGAAATAGCAAGCCTAATCAGTACTTAGATATTTGACCGTTTGTGAATAAGAGGTGCTGTAAGAATGAATGTGCGGATAGTTCAATAGATAATGGCTTAGAATTGTTTATCGGAGACCCGAGGTCTAGTTCCAGTTGTGTTCGATATATTCACTTACGCGCAAATATCCTTGTCAAAGGTATGAATCAATCCCAACCCCCGGCTATGGCTTAAATAGTATGATTCATATTTCTAAATCACTATCTCAAAAAGAAAAAAAAAACTAAAAATATGTTCTTGCCTGAAATAACCTGCAAAGATTTGATAAACCGTAAAATACGAATCAATATATAAAAAAGTAAATGCTCCTAATATGAGTAAGTCATCTTTGCAACACGAGCATATATTCTTCTATATACAATGTCTATTAAGGTCGTGGCCGATCATAGCACTCAACAGTTACCCATTCTTATATCTAAGTTTATCCCTATATCATTCCTTTCAAATCATGTTCAATCTAATTACATACGGCCGTTCAGTACATTAGATTAGGTTCCCTTCTCTCTTACTCGTGTCGGGGCCTCGGGGATGTTTTTTAAATTGGCTTTGCACCAAACACAACTGAAGTTTCCACAATTTAAAATATCAGAAGGTTGAAGGTTGGATCTTGGAATGCGGAAGAATAAAAAAAATTCGTTTTGTACGTTAAAGCAAAATTTTATTACCTAAAGAATGTCCATAAAGTAATAAAGACTGTGTTCCTTTCCTTTTTATAATTGCTGGCGAAAAAGTGAAAAGGAAAGTGAAGTAATAAAGGAAATTGTACTTATCGGAGTTAATATTTAGGAGTCAGTTGAAGAATCTTTTTGTTATTGTTGTCGTCATCGTCTTCTTTGTTGACCGCGAGAATGTTGATAATGGAAAAGAAGAGGTAAAACTAATTTGTAAAAAGAAAATGTTCAAAGTGAAAAATGTACCTAGGGAATTAATTTGTAAGAATTTAATGTTTAAAGAGAAAATCTACGTAGTTAAATGTTCCAGAGAAATAGAAGTAAGGAGTTAAGTGTATCAAGAGTTTGTTGTTGTAACGTGTGTGTATGCAAAGATTAACAGGATAGTAATAAAGACTGTGTTCCTTTCCTTTTTATATGGCCGGCGAAAAAGTGAAAAGGAAAGTGAAGTAATAAAGGAAATTGTACTTATCGGAGTTAATATTTAGGAGTCAGTTGAAGTATCTTTTTGTTATTGTTGTCGTCATCGTCTTCTTCTTTGTTGACCGCGAGAATGTTGATAATGGAAAAGAAGAGGTAAAACTAATTAGAATGAGTGAAGAAAGAGAACGAATATGTGACGCGACTTTACGTCCAGGTCGACAAATTATAATTTATTTAGTGTCGTCTCTTTGTGATCCCATTTGACTGACTGCTTCGACTTTCTTTCTCTTTTATAGCCATTTAGTTTTCCATATTTGATTGCTAAATTTTCTCTTAGTTCTTCAAATCACTTCCTCCCATTGGTTTGAAAATCAATTTAACATCTGATTGTGACATTTTGCTTCGACGTTTTTTTTTGTTTTTTTTTTAGGATGGCATCAATCCTTTCCCTATTTGTCAAAATTAAATTTCACACTTGATTGCAAATTTTTTGCGTTGGTCTGCTTTTTTCAAAATGGTCTCAGTAATTCTGATCCATCTGTGCAATTTTACTTTTTTCTTTTCAGTTAACTTTTGGATCATATAGGATTTGTATCTTATACTCTACTTCAGTCTCTCATGGATTCCCTTCTTTCATTATGTCTCTTAGTTTATTTCTGATTTAAATTCTGTCTTTTTGTTTCAATTTTCCTGAAAACTTCCTCGTTGCACACATGCTCTGTTCATGGCATTCTCAGTATCCTTCTGTAGAATCTTATTACTGTTTTCTTAGGACTCTTATGAATCTTTGATAAAATTGTCAATTAGGCTGATATTACATTGCAGTTTAACGGAATTTGACCTTGTAGTAGATTTGCCCATTATAAGTCATAAAATGATTATAAAATCAAAGCAAATTGAGTTGAAAATAACATTTATATATACACATATCAATTAATGTTTTTACAATTAAAGTAATACTTGAATATAGGTCCAACGTAGGTTAAATTTTCATGGCAAATAATAAACTGAAAGAGATTTAAGGCTTAGAAATGTTGTTCATTTTGGCAATAGAAGGCTGACAAGGAGAATTCGATACTTAAAGTAGTGTGGGGTCGTCTTGTATGTAAGGAATGTCTTTGATGTATTCTCTCCTTAGGTCAGTAAGTACTTTTGAGGCAGGGAACAAATTAAGGAGAGGTGAAGGGAGGCGAACATAGTAACCGCTTGACTTGGTCAAGGAAGGTATTAATCTCGCTCGTCTGTGTCTGTCTTTCTGTCCGCTGGAGGCTTTCTGTCTCGGCTATTTATATCTGCTTTTTGGCTCAAAGTAGCTCGTTTTGGGATTTCACACTTGTATTTGATTCTGGGCTTCCCATTGGCTGATAAATAAAATTCGCGTAGTCTCGCGAAATGGAAATTTAATATTTGATTAATTTTTATTTTTCAACCGGAACATATGCGCGGATCAACCTGCGCAGAGACGACTTTTGTTCATTTTCTCTCTGGTCGTTAGCGTGCAAACATCCGGTCCGTCGCTGGTCGGTATCACCACAACTTTTTTTTTTTTAATCATATCACCCTGAGCAAGGCAAAAACGCCACTGATGCGCAGGGGGCTACGTAAGAGTGAAAAGATTGGAAAAGAGAAAAACCAGAAACCACATCCTAAACAGGAAACAAGGGATGAGCCTCTACACCTGTTCAATAGACGTGGGTGGGGTGTGAACCGGGCGATAGTTTAGTCTAAAAAAACAGCTAATATTACATTTACTTTCTAAGTTAAATAGAAAACTTCAACAATTAGAGAAAACAATGTTACGCTAGATATAAAGAAAAAATAATGACATAATAGTAATAATGACTTTCTATAATACCTTAAATAAAATGTTAGGAGAGGATCTCTTGTCAATGGTTAATAGAACAGAATAGTGGACATGAGAAGCTAATTTTCTTGAAAATATTTTCAGAGAAAGATTTTTGTAAATGTCAGTTGATAGTTACACTAACAATTCATTCAATGAGCACTAAATTTTTCTTTTTTTTTCTTTTTTGTTATCATTTCACCCCTAAAAAAGTAATAATGTTACTAAGATTCAAGGGAGCGTGAAAAATTCTCAGAAAAAATTAAATTATTAAATCAATAAAAGAACAGGAATTAAGAAGACAGACGATGGCGGTTGAGATTACTTTACGTTTTTTAGATGTGCGTTGTGGCGCAGTGGATATCGGCTCGGAACGAGAAATCGAGGAACCGAGTTCGAATTCCAGTTGAATTCCTTTCATTCACTTACGCGCAAATATCCTTGGGAAAAGTATTATTCCGTCTCTTCCCTCCAGTTATGGGTTAAATAATAGGAGAGATTGGGTTCTATAGCCTTGGTCGGCAGCTAGTCTACCACAGAAAGCAATGGCAACCTACTGCGTGATAATCTTCTGCCCAGTCAGTCATGTCTCGAAAGAGACATGACCGCCGAAAGCGTGTATCACATATGACACTTAAAAGATTGACTGAATATAATAGTTTGAAACATGATTGAGGCTTCTACTGGGCATAAAGTGGGGGATCAGTTTTGTATTGTTATGAAGTAATAAAGTGATCCCCCACTAATTACTACTTAATAATATAATGCATCGCTTCCTCCTCTAAATACGAGTCAAATAACAGGACAGATTGGGTTCTATAGCCTTGGTTGGCAACCAGTCTACCGCAGAAAAGCAATGGCAACCTATTGCGGGATAATCTTCTGCCCATTCAGTCATGTCTCTTTCGAGACATGACCGCCCATGGCACTTAACTGACTAACTGACTTTTGACTGAGAAACTTTAATTTAGTTCCACAAGCATGAAGTTTGATAGAATAAACAGTTGGCATAGTACTTACGGTATGTATTTGTAGTTTATATTAATTAGTATATGTGATTTCAGGGTAACAATAGTAATGCACTGTATAGTAGGGTCAGTTGGGCAACGTCTGCGAGAAAAAGAGCACCATGGCGCAATTCCCAATATCAGAAATTCGGAAACGATATGCTGAATTGCATGGAATTCGTGTCGAATATGAACATTTCAATCATTGGACAGGGCAGATATTTTTAGATGAGTCTAATTGTGTTTGCGAAGGTATTTAGAGTAATTACTAGTGATGCCTCCATTCTCACAGGACCTCAGGCTCAACACAGAGGCCTACATCAAATGCCTTGACGAGGTAGTGCTGCCTTGCGTATGTGGTTGCTGGAAGACCGTATAACTGTCAAGAGGATCTAGAACCATGCCACAAGTCAACCATCCGTCCGTGCATGGAGTACTGCTGCCATTTATGTTCAGGTGCCCCTGCCGTTCTCCTCAGTATCCTTGACAGGCTCCAAAGGAGAGTCTGTAATGTGATAGGTACTGATCTGGCGACTCGACTGCAGCCACTTCCCCATCGTCGAAATGTGGCCTCCCTTTGTCTCTTCTATAAATACTTTCATGGCTTCTTCTCGGATGAGCTTAAGTCACTGATGCCTCATCAACAGGTGTTTACTCTTGCAACCAGACTGGCAACTGGGTCCCATCCCTTCACAGGTTAGCCAAATGCAGACGACAATTCTACTCCTGCAGCTTTCTCTCTCGCACTTCCCGCCTGTGGAACTCGTTCCCGTATTCTTGCTTTCCTGACGGCTACAACCTCCAGAAATTTAAATGCAAAGTCAATACTCATCTACTAACCACTGGATTCTAGCTCTCTCCCCACCCCCGTATAACCTTCCCTTTCTCTCCACCTATGTATCTGTCAACGCACCTGCTTTCTCAGCTTTCTATTGTTTCTTTCTAACTAGTTTGTTCTCCTCACTCTTTTCTAATTAATCTTTTTACAGTTATGTAACCCCCTGCACATCAGTGGCGTTTCCGCCTTGTTCGGGGTGAAATGATTAAAAAAAAAAAAAAACACAAGCAGGAGAACCCAGTCATTACTGTCAGACAATTTCTACGGCTACATTATCTTTGCATCTGGCGACCTAACACCCCACACTGCTACGGCCTTGATTATTACGTGTGATACGCAGTTGGGCTCTAGACCAACAAAACTTCTCAGACACCAAAGATGAATTGAAGACAAGGATTATGATAGATTCATCAACTTAAACAAGGAAACCGCTCAGAAGAACTACAGGAGATTCTGAAACCGTTCCGAATCTGTAGTTAAAGACACTCATGATTTTATTGAATAAATTTACTCTTTAGTGTTTAAATTTCTTTTTAAATTTTGGTAAATATATCTTGTAAAATGAGATGTCAGTGTTATTTTCATTTTTGTGTCATTTAGACGACAATTCATCCATCGCACCCTGCAGAGCATTTATAAATATAGACATTGAGAACATAGGAATCAGTACTGAATGGTTTAAGCCAATGGTGATTTTATTGAATAAATTTACTCTTTAGTAGTTCAAGATATGTGTGTGTAATTTTGGTAAAAATATCTGTTAAAATGAGATGTCAGTGTTATTTTAATTTATGCGTAATTTAGACGACAATTTATTGAACTTGTGCACTGGCGTACAAACTTTTAAGCAACCTTCACGTTTAATTTTACCTCCAGATCAGCGGTGATTAAAAGTAATCTTTATTGGTGCGTTTTATAATATTTAAGAGCTAAAAAATAAGTTATTGTATTTCGGATAATGTTTTACGTTTGATCAACGTAAGCACAGAAATGCCGAAAAAAGTCTATACCGATATATGGAGCCACCATTAAAACATCCACCTTTCAGTTATTTTCTTGATTTAAGAAGGAGTTCTTCTTGCAAAAAGTGTTACAAAAATTGCAAAACAAAAATCAAAAACAAAAAACACATGGAGTTAAAAGTTATATTTATTGTTTAGAATATTTTCCTGAATGTCATTGAAAGGAATGAAGTTCGGATTTTCCAATTAGGAATCGCTCCCTTCATCTTGACTCCAAAGCTCTTGGATATTCTGTGGCCTTCGATGGAGCACTCGTTTCTTCAGTTCCAACCATAATGATTCAATTAAACGGACATCAGAATTTTGGTTTTCCAAACGTTAAATATCTTCATTGAAAAGAAACCTTTTTTTCTTGAAGGGGATTTGGGACACCTTCATAGTGAAATAATTATCCGACTTCGTAACTTAGCAAAAGATTAGGCTGTAAAATATTAATTTACTTCCCACTGATTGTTTCCATCAACTTTTATAATTTTTTTAACATCGTTTTAATGCAACCCCGCGCTATGATGTGCCAATTACCAATTATTTATCATATTCGTTTCTTGTTTTCTTTATATATTTATTATGTATTCTCTTGAATTAGAATGAAAATCTAGCTTGCATTTATCACTAAAATTACGTTTTATCACCTTCCTGTATCCCAAGTTAATTTTTCTTTTGACCAATTTAATCTTCTATTATGATTTCTGTTATTTATGATATACCCCGTGTAAGCTGGGTTTGTTTGTGTGTGTTTTTTTTTAAGTAAAACTCTGTATACTTTAACAAATACAAACTCAATTCTTTTGAGTGGCTTTTTTCCTAACTTGTCTCGCTATTAATTTTGGATTGTCTACATAGACTTCCATAATCTCTGTCATATCTCTTGTCTAACTTTTGGTAATAGCAAATGGTTTTGAGTAGTTTGAACACTTTTTCTGGAAATTCCCAGGTGCGTGGTTATCACTCACGGAGTCAGCTTCTCTTTCAAAGTCGCAAGGTTATATTTGTTTCAGCAATGATTTAAGCCATTATTTTAGTGTATAAATACTAATCTAGCGGCTAATTATTGCTAGGGCACGTCATGTTAATAAGATAGAATAATTACTACTGTGATATTTGCATTTTTTTATACCTTTTACCTCAGATCTTTCATTAACGCAACAGTTTTGTGTAGCCCTTATTTTTTAGCTTTAAGCTGTTAAAAGCAGTTTATATTTTCTTACACAGTAGCTTTGAAAATACAACCTACATTCCAATATTCAATGTTCGCAGTCACAATTAATAAACGCATAAAACTAAACAATCTTAACTTCTTAATAAAATAAATATGCATAATCATTTTATGTAGTCGTGCCAAACTTATTACATGACAGTGTATAAATATGTTAAAATTCGGTCCTTTAAAGACGATATTTTCGCAACCTATTTAAGGATACACATATTTATATGGGATTAATAATAATATATATTCGAACTATGATTAAGAAATAGAATTCGGTTGCTGAAATTTGCCAAAATCTTCTGGATATAATACAAAAGAAATAAATATGTTTGCCTATCGACCGGATTAAAATTTTCCCAGGTCTTTTGCAAAGAAGTCGATTTTATCCCTTGTTTATTATTAGGTTTCTGGTTCATTCTTATATCTACTCAGTACTGCTAATGTCTGTGGCTATTCTTCTAACTAAATTCTGACCTCTCCAAAGAAGGTCTTTTGCAAAGAAGTAGATTTTATCCCTGGTTTCTGGTTCTTGGTTTCTGGTTCATTCTAATATCTACTCTGTACTGCTAAGTGCAACAAATAAACTTTAAGAAAACTGAATGCATGGTCATTAGCAAAAGGTGCAACCCACAATGCCAAATACAGGTGGGGGATAACAGAATCAAGCAAGTACAAAAATTTAAATACCTAGGAAGTGTTCTAACAGGAGATGGAAAGTGCGACACAGAGATCCGAAGGCGAATTGGCATGGCAAATGACGCGTTCCAGAAGCTGAGTAAAGTACTAACACACAGGAAATTTTCACTGGAAACAAAGAAAAGAGTGCCGGATTGCTATGTGATGTCAGTTCTTCAATACGTCAGTTAATGCTAGACAATATCATCGACAATGAGGACAAAACAGCAGCGGAAATGTGGTTCTACAGAAGGATGCTGTGTATACCATGGACCGAGCATGCGAGCAACAATGAGATGTTGGAAAGAATGGCAACGAAAAGAAAATTAATAGTGAGCATCAGGAAGAGACAACTGAAGATCTTGGGACATGCAATGAGGAAGGAGAGCTTGGAGAACCTGATACTGATAGGCCAGATAGAAGAGATGAAGGCAGCGGATAACATATCTGCAGGGCGTGATCAGGTGGATGACTGAACGGGGGTTTCGAGGTGTAACAGGAGCATACATACTAAGAGCCATAAGGGATAGGAAGACGTGGAGAACCATGATCACCTACGTCCTGAAGGGACAGGGCACATAGAAGAGGAAGAAAACTGCTAATGTTTCTGGCTATTCTACTAACTAAATTCTGACCTCTCCAACTCTTGGGTGAGATGTTTTTCTTTCCTGTATATACCAAACAATTTCACTTCTTGGTCTTTCATACATATTACAATACCAAACAGTAACGTTCAACTTTGAGTGGATCTCGGGCCTTATATTTGGTGAACATTAGTAAGAACTTTACTATGAATTACCTTTTTCAAATATGTATAGATACCTTCACTATGTCGGCATAAATTTTCAATAAATAAGTTTAAAATGAAATTTTTTAAATGAAAAAAAAACATTCTTGAAGATTTCATTTTAAATTTAATTGAAAGCTTAATGATTAAATTTAATATTTACATTAAATAAAAAATTCTGGTGTGTTTCAGATAGAAATTATATAGATTGGAATGTCACACTAAATTTTGATTTCTTAAAATTTTCTTAAAAGCGGTCATTTTCTTAATTTTAGAAAATTTGTAAACAAACAAAACTTCATTGATTTTAAAGGTATTTCAAAAAAATTCTGACACTTTCTTTTAGTAAAATTAGAAAATTGATAGTTATAAATTAATCTGATTTTAAAGAAATCTTAGTTACTTATTGCATAAAAAAATAATATATATAATATACATATATATAAATAATATATTTAAGGTCATAATTTCTAATTTTTCTTCTTGGCACATTCGATATATTTGTCCCCCGTTGTAAGGCTTGGCTGTTTTTACAATGCTCCACGTTATATCTGGGTCTTTTGTATATTTCCATTTTTAATTTTTCTATTTTAAATGTAGATTTGTGGTTGTAAAAACAGCCAAGCCTTACAACGGTGGACAAATATGTCGACTGTGCCAAGAAGAAAAATTAGAAATTATGACCTACCCAAATAAAGACGAACTGTTAAATGAAAGAACAGAAATTATGACTAAATGCATCCACACTAAGAAATACCGCTTAGGTTCATACAAACATGGATGAAAACGTCATAATTCGTTTTCATTTAAACAATGCGCGTTCGTAAATTCCCTGCAACGTGAACGTTCAAATAAAACACCGTTACAAGAGCATTCTTAAAAAGAAACACGGTAAAAGGTAAAATCAGTTATCAAAAATCGCCTGAAGACACCACTCATGGTAGAAGCCAAGGTAGCGAAATAACTCGTTTAAAAATGGAAAATATTCTAAAGTACTACAATATAATTGTAACAAACATTTTTAATACAAATGTGTACTAGTCTAACCCTATTATGACCAAAAACTAAGTATTAAACAATCAATCAATCAATATATATATATATATATATATATATATATAGCATAATGATAATCCACGTATACTGTCTTAATATGCATAGGAAAAACTACTAAAAAAAAGTTGTAATTTAAAAATGTATTTTTAACAGTATTTATTTCTTTCTATTATTATATATATATAATAATAGAAATAAATAAATACTGTCAAAAAATATATTTTTAACTTACAACTTTTTTAGTAGTTTTTCCTATATATATATATATATATATATATATATATATATATATATATATATAAGGAGGAGTAACTAATATAAACAACAAATTGAATAACGTTATTCAATATGTCGATTCTTTTTGTGTGTAATTCAGTAGTTGAGTCATTCTGAAAGAGAAAAAGCTGCCATTATCCTATTCTCAAGTTTATTACACATTGTAACCTAAGGAAGATGTCGTCAGTGCTTGATAAACACTCATAGGGAAACGGTCGATGGCAATATTCCATAATCAGTTTAAATTACGTGAAGCATGACGAACAAGGCATTTATTTTCAAGAAAGTTAAATCTATCCCTCACACTTTGTCAACTAGATCCATCCTTTACTCGGTTTTCTTACTATTCAGCCTGAACCATTTCTTCTGTAATAAAAAAAAAATCGAGCGTCTTCTCTCGATAACTGATAAACGAAGAGGGGAAAGGTGGAAGAAATTAAAGAGACACGAACGAAAGCTGAAAACGGAAGTTGAGAGAAACAAAAACCGACGAAAAGTAGCAGCATAAAGTTCATCAGAGCATCTATTAAAGGAAATCTAGAATCGGGTTTCTGATTCTAGGTTTGTGTTAATGTTGTTGTTTTTATTTATTCATTTATTTTATTTAGGAACAAAGGTGATTGAGAAAAAGAGGAGGTGAAGCCCATAAAGAACTGCAGATCATGCCATAGAGTAAAGAATTGGAATGAATGAAAGATAGAAAGATATGAAGGTCAAGATGAAGAGGGAATGGATTGGTTCAAAAAAGAAAAGAAAATGGCGTTTAAGACGAAAATTTTGGGATGGAAAGAAGGAATCAAGAATGGAAGGGAGAGAGAGAGGGAGAGAGAGGAAGAGAGAGAAAGAGAGAGAGAGAGAGAGAGAGAGAGAGAGAGAGAGAGAGAGAGAGGCATATTTACCAAGTCAGTCAGTTAAGTGCCATACGTGATACACGCTTGGGTGATCATGTCTCGAAATGACTGGGCAGAAGATTATCCCGCAGTAGGTTGCCATTACATTCTGCGGTAGACTGGTTGCCGACCAAGGCTATAGGAGCCAATCTGTCCTGTTATTTAACCCATAACTGGAAGGAATAGACGGAATAATACATTTCCCAAGAGTATTTGCGTGTAAGTGAATGCAAGGAATTCAGCTGGAATTCGATCTCGGCTCCCCGATTTCTTGTTCCGATCCGATATCCACTGCACTACAACGCACATCCTTTACCAAGGAAAGAAGAAAAAAGTGAAATAGAAACTATAAAAAAAAAGACAAGACAGGAAACTTCAAGTTCAAATGTAAATTTTTCAAGAAATGAAATGGGAAAACTAACAGAAATATTTTCAAAGAAGAAATTTTCTAAAAGTTAGCGAGAGAATAACACACACACACACACACACACACACACACACACACATATATATATGTATATATATATATATATATATATGTGTGTGTGTGTGTGTGTGTTATTCTCTCGCTAACTTTTAGAAAATTTCTTCTTTGAAAAAAAAATATATATATATATATATATATATATATATATATATATATATATTAGTCATCCACATACAAGCCTGTTTCGCTGTATCACAGCTCATCAGTGTGGCTAGACGCATCCACTTGCTTCTGGCCGGGATCGAAACTTGACCGATTTGGTGTCAGTCGGAATCGCTATATATATATACTTTTGATGATAAGGCGCCCAGTGTTAATCTTCTTGCAAAATGTAACATTGGTGGAATTGAGACTTTCCTAATGCAGTCACAACTTCTCTGGGCTGGTCATGTTGTAGGGATAAGTAACGACTTAATATCTAAGGTCCTCGTGTATAGCCAGCTTGACAAGGGACAAAGGACTGTTTGAAGGCCTTGACCATGTATAAAAATAAGCCGAAGACTACCCTCTCAGTTGTCAATGTGCTTCATATTAGCTTCGAGGGAGTTGTCCTGGATGGAAATAACATGAGATATTTGTGCCATGACGATTTGTATGCAATTCACTAGCAGAAATACGACAACAACGTAACAACTGACTGAGGCTGTCGGATCCGCATACGTCGATGGGAAAGTCCATACACTCAGTGTCCAGTTCGTGTGGGATACATACAGACTTTATCGATACCCTGTATATGCAGAGAAAGAGAGGGAGTGACTAAAAATGGTCTATTTCAGCCCTATCTAGGCTGTAATTATTGAATCTTTCGGCTGCAACCACTCTCTCACCGGCGTGATGTGGCTTCCCTGTGCCTCTTCTACAAGTACTTTCATGGCTTCTGCTCCGATGAGCTTAGATCACTGGTGCCGCCTAAGCACGAATTTACACGAGATACTAGATTAGCAACTAGGTCCCACCCTTTTACAGTTAAACAAATAAGATGTAACTGTAAATTCTACTCCAACAGCTTCTTTTCTTGCGCTTCCCACCTGTGGAACTCCCTTCCACAAGTCTGCTTTCCCGACAGCTACAATCTCCAGGTGTTTAAATGTAGGGTCAATAGACACCTCCTATCACACTAACTCCTAATTATTCTCAGAACACTCTCATCTACCTAACCCTCATTCTCGGTATCCTTACCCGCCTATCACCCACCCTCTGACATTTCCTATATTTAATCATCCTTTCTCCACTCTATGTAGCCCCCTGCTCAGTAGTGGCAGTGACATGCCTTGCTCGGGGTGAAACGCTTATAAAAAAAAATATAGTTCACAATCGAGGAAGGCCAAGATCAGCTTTGAGGCCTGACCACGAAGGACACATTCTACATATATATATAACCTACATATATTCTAGGACACATTCTACATATATATAAACATTAGCTCTTTGTGCAATTTTATTGCTCGTTCAGATATCCTTCTGGGCAAGAATATCCTCGTTCCGGTATCTTGAACGAAGCCACATCTCTTGGCCGATTCTACAGCGCGCTCTCCCCTACGATCAACAATTTTAAGCAACTTCGAGCCAGGAATACCTAGATGGGTGACCTCTAGGGGATATCTGTTGCTGTAAACTTGAATGCGCTGGTGGTGTATTGGATAATGATACGGAATTTGAAATTGGAGAGAAGAGTTCTAATCCTAGTAAGATTCATTTACGCGCAAACACATTTGGTAAAGTTATAAAACCACTTATTTTCACCAGCAACTGGTTAATTAGTAATCTTGTATCCATGAAACTATTATTATTACCAAGAAAAAAAAATAAAATAAAATTTCGTCCTCGCAAATATTTAGCTTTTGACATTAAATAACACAAAAGTGGATTTGCCGCTAAACGAAAACAATCAATCAATCCAATTATTATAGCAACTGATACTTTTATTATATCAAAATATTTGTTCCGAATAGTTGACAATCAAGAGTTGATTCATCAAATATGAAATGAAATTCTGAAATGCTTTTTAGACTAGACGGAAAACTTGACTTAACTCGTAAATATTTGAAAAGTTAAAGCTATCCATCTCTAACACTTCTCTCTTATATATATATATATATATATATATATATATATATATATATATATATATAGTTACGCTCTCACACCCTGATTGAGCACTCTCGAAGAATGGTAGACTTTGAAAACCAGAAGCTACCCTATCATGTACGCATCGCTCACTCACTAATGAATTAGATCACTCTGGCCATTGGGCGTGTATAATGATAATATACATGCTAAAAAGTCTGCCTTCTTCTACCGTGCGCCCCTGGCCCAGAGATAGAATCGCCGACTGACACCACTTTGGTCGGGTTTCAAACCTGGGTTAAAATCAATCGGAGTCTAACCGTACTGAGCTGTGATACAGCGAAACAGATCTGTCTGCGGATGACTATATATATATATATATATATAATCTACTTTCTTCATCCTTGCGCTGATAGCTTAGGAATAGAATCTGTGTTTTATAGACTACGCAAAGGCATTCGACAAAGTACGGCAAAGGACTTGATAGGGACGCTGGACAACCTCGACATTTTCAGAAAAGACGTTAGGATAATCAAGAATCTATATAGGGAGCAAACCACTTGTGTACGGATAGGTTGTGAACTTAGCAGGTATGCAAAAATAGTAAACGGCATAACCGTAGCTTTTCAACCTGTACACCAAATCAATTATGACAGGAATAAAAGCTTTGACGAGACTCGTCATTGACGGCCATAATCTCAGCAATATCCGATACGCGGATGACACGGTGCTGATAGCAGACACGGAAAGGAAAATACAGGACCTTCTACAGAAGGAAGCAAAAGAAAGTGAGAAGAAAAGACTGGGCATAAATCTCAAGAAAACTGAATGTATGGTCATCAGCAAAAAGAGGAGGCCAATATGATAACTACAAGTCGAAGAAACAAGTAAAAAATTCAAATAGTATTCCTAAATTGACTAACCCCTGTTCCAATTTGTATATTACGTTCAATATAACCTACTTTTTTTTATCTCCATATCTGTTTTTGTTATTTATTTTATTTTATTTATTTATTTATTTTTTTTTTTTTGCGTGGTTCCTCACCCGGAATCCACAATACTAAATAACAGGAAGACACAAATGAGAAGTAATAAGGAAGGAAAACCTGGAGAATTTAATATTCACAAGTCGGATAAAGAGAAGGAGAGACAGAGGAAAGCATTGCGAGACGTACTTGTTAGGTCTGAGCAAATGGATGGCGGTTAGAAGAGGTACCAAAAGAAAACATATCGAGAGCAACAAGAATAGAGTCAACTGGAATCCATGATCGCCTACGTCCTACAGAGACATGGCACATGAAGAAGTAGAAAGGGGAATAAGTGCTTTAACGTGATATTGCAGTTAGCTCTCAATAAAAGTGTGCACATTTTAGATATGTGCATGTGTAAACACAAGTATATGCTATTGAGGTTCAAGAAAAACGCAGAAATCGTTGTAAAGAGGGGAGGTAATGTGGGGGATGTCAAGATATTACGTGAAAATTTATTATCTTCTTGCTGTTGGTGCATAGACTGTGAAGTTTCTGGTTTAACCTATTTAACTGTTTGTTGTTTGTGTGCGATATTGTTCATCGCAAGATTTTAAATTCGGATTTAAAAAGGATGTTTTCACTGTGCAACATTTTTCCAATTGATGTGACCTTGTTATTGGTGAGCTTTATTTGGCGTTAAAGTTCCTTTGCGCATGTGCAGAGGTGGTCGTGGATATGTTAGAGGAAAATAACATTTGTGCTTTAAAAAGGCTTCTTGAAACGACTTTTTCTGCAATGCGGTTAAGGAGGGAATTTCTTTTGTTTTGTTGGGAGCAACTTAATACAGCTTTTTTTTGTATACGCAAATATAATGTTGTTGCTTTCTCTCATTGAAGTGTTTAATACATGGATTAAAGATCAAATGCAGGTCAAATATGTATCAGAATCCGACAAGATGATAAAATAAAGAACAAATAGAAAATGCATATCAATCTAATAGACGTGCCTTCACTAAACCACCGAAAAAGCAGCATAGTATGAATTAAAAAAGCATTAAACTTAATAAAAAAGAGCTTTTTTCCATCAAAATGTTTATATTATTATTAAAAGGAAAGATAAAAGTATTTTTAATTAATTTTAAAAAATTTAATAACTTCTAACACGTTCAAAGTTCTCGAAAAACTCTTCAGTTTTAGTTTGCTGGTAACCAAATCGTTACGAGAGTTTACAATGGAAAACGTAATCTTACATAACTCAGATTTTTTCCGGTGACAAACACATTAATTTGGAAATTCTCACAAAAATGAAAGAATTTTCGAATTTTAATGAAATTTTCAGGACTTATTCACAAATGAATGAAATTATTTCTGAAAACAATATTTTTAAAAATCTTGGTAAAAATATTTTTACATCTGTTACCCCACACTAACCTACTGCGGGATCATCTTCTGCCCAGTCAGTCATGTCTCGAAAGAGACATGACCGCCCAAGCGTGTATCACGTATGGCACTTAACTGACTGACCCCACTCCATGTAAATTCTTGAAATTTTAAGAAATTAAATTTTGTTGGGGAAATTGGTTTTATTAGTGAAACGCAGGGCTCATTGGGGAATGTACATAATCTATTATGTTTTTGAAAAATTTTGCTTTATTTCCAAAAGTCTTTTCCAAATAATAAAACAAAAATGCAATAAAACTATGATATTATATAATTTGATAAGCTTTTAATTACTTTAATATATAATATACATTAAAGACATTATAGTATAAAAAAGCTTCTTTTTTTTTTCGATTAATAATAAAAATTTAAAAGAATTGTTTTGGTTTTTTAATTCTAATAATTTATAACGTTTCAAAACTATTTAAAAAATACTTGTTGGGGTTAGTTTAAAAACTTATTAAGGGAAATCGTTGTTTCATCGTGATATGGCTGTATCCCTTCAGGTGACTGTCAAATCGCGTAAGCTTCAAAGAAATTTACACTGAAACTCTCATTGAAACTACAGAAGTACACTGTTCGCCTTTTGATGACTATGTCTAGAAATATCTCGTCTTTCTTCTTCGTTACTATTCAAATATTGCTCGCTTTCTTTTCACTGAATCAGAGCCTTTAGTACTCGTCCCAGGCATTGAAATCCCAATTAATACGTTATTAAAAGCTGAGATTTACGCTTTTATGCTCTAGCTTATTGTCCCATAAGAGTTCCGTTTCTGGGTCAGATATTCAGTTAGTCAGTTAATTACCATACGTTATACACGCTTAGGCGATCATGTCTCTTTCTATCCATGACTGACTAAGCAGAAGATTTTACGGCAGTAGGTTGCCAATTCTTTCTGCGGTAGATTGGTTATCATCCAAAGCTGTAGAATAATTCTGCTAGTACTGTCTAAGTAAACATAGGGCAAGCCATAAATAAACAGCAACAAAAAATAGGGATATCCCTACTCATGGAGAATGGGATGAGAACAATCTATCCCCATAGATTAAATAAATGATTTATTTCAAAATGCCCGGAAGATTACCTATGTAGACAGAAACCTGATGAAGACTCTAGATTACAATGGTTGAAATGTTGTTATAATACCAAAAAATAGGGCATCATTTCGGATGTGGATAATGTAAATAATAATTCCTCATACCATAAATTTAGACGGGTATTATTTCTGTTTTCACCGCCATTGTCTTCATTTCATTATCATTGTCAACAACATGCCCAGATGTGGTCAGAGGGTTACAGCTCACTTTGGCGCCTCCTGTCCATCCCCCACAACATGTCATGATTACCTGCAAATATCTCTCTCTTTATCTCACTCTCTCTCTCTCTCTCTCTCTCTCTCTCTCTCTCTCTCTCTCTCTCTGATTTCCGAGTAACAATCAAAGGTGTCGACTGATCAATTATGAAAGTAGTGGATAAACTTATTCACGTATAACGTGTCGTAGGCGAGTACATCTAGTATAACCGATCCCTTTCCATGTCAGGCCACACAACCGGTGTGCTCCAAATATTTTCTTGTTCACGGACATGTGGCTATAAAATACTGAACGTCTAATAAGAAGGCGATAATTTTTAAAATTTCTATTTGCCCTAGAGTTATCTAATTACGCAGTATACGGAGATAAGAGCTAAAAAAAAATTAGTACTAAAACTTTATAACATTTTTGCCAGCATTAATATCGACTTCTGTCGTCGATGGCGGACACGCAACTAACTCTGCAGGCAGCTCCAAATACTTTAAAAGTTGATGATTGCTTTCCTTGCTTCTTATAAAATTTCTGTTATTGTACGAGATTGATTTCAACTTCAATCGAGTGGAATAACTGATCAATTTTCTAGAGCTACGAACGTCGAAAACCGACAGAAGAACCTGTGAAAATTACAAATTTCTGTTTAAAAAATGTTTAAACGATATATATATATATATATATATATATATATATATAACGACAAAATGTATGTGTACTTACTTTCATTACTAGCTCAGAGCAATATTAAGAAATTAAAAATAAAAGACAAATTCTTTCCACTTCTCGTATTTCCATTTTCAGATCTGTTTCATTTTTCATCTCCAGTCATCAGAGAGTTCAAAAGAAACGTGCGACTTCACTTCAAGAATATTGATTTTGATTAAATTGCCGATGGCCAAGGGTCACTAAAAACGAAATCGACATACCTCCAGTGTCATCTTCGATAAGTTCGCTGTCAGCGTTTAAATAAAATCAACAAAAATATATTCACAACATGACTTTTAGAGTGACATCGAAAAAGTAATATTAAGAGGCGCACTGATAATGTCTGCTCAACAACAATTACTCGTACGTTCGTGTTTAATAGAATATTGTCGGTGTGTCCAAAGTTAAAATGAACTCAGTAAATATCTCGGGGCGTTTGCTAGAGGGCGAAGTTAAGTAAGCTAGAATCTCGGACCACTGTGTTCAATCCTTGCTGTGCGCACCAAGGTGGTAAACTGTGCTAGACTAAATTAGATATTGTAAATATCTTCAGGTATCAAGCAGCGTAGCGTTGGTAGGCAAAACTGTGCTGTTGATAATTCGCTAATTTTAAACTGACTCTAATCTGCAAGATAGTTTTCAATTTTCCAAGTTTCTTATATAATAAACACTTTTACACTATTTACAATGAGACGTAGCCCAATAAAAACTTAGTTGAAGTAATCCAGTGCCTTTAGCCAACGAGATGGGAGTTCGATATCTGGCCAGACCAGAGGTAAAAAAAAATGTTGAATTACTAAACTGGAAATAACTGAAATTGAATCTAAGATATCCGGTCGAGGCACGTTATATAGAACAAAAACAGTCTCACTCATTGGATGAAATAAAGAATTCGGTTCTAAACTCTAATCTCCCAAAAAAGAGCGAAGATTACAATGGCAAAATCGTCGTGAATATACAACAAAGATAAGTACAACAGTCCGAACAATGTGAGTTAGTCAGTTACGTGTCATACATAATACACGCTTTGGTCGATCTTGTCTCGAAAGAGACATGACTGGGTGGGCAGAAGATTATCAAGAAGTAGGTTGCCATTGTTTTCTGCAGTAGACTGGTTGCCAGCCAAAGCTATCTGTCATATTATTTAACCCATAACTGGGGGGAAGAGATGAATTATTACCTTTCTTAAAGGTATTTGTGCGTCAGTCAATGTAAGGAATTCAGCTGGAATTCGAACTCCCACCACGATTTGTCGCTCCGAGTCGATATCCACTGCACCACAGCGCACATCCACCAGAACAATATAAATATTTTAAATAGTTACAATACTTCATCTCAGATATATAGACAATATTAAGCACTTTTTTCTTCTATTATAAACGGTTTCAATGTTGAAATGGCTAGATTCAACCATCAATTATATACTAACATTGTCTTCTCTCGCATTTTTTACTTGCGGAATCATGATAAAAACCAAAGAAAAATCTTAAACATTATCGCTGCTGACCTGTGTTTGTAGACTTCTGTACTTTTCACACCACCATAACCTAGCTTCCATGCGCTTGTTTATGAATATTTTCATGGTAAATATTCTGATGAGCATTCGTATTCGCTAGATTGACTTTACAAAAATAAACGCATGACTAGATTGGCTGCTAGGTCACATCATTTTATAATTCAAATGATAATATGTTGCCATAGATTTTATGCTAACAGTCTTTTCCAAGTACTTCTTGCTTGTAGAACTCAGATAAAATCTAAAGAAGAATATTTTTAAGACATATCTACTAATGAGAGTGATATCATTAAGAAAACACGTAGAGATAATTTGGCTAGCGGAGCAGGTCTTACGTGGTGATTTTCTAAGCGTAGCTTAGATGGTGCACAAGGCCGAAAAAATGGTGTACCCAGTGAGGATCGAACTCACTATTCAGTAGTAATTGGTTTGGCGAGACAAGCTTGCTAGACATTGCACCACGGAAATTTAGTAAGCTTATTTGCGTCACAAGGCCGAAATCACAGTGAGAAATCACATGTAGTTAATCTAACGAAACAAGCGTTATACCGCACCGGAATGCTAAAAGGAGGTCTTACACATAATTAAATTAGAATATAATTAAATCTAGTTAAACATTAACGACGATACCAAAATACGTTTATTGATTACATTTTTACCAAGAGTTGACAGAAGAAATTAATTAATTAATTAATTAATTAAATAATATACACAAAAGTAAAATAAATTAAATTTAAATCTACATAACTCCCAAGAAAAACTGTTAACTACTTATGGATCATTTTAAAGACCCATAAGTAGTTAATGCACTGTTACATAGACAAATGCCGGATATCTTAGATTCAATTTCAGTCATTTCCAGTTTAGTAACTCAACTCTACAATTTTTTTTTTACATCTAGTGTGCCCAGATATCGAACTCACATCTTTTCGGCTCAAGTCACTGGATTACTTTAGCTAACCTTTTTATTGGACAAAGTGTCATTGGTGAGAGTAAGAAAGACCTAAACTGTAAAAAGTGTAAAAGTGTATTTACATTATTCGAACCTTTTATTACAATCACTGGGGTATATCATCCTCATTCCTTGCGTAAGGGCACATAGACGTTGGTTAGTTCTGACTTTAACCAAAGAGTTCACCACCAGGCTACAGCCATTAAGTTTTCTTGTGATCTTGGAAATAATAAGAATGTTATTCTGCTTTCACATTTGAGTACATGTTAGAAAATACTCAACTTTTGTGCGTATGCATGTTCGTGCAGACTTAGTTACTGATGCCTGATGTCTTGCTTTTGTTGAAATTTATATTTTGGAATACTGTTTGATTTAACAAATTTTACTATATTATATGGTTTAATGTCATGAAAGTTCTTTTATGTTTGTTGATTGGTAGCATTTTAAAAGGATTTGCTACAGTCTTTTAGTATATGTTTCTAATGTTTTAACGTAAAAATGTACTGCTTGTATTTTTACACTTTCATAGTGTTTTGTTTATCAGGAGTCACTATTTGTTCATAGTTAAGTCTTTAACAGGTGCCACCACGCCTGGTCAGGGTGGGCCAGGATCAAATACAATTAAGAAATGGTTTCACGCTTCTCAAAACCTCCATAGGCCGTGATATCGGATTTAGTTTGTCGTTAGTGGCAACCACCCTGATTTTAGGTTTTCTTTTTCATTTAGCTTTTTAAGGACACATACAGAGTTTTGTAAAAGAAAAAGTCAAAGCGGACAAATCACACTGTTCTGCTCGTATTGACGTTAGTATTAAACCTTTGATCTTGTTTTGAAATTAACCTCTCTTGTGTTCCAACAGCTTGAGAGTGGAATGAATAGATTAGAATTCCACTACTATAAATGAAAAGTTATTCCGTCTAACTTAGTGAAGTAACAAGTTTATATTAAACTCATTCCTAAGTTGTGTAAGTGATAGTGGTGTAGTATGACAACAAAGACGCTTCTTGAGTTTGCCCCCCACCACGCCCTCAGAAAAATTTCAGCCCCCTAAGTGATCCCCACTTTCAGAGTTCCACAATCGCTACTGCTTGTCGTTAAGATTGAATGGTTTAGTTGTTGAGTTAATTACTTCCAATGAGCAATTATTTCAACAAACCCACAGTATTCTGCTCTGCCAATCATCTTAAAATATTATCTAAAGTGTTACCGGTGCTAACCTGGTATATCAACTCCACCCACTTTCTTACCGCTGTAATGTAGCTTTATTCTGCCTATTCTATAAATAATTTCACTTATAGGTAGATATTTAACACTTTCTTTTAATTATAAACAATTTCAATACTGAAATATCTTGATTCGACCATGAGTTCTATGCTAACAGTGTTTACTCTCGCACTTTTCGGGCCCTGATAAAGTAACCTAGAGAGTCCGATTAGAGGGAGATAACTCATGCTTATCAAAAGAGGCTTCACACAAGGAATGAGAATGATATACGCCAGTGATCGTAATAAAGGATTCGGTTCGAAATTCCTAGCACCTGAAAAAGGCCAGAGCGTAGAACAGCCGAATGTCGTACAAATGGTAACAAAGATGAGGACAGTAGTCCGAATAATGTAAAGTGTGTAAATACGACTCCATATCAGAAATAAAGACAAATACACATCCATATTAGTCTCACAGGTCATCGTTATTTGATTAACATAGGATTTTCTACTCTTGATCAGTGTGCCGGGTTCAACTTAGCTATACTTACGGTTCAACGTGTTCTTTTCTTGCGATAAATTTGTGTTCAACTTTTCCCATTAAATTAATTGAGACAGTTTACTGTCATACGTGATACACGCTTGGGCGATCATGTCTCTTTCGAGACATGATTGACTAGGCATAAATGTTTTCCGCAGTAGATTGCCATTACTTTCTGCGGTAGACTGGTTATCCAGGTTATAGAACCTAATATGTCCTGCTATGCAGCCCATAGCTGGAAGGAGAAGAGATGGATTCATACCTTTCCCTAGGTATTTGCGCGTAAGTGAATGCAACGAATTCATCTAAATTTGTCACTAGGAGCGGATATCTATTGCGCCACAATGCACATTTAAACTTTATTAACTTAATGAACTTAATGAACTTAAAGAGCACTTTTTATTGTGTATTATTCTGTACTACTTCATTGAGAGGATAATATTTTTTCAGCTAGTTACGGAAATTTTGTCCGAATGCAACCCGCTAATTTCTTCTCTATCAAGCGTGAATATATGGTCACATAGCAAGGACAAGATATGTCGTTTAAATCAGCGACAATCAGATGGAGTTGCCACGCCTCTCTAGCTGAGTTACTGCAAGGGTTGCACAAATATTGATTTTGATATCTTTCATTTGGTTAATACCGTTTTTGTTTGAGAATAAGTCCATTTCTGTTCTTTTCTGACTGTCTGTCCGTATCTCTCTCTCTTCTCTCTCTCTCTCTCTCTCTCATTAACTTTCAGGGCGCAGGCATCTATGTTTCTCCAAAATTTTATTTTTTCCTGTGCTTTCAGCGATTAGGCTTTTTTAAATAACCTGTTCAAGTCTGTGGTTAACCGTTATCTTCCTCATATATCCGTATAAACTCTGCTTCTTGCTCTGTAATACGCTGTCTCGAGTGGGGTCTGGGTCTTGTACAACATGAATATTATTGTAAAAAAAAATAGAAAAAAATAGAAAAATACTCATAAAGCAATAAATAAATAATACTGCAACTCAAATGACATTGATATTCAATAAGTTTAGCCTATCTGGTCAAATGGTAGAAAATTGTAAAATGAAGATTATTGGCGCCAGGACTCAACGACAGGGGTTGCAAATCGCATTACTAATCAGCCTGTGAAAAATTTATTTTCCCCCTCGCTCGAACAACGGACAATGACCCCATTGGTAGATAAGTTATTATCTCTACTACTGAACAGACAGGTACGACTGCTTATAACAAGAGAACCAATTACTTCAATCACAACAATAAAGACCACTTGTTATATTTCTCGTAAAATCGATAGTATTGACGTTCTAACAAATATAGCTCATTTTCCTAACGCGAACATATCTATTATTATTAATATGTCATTTTTCATCATAATTTATTTCTACTATGGTCGCACAACCTACCAAGTCTGCAGGAAGACCTAAGGCAGGTCGTGGTGCGTTGTTATGGCTCCATTTCATGTTTTTTCATATCTCCCTAACATCCCTAGCGTTACACAGACAAAGTTCTCCTTAGTGTGTGGGCTGTACTTAACAAGAATGTTTTGTATATCTCTTAAGCTGGGGATTCCAGGGATTCTTTCAATGTGTTGTTTGTTTCATTTTTTATCATTCCAAGTGCACCTACTATCACTGGCACGATTTTTGTTTTCAATTTCCACATTTTTTCAATTTCAATGTCCAGGTTTTTATATTTTGACAGTTTTTCGAGATCCTTGGTTGCTATGTTACAATCCGCTGGACAAGCCATATCAATTAATAAGCAAGTTTTTCTTTCTGGGGTTTAACAATAATGTCCGGTCTATTTGCTTCAATTTTTCTGTCTGTATAGATTGTGTAATCCCATAGAATGGGGATATCTATCATTATTATTATTATTATTATTATTATTATTATTGTAATAAAATAAGCAAGTCTCATCTCCCCTCTCACTTGTAACTATCTATAGTTATAAAAGTGACGACGGTGGATGTTGTGTAAATAATTGTTTGTTTGATAGATTCGAATTAGCGCTCAGATATAGATCAAAATTTTAGAACGCTAATGACACCATGAAATTTTTTAGAAAGCCAAAATTAGAAGAAAAATATGTATTATCACCCAACAAATTCAGGGATCAGTTTATATATTGATTATAATATAGAATCGATCACCCCACATTATATTATCTGTGTCTATATATTTTACCGCTCTCTCTCCCACCCTAATCCAATAGATACATTCTACATTATTAACTATATCTATAAAAGTGACGAGGGTGGACATTGTGTAAGTATTTGCTACGTAAATTCATCATATGTTTTTTATTCTTTTTATCCCTTAAACTACCCGAGTAAAACCGGGATAAACTGCTAGTCTATATCTATAAAAGTGACGAGGGTGGACGTTGTGTAAGTATTTGCTATCTAAATTCATCATATGTTTTTTATTCTTTTTATTGCTTAAACTACTCGAGTGAAACCGGGCTAAATTGCTAGTCATCATATAAAAATAACGTTCTTTCAACACTAAAGCAGAATGAATTAAATAAAGCTTCATAAGTTTCTGCTTAGAGTTGTTACTACATTGTAATTATTATTAATGTTCATATTGCTCATATTATTATTAGTTAGAGTATTACACTTATTATTTCTACGAGTGGGCCCCTGCCGGCAAAAACTAGGTGAAAAAAATTATGTCAATACGCCGTTTAAAATGGCAGCAACATAAAAATTGATATGCATGCTTTTGATTGTCGTACATTACGACAAAAAACGAAATAATCCAACGCTCCGAGTGTGACAGGAGGGATCCCATAACTTACAGGTAGAATCGCCGACTGACGTCGGGTTTCAATCCTGGCTAGAAGTAATCGGATATCTAACCGTACAGATGAGCTGTCATACAGCGAAACAGGATTGTCGGAGGATGACTATATATATATATATATATATATATATATACAACGAACAATATTATAATAAAGAGAATAGCTATACCTTCTTCTCTACTCGACAACATATATATATATATCCATAAAAATAATACGACACTGTTAGAAAACAAACACGTTTCAAGAGCACTGATGACTGGGAGTAAAATTTAATAACTAGTAGTAAAGAGTAGTAAAGTACTGAGCCGACGATGCCTCGCTTTTGTCTCACTCCATAAGCATGACAGAAGGGATATATATATATATATATATATTTGTTAACATTATACCCCGGTGTTGCTCGGGTGTAATGAAAGCTTTAAAACTAATCCATGGTCCTGGAGCTCAGACTCTTTGGACGTTGGAACGAAAGACTAAAAAGCAAATCTTGTTTCCAGTTAAAGTGAAACCGTAGACTGAAAGAAAAATTAATGGATGTAAGTCAAATTTTGATTTCCTGGTATCGATATCAAATAAATTTTTTTCGTCGTAAACTGTATTTTGAAGGCTAAATAAGTCCTCTGAGTAAATGGTATCATGGCTGAGACTAAGAACTACAATTATACCTACTTAGAGCCGAACCCGAAGCAAAAACTAAAATAAAAGGGCTGAAAAAATACAGACATAGAGGCAGATAAACAGACACACACACAAACATCTTGCCTTTTACATATATATATATATATATATATATATATATAATCGATTTTCTGCAATATTTTAATAACTGATTAAAAATGGACCACTCTTTCTATAACCCAATTTTCTCGATTATCGATTTTTGATATTTATCGATGGATATTTTTGTCGAACAAAGCCTAGCTAAGAACACTCACAGACGCTTATAGTACAACTGTGTAAATTTTCAAGAAAATTGGTTCAGCCGTTTCGGAGTCTATAGGTTACGGACACACACACACACTGTCACACGCACACACACACAGACAAAGTTCCATTTGTAAATAATATATATATATATATAACGGTATTACTGTCTTTATTATAATATATAGAATTGTGGTAATAAAATGAGCATATCTCATTTTCCCTCTCCTTTTTAACCATACATCACAATAAAAAAATTATTTTTCAGCACTAAAGCAGAAGGAATCAGATAAAGCTTCTTAAGCTTCTACTTGGAATTGTTACTTTATTGCAAATATTATTATTGTTATTGTTATTGCTAATATTACAACTATCATTATTAATTAGAGATTGTACTATATTGCAATTATTATTATTATTATTATTGAAAACAATAATAATTACACTGATATTTATCTGACTGGCTTCGATGTATTTTTTGTTCTTTTCATGAAATTTTATGCCCATTCTTTTCCGACTGATTCGTCTTTGTTTTATTTTAGATTTATAAAGAAGATTGGAAAGTATTATGAGAGTAGATATCGACATGTTTGTTCTGGCTTATTCCCCCATGGGAAGCGGCTTTCCATTCAATTCTCGTTCTCATTCAGTTCTCGTTCGCATTCTATTCACGTTCAAGTGAAAACGGCAACATTGGAAAGTTTCGTATTCATCTTCCTCGCTCCACCATCACCACACAATTCTCTTTTCCTTCTTTTGCATTTCTTTCTTTTTTCTTTTACATTTTTTCCTGATTAGTGATCAGGAAGAAACAGATTGACTGATTAAGTAAGATGCACACAAAAAATCTGCATAAAACTTTCCTGCCAAACACATTTATTCTGAAAGAAATACATTAATAGACTGCGACATCAGAGATAAGACGAGCCAGAGAAAGGCAAAAAGCTATGAAGAGTAAACACTGAGAATCAAATAATTACGTATATATAAAGTCATACAACGACGTACATAAGTGCAGTAATTAATATTTCATTTCAACTTCAGGGGATAACGTTTACCGGTTATATAAAATTGAATCAATTGCTAGAAAATATTGATCTACGCATTTACAAGTGCACCGTTCACCTTTTCATTAACTATTACTACTGTAGGATGACCAAAAAAACGGGATTTTTTTCTGTGTGTATTGACAGACATGAGCAGGTGACCTCACGAGTAAACACTTTTCTATTTCAGTAACCATGGATCAAGATGAATTTCTAAGATATTTTTGGACGTCAGATGAAGCCCATTTTCATCTCACAGGTTATGTGAATAAACTGAACTACCGTTACTGGGCAGGCACAAATCTTAATGTAGTTCATGAGCGCCCTTTACAGTCTAGTAAGGTGACAGTATGGTTAGCTGTTTCATTAAATAGATCATCGGACCTTATTGTTTATAAATGAACAGGAGATGTCAGTCACTGTCACTGTCTGAACAGCAGATTTCAAACATGCATTCGTACAGGAGGACACCATCTACAGGACTTAATTTTTTAAAAATGAAAATTCCATCATCGTTTGTTAAATGGCATGTTTTAAGGTTTCAATTACTTTGAATAAAATATTTTCTTCTATCACTCGGTTTTATTGGATTGTCGAAAAGCCCCGGTTTTTGTTGGTCACGCTGTACATACGGTCGGATGCTCCTGCTATATTTACTATAGATACTTCATGAAATACAAAGGTGGATGATATTGGTCCTTACCTGTCATCTTTGATTCAGTTTGCTACCCACCGTCGTAACAAAGCGTCTTTGTGTCATTTCTATAACTATTTTCAGGGTAATTCTCCTGAAGAACGTTTCTCTATGGTATCTAGACTTTATGAATTTAAGTGCAGTACTAGATTGGCGGAAAGGTCTCAGCGTTTTGCAGTGAAAATGGCCAGATGTAACCATAAATCCTATTCTAATAGTTTATGCTCTCACATTCTCGTTTGTAATCACTGTTATGTATTCTTACCTTCCGATAAATTTTGATCTTTTGAAAATGGAAACGTAATTATCCTTCTTCTTAATTCTAGTTCTTTTATTGTTCTTTCTCTTTAATAATGCTATCTTTTTCTCGTATTCTCTTATATTCCATAACCTGTTCTTTTATTATTCTCTCTCATCAATAATATTGTTCATATTATCCTACTATTTCGTACTCAGTAACTCCTTGCGTCTGTCTTGGGCATGACAGTAAATTGCACCTGGCAGGAAAGCCAGGGAGATTGCTATTGTTCTAAGGTCCACCTTGAGCCGGAGTGGTAGCACCTGTTAGGGTCCCAGTTGTGGGCAAATAGTAAACCCCCAAACTGGAGTCAAAACACTATGAAAGTATAAAAATACACTTTTATAGAAATATATACATTTTTGAAGAAAAAATTATTACCATAACAGGTTTTTAAAGGAAAAAAATATTCTCGGCAAAAGATTTTTTAATACAAAACCAGAAGACATTTTCAGTTTTTTAAAATAAGGAGAATAAAAACAAATTTTCATTAAAATCTGACTAAATCAACATTCTCAATATAAACTCCCACCCCCAAAAAATTAAAACCTTACCTTTTTGACATTAAATAACCCACAGAGGTTGATATGCTTTTAAACAACACTCAAAAGTCAAACTCAAAAACTCCTTGCGTCTTAGTAGTTTTATTTCCTTTTTGTAGTAAAATAGCAAAAAATAACATATATTTATCTTTTTTCTAAAGAGATGGCATATTTCCTTCCATGCTCATAAATATATTGTGAAAAAAACGGTATGAGTTTGTTTGTTTGTTTTTTTTTGTTGTTGTTGTTGTTTTTAAAGACGAGAATGAAAGCTGTAAAGAATGACACAAGTATTTTACAAGTATATATTAACTGATTGATAAAATTTGGAGAGAAAAGTATTTCATTTCCATATTGTCTTATTTGTGACGCCATATTAATTCACAAACGCCAGAATGCGATAACTCTAAGATTTAATAATAGAATAGAAAAAAAAATTAATGACAGTTTTGTCTCTAAGCATCAAGAATATTAAACGTGAAAATGGCCTAACGATAGTTGAAAGCACTCAATTAAAAACTTTTAAAGATTTCAGAAGTACGCGAATAACAGACCAATTTCCCGAAGTGCAAACAACTAAAATATTTGTTTGCCTTTCGTCTTTTAGGAGATATATATTAATGATAGACTGTTGACAACATATGCCATAGATTAATAGATTTGAACACTAATTATTAGATAGATACACAGGCAGATAAACAAATGTGAATGCTGATTATTATATATATAGCAATGAAGACTGATTATTAGATAGATGAATAGATAAAAATGAACAAATTATTACGTCGATAGATTGGAACATTGATTATAAGTTAGATAGATATGAGCACTGATTATAAGATAGATAGATAGATAGATAGATAGATAGATAGATAGAAATACTGAGTAGTACATGGATGTATAGATATAGAGGTATAAACAGTTATTATGACCATATATATATATATATATATATATATATATATATATATTATAAATTATGTTTTAGAACATGTACATAATTTCTTCTATATATGTCCTCTTCCCTACAATCATATGTTTGTTTCAGTGTTTGGATTTAAACACTTCCTCGGGGATGTTTTAGAATATGTACATATTTTTTTTTTATATATATGTCCTCTCCTCTACAATCATATGTTTGTTTCAACGTTGGGTGTCCAACATTTCGTCAGGAGGAATAAGCAAGAGATGGAATCATCCGCTGTTTATATTTGGTTCGTTGTTTTTGTGGGGTTGGTTGAGGTTATTGATAATGAAGGGAATGTGTCCTTTCTTCGTTCTGTACTCACTCCGATTATATATATATATATATATATATATATATATATATATATATATATGAATAGATAGATAGATAGATAGATAGATAGATAGATAGATAGATAGATTATGAACAGACTAGGATAGATAGATAGATAGATAGATAGATAGATAGATTAGTTGAACAGACTAGGATAGATAGATAGATAGATAGATAGATAGATAGATAGATAGGTTATGAACAGACTAGGATAGATAGATAGATAGATAGATAGATAGATAGATAGATAGATAGATTTGTACAGTGATAATTAGTTGGATAGATAGGTAGAAAACTGATATAAAATAGATAGATAGGTACAGTGATAATTAGATAGATATTGATAGATATTGATAGACAAATATAAATTGAGATTATCAGATATATCGATAGATAGGAGCACTGATTATTAGATAGATAGCTGGAGAGATGTAGAGAATCATTGATAGAGAGAAAGAGAGAGAGAGAGAAAGAGATTGACTGTGAGATATGAATAGCGATCATTAGGTAGATATGAACAATGATTATTAGATAGTCTAAAACAGAGGAAGAATCGGCTATCAATAAAATCCGTGCCGCTGTTTCCGTTTTAAAAAGAGTAAGACAGCTCAATATGTGAACTTTTCAAACTTACGAGCAATGAATATGCGTTTGTATCTTAGTTTTTCTTAAGAATCTAAAAGGATAAATGGATACATTCACAAAATCTTTTCTTTTTTTATTGTGAGTGAAAAAGAGAGACAAAAATGTTGAGGAGAAGAGAGAGGATTAAAAAGAGGTTAGGAATGCTACAGAGATGCAGTCTTCGACTCTCATCTCCTTTTGAATCAGATTTAACACACACACACACACACACACACACATACATATATATATATATATATATATATATATATATATATATATATATATAATCCCCCTTACCTTTTAAAAAAGCAGCAACTTAAACTACGCCAACGAAACTTGTCAGGTCGAATTCTTATCTACTAGAGACTTAATATAGTTTCGATCAATAATCATCTTGGTGTCTGAAAATCGACAATGTACGCATTTCTAGCCCTATGATTTTTCAGCAAAGGCGTGTGGGGAGAAAGCGGCTGAAATATTCGGAGTAGAGAGGAACTGGAGTGGGATGAGTAGGTACGAGCATCTGATGCCAAGCTGGGCTGAAAATTTACAGGAAATATTAGCTAATATTTTTTCGAAGATTAGAAAAACAATGACAGATTAAAAGCCAAACAGAAAGTAAAATAACATATTTGTTTTATTCATTTAGCTTCCGAACTAATATAAGTGATCTCTGCATATTAGCCACAAATTTAATTTACATAAAAGAAAACTAACACTGAATTCCGTAAAATTTCTTAAAAGGAGAAACTGTTAATATTATATGTCTTTCTATTCAAACAAACATTCTCCTCTTGGATATAAGCTGATGTATTCTAAGTTCTTGCCTGTTCAACTTGCAGTAGAATTGCTAGTGACAACTTATATAAACTTAAATGTAAGCTTTAATGATCTAATATTTATTTTTTCTAAAAATAGCCAAAAAAAATAAATGTGATACAAATTCAAAAGTAAGGATGGAGAAGGTTAGTCATCAGTCTTAAACTTGAGTCAGTTAAGTGCCATACGGGATACACGCTTTCGGTGATCGTCCCTCGAAAGAGAAAGACTGACTGGGCAGAAGATTCTCCCGCAGTAGATTGCCATTGTTTTCTGCGGTAGACTGATTGCCAGCCAAGGCTATAGATCCCAACCTGTCCTGTTATTTGACCCATAACTGGAAGGAAGAGGATTAATAACTTTCCCAATGGTATTTGTGTGTAAGTGAATACAAGAAATTCAACTGAAATTCGAACACGATTTGTCGTTCCGAGTCGATATCCACTGCAACACAACGCACATATAATCTCAAACTTAAGTAGCCAAAATCACTGATCCAAGCAAACATTTCTCGTAGACCTTGCATAAGACAGAATTGGATTCTCGTCTGTTTTTCGCCGGCATAGCCTCGTCTGGGTTTCTCTTCGCCCAAAGGCAGGGTCCGACGAGTTTGTGTTCGAGTGGAACACTGACTAGTTATTTATTTACTGCCCTACTAAGGCGCAATGCGGCACAAGACCATTTTATAATGGAATTCATCAGCATTTGACTTCCGATTTTTGGGGTGTGAAAATTTTGTCATTGTTTAAAATAGCCGAGAATTAAGAAGACTGTAGTTAGAGAGAGTATCGAAGAAACAGATGACTAGGCAGGGAAAACAGAGAAGAGGAGGTTTATCAAATTCTTATAGATAAAACGGTAAAAAAAAACTTGAATGGATATACACATTAGTTACTTGACTTGAATCAAAGAATTTTGAGTTCAATACCAGGCTACAGCACTTAGAGAGTTAAGTTAAAGGACAATAACTACATGGCTACTAGTAGTGGCTTTGCACATGGGATAAGAATGATATACACCAGTAATTGTAATAAAGGGTTTGGTTCGAAATTTCTAGCACCTGAAAAAGTCCGGAGCGTACAATGGCCTAAATGTCGTAAACATGACAATAAAGACGAGGACAATAGTTCGAACAATGTAACTACTGTAAGGTAAAAAGTCTTGAGTAAATCAATTATTCCTTAAATCTTACACCAAATTAATCGCACAAGACACTATAAAAGAAGATATCATTATAAGGCATTATGAAGGAAGCAATTGTGCCTATCAATAACAGAAATACAGATACAAGTTGTAATGTTGCCGTTGTTCAAAATAAGCGAGAAGAGTTAGGTAGCCACGTGTCACATAAGAGCTCAGATGGCAGTACAACCGACAGGGAAGTCTTTTTCTTGCAATCTCTCTATTTGGTTTATATGTCTCTTGTGCAGGCCGTTTTGATTTTGAACCAAATATATTTTTTTTATGTGCCCTATCCCTTCAAGACGTAGGCAATCATGGTTTTCTACGTCTCCCTATCCCTTATGGCTCTTAGTATGTTTGCTCCTGTTACACCTCGCAACCCCCGTTTCGTCATCCACCTGATCAGGCCCTGCAAATATGTTATCAGCTGCCTTCCTCGTTTTTTTCCCCTCTATCTGGCCAGTCAGTATCAGGTTCTCCAAGCTCTCCTTTCTTATTGCATGTCCCAGGAATTTTACTTATCTCTTCCTCACTATTAATTTCCTTTTCGTTGCCATTATTTCCAACACCTCATCGTTGCTTGCATGCTCAGTCCACGATATCCACAGCATCCTTCTGTAGAACCACATTTCCACTGCTTTAAGATTTGTCCTCATTTTTTGTGATATTGTCCAGCATTCCCTGCCGTATTGAAGAACTAACATCACATAGCAATCCAACACTCTTTTCTTTGTTTCTAGTGAAATTTTCCTGTGTGTTAGTACTTTACTCAGCTTCTGGAACGCGTCCTTTGCCATGCCAATTCGCCTTCGGATCTCTGTGTCGCACTTTCCATCTCCTGTTAGAACACTTTCTTGGTATTTAAATTTTTGTACTTGCTTGATTCTGGTATACCCCACCACTCAGCCAATACACCAAAATATATTTATCATGATGATAAAAGTAGAAATAACAGAAGTACAAGCTGAAAAAAAAAACAATTTTGGCGTATTTTATATTCAACGTGGGGGTGACATAAGGATTATTGACGTCAAGTACCCATTCTCACTGAGTCTGTTACCTTCACTTTTGCTCGATTAATAAAGACATGACTATGTTAACGTTGTCTTTGTTCAAAACAGTCGAGAATTAAGAAGACTGTAGTTAAAGAGAGTATTGAAGAAACAAAAGACTAGATAAAGAAAACAACGAATAAGTGGTTTATTGAATTTACTTATAAATAAAACGGACAAATCTGAGTAAGTCAATTACCACTCAAATGATATCACCTGTCTTATCTTAAAATTAACTAGCCACAATCACTAATCCAAACAAAATATACAATATTCCTTGCACCAAAATGCCACATTCTTACTTACAATAACCACCATAATACCTTAAAGTTTTTCGATATTCAAATTAATTCCCGTGTGTACAATTTTCTGATGACTGGAGGTGGAATAATAACAGTGAAAAATGAAAATCCCAATGAATATATACAGTATGCCTAATATTATATATCCAAAAATTTAAGCACAATAATATTAGTAATAAATTAAAAAAGAAAACAATCCTTTATTGTAATAGAAATATCATTTAACTGGATGAAATTAATGCCGACATATCTTGGGAGCCTTGCCTACCCACAAGTAAAAAAACAAGACCTGAACTAACGAAATTATTTATTATAGATCGACCAAATGCAGGGGACAATACTACTCTATTAGCTTTCCACCTGTAGAACTCCCTTTCATATACTTGCTTTCCTGACGGCTATAACCCCCAAGAATTTAAATGCAAAGTCAATTCCCATCACTTATTTACTTAACTCAAGCCCTTTTCAGATCACACCGTGTATCTTGTTCTTTTCCGTTCTCTCTACCTACGTAACTGTCTTCACTCCTGTATCTGGAAACCGGTAGCAAGCCTCTGATTGGGAGGCTGTGAGGAGCATAGAACCACCTCTTGTTGTTTCCAGGTCCACCTTGACCCAGGATGGTAGTACCTGTCATGGTCTCAGCTATGAGCAAATAGTTTATCCCCAAAGCGGGATCAAAAGTCTACGAAAGTAAAAAAAATAAACATTTATAGCAAAAATTCTAGCAATAAATTTTTGAAGGAAAAAAGTATTACCAGCTTCTGACTCTCAACAATAAGCTTTTTACAAAAAAATGACAGCTGATCTACAAATTTATATTTTACCAAGAATAAATATTCTATTCATACAAATAATGTCACTGAAACCTGATTAACAAACTGCTTTTCAAAAATACGAAACCAGAAGCCATCTTGAGTTTTCTAAAATAAAAAAAAATGAAAAAAGATGTTTCTTTCATCAAAATTTGACTTAATCAACTTTTCTCATTATAACTGAACATTATAATAAAATAAAATTACCCTAAACCCCACCTTTTTGACATTAAATAACCCACAGGGGTGTTGATATGCCATTAAACTAAACTCAAACTCGCTCCTGTGTTCATATCCTTCTCTTGCCCTTTCTCTTTCTCCCCCTGTAGCTGTTTTGTCTTTGTCTTCACTATTTTCCTATCTAAAATTTTAACTGTCTCATGTAGTCCCCTGCACATCAATGGCGGTACCGCCTTGCTTGGGGTTAAATGATTAAAAAAAAGTTGATTTTCTAAGCACCGCTTACAAGTGGCACAATGCCAAAGATATAGGGTATCAAATGAGGATAGAAGTCACTACTCAGATGTAATAGGGTCTAGTAAGACAGGCTTGTTAACCATTACACTACGCCGAGGGGACTGCACTGGCTCATAGATAATGCCATACCGTTTAAGAACGACTCGTGATGAATGTTAGTCTGGAGTCAGATCACTTCTAAACTAGATATTTATATTGATAAAAAGAAAAACTTTCTACTCTTGCCTTAATAGTAGCCACTTAGTTCAGACGAAGTAAAACAGGAGGCTGCTCTGGAAAATGGTCATCAATCAGTTGTTAACTGGGAAAAGAAAGGGAGTTTGAATTTTTTACGCCACTAAAAACGAAACTGTTTTCCATAAACTATCATAGAGAACGGATTTTTATCAACCGTCAGTATGGCTGATACCAGCCTCGCAGAGAGTAACTCATTACGTCTTTTTTTTATGATTTTTCAAGCTTAGCTTAGATGTGGCACAAGGCCAAAAGTATGGGACACCCAGTGAGGATCGAACTCACTACTCAGCTGGAACTGGTTCTAGCGAGACAAGCTTACTAACCATTCTTCTTCTTCTTCTTCTATGTGCCCTCTCCCTTCAGGACGTAGGCGATCATGGATCTCCACGTCTCCCTATCCCTTGTGGCTCTTAGTATGTTTGCTCCTGTTGCTCCTGGCAACCCCCGTTCCGTCATCCACCTGATCAGACTCTGCAGATATGTTATCCGCTGCCTTCCTCTGTCTCTCCTTCCTTCTATCTGACCAGTCAGTATCAGGTTCTCCAGGCTCTCCTTCCTTATTGCATGTCCCAGGAACTACAGTTGTCTCTTCCTGATGCTCAGCATCAATTTCCTTTTTGTTGCCATTCTTTCCAACAACTCCTCGTTGCTTGCATGCTCAGTCCACGATATCCGTAGCATCCTTCTGTAGAACCACATTTCGGCCGCTTCCAGTTTTTTCCTCATTTTCGATGATATTGTCCAGCATTCACAGCCGTACTGAAGAACTGACATCACGTAGCAGTCTAGCACTCTTTTCTTCGTTTCTATTGAGATTTTCCTGTGTGTTAGTATTTTGCTCATCTTCTGGAACGCGTCCTTTGCCATGCCAATTCGCCTTCGGATCTCCGTGTCGCACTTTCCATCTCCTGTTAGAACACTTCCTAGGTACTTAAATCCTTGGACTTGTTTGATTCTGTTATATCATCTAATAATAGATACCAAATAGTAGAGGTTGATATTAATTTTCTAAGCGCAGCTAAGATGTGACACAAGGCCGTAAGTATGCGGTACCAAGTGAGGATCGAACTCACTACTCAGTCCTAATTGTTCCAGGAAGACAAGCTTGCTAACCATTAAACCATGTCGAGGTGCCCAACCTCACTACGACTTGTTGATATCACTTCTAACGACATAGAGTGAAGCGATCTAATAAAATCAACTGCTAGGTCAGCTGCTAAGTAAGTTGGTACCCTGTGTCGTGCCAAACAATTTTTCTCCTCAGAATCCATATTGCATATTTATAAATCTAGCATTCTTCCACACAATGGCTACTGCCGTCATATTTAGTCAGGCGCTTTGGATATATATATATAGAGAGAGATTATAGACAAAATCTAAAGAAGTATCTGCAATATTGTTGGTTCTAACTTTGCATCTCGACTAAAGACTCGTCTTTTCTATAAATATTTTCATAGCAATTATTCAAAGGAGCTCTCCTTATTGTGATTCAACTGCATGAATTTAAGACTACTGTCAGATTGGATACTAAATCTCACCATTTTACTATTTAAAACGGTATATCTATTCTAAAAGCTTCTTTGTTCGCACTTTTCACCTGTCGAAATCTCTTCCGTTTTCTTACTTCTCTGAAGCCTACAACCTTTAAAGATTTAACTGCAACGTCAATCGTCATCTTCTGTCTACCTGAAAACTGTTATTTTGCTGTATATTCTCCTCACACCAGTCTTCTTATTCTCTTCCACTCCAAGTAACTCTGCATCTCAGTGCCATTATTTTCTTGCCTGGGGTGAAATGTTTATATATACAAGGTGTGATAGATGAACTGTTGTCTAAATTAATCAAAAATGAAAATAACATTGAGATTTCATTCTAACAAATATATTTACCAAAATTACACAAAGGTATCTTGAAATACTAAAGAGTAAATTTATTCAATAAAATCATAAATGGCTTCAGCCACATCCTCCGGACTAATTCGAAATCTTCTACATCTCTTCTGGGTGGTCCCCTTGTTTAAAATAGTGAATGATGCCAGTCATAATCCTGGCTTTTATTTCGTCTTTGGTGTTACAAGGAATTTTGTTGACGTCCCACAAATCTGCACCCGATACATAATCCATTGAGTTGAAAACTGGGGAGTTAGGTGGCGAGATGCCAGGTAATGTGGTAGCAGAAATTGTCTGACAGGCATTCCTGGGTTTTCCTGTTTGTGTGGTGTGCCATGGTGCAGTTCTGAGAGCAGACACAGAAATGCCTACTCAAGGTACCTGTTGTTAGTCTTCATGTCGAGTCTGAGGTCCTGTAAAGAGTTGAATAAAGTCACAACGTCACCATAACTAGTAATCATTTCAAACACCTTCGTAATCACCATTTGACTCATCCAACTCTTTCTGATTCCTTTGCACTATTTTTAAATAGACACCCAAATACAGCAGGCCATTTTCAAATTTCTGATAGGTTGAATTGCGTCACGGTGTTCTTTTTCTCACAGACGGTTCCCAACTGACCCTACTATACTGTGCAAGTAGACAAATTCCAAAACAAAGCGCATGCACGAAATTAAAAATATAAAATGGCGACAACTCATCTCGCCCTATATATATATATATATATATATATATATATATGTGTGTGTGTGTGTGTGTGTGTTTATATATATATGTGTGTGTGTGTGTGTGTGTTTATATATATATATGTGTGTGTGTGTGTGTATTTATATATATATGTTTATATATATATATATATATATAAATTTGAATTATATATATATATATATATATATACTTGAATTATAAATATATATATATATATATTTATATATGTGTGTGTGTGTATGTATGTATATATAAGGCAAAATTTGGCTTCAGCGACAGAGGAAATGATTTTTAGCCAAGAGGTTTCGTTCGTTTCAGTGCTTTAGCAAATATCGACTTGTTATAAATATATACTAACATAATTAATGCTAATTGTACGATTATTAATGAAATTATTCTTTATTGTAATAATCATTTGCCATAATTGTAGCTGTGGTTGTGGCGTGGAGGTAATGACGCTAGTTTAGTAACTGCAGAATGAACGGATTCTTTAATTAAACTTCGATATCAGTTAACTGAGAATGTGAGAGGTTTAATTAAGTAGTTTCTTGTCTGCACCGAATTATAGGTCAAGAAAAACGTTCATCCTACATTTACTGCTGATTTAATTAAATTTTATGAAATTGTTTCCCAATTTAGCCTACTCTATTAAATTGTGAATTAATTTACATAAAGCCTTGAAGGTTTAAAATTTAGAAATTATTCTAATTCAAGAAGGCTTATTGAAATAATTAAGATACGGCAAGTTTTTACCTGGAATGTAATCAATAATTCAAGTTACTTATCCAGAAATCTAACATTGTTTTTAAATTTATAAGATGAGAACTTATCATTATTTGCACATGGACCAGGAGATGAACACTTTATTTAATCAATCTAGTAGGTAGTTCTCATTCAGCACTCCATATGTAGGAATATCTCATCTTGTTTGCTTTTAGCGAGATTCATTTATTACTAATCACTTTCCAATGAGTCTGGCACAAGGATTGAACTCTCAATCCCAATGCTACTAAACTTATGAAACAACACTTTAATTCTATAGGCTAATGAATACTGCTACTACATCTTGTCGGGTGTTCCGGCTATTCACCTCGGGGTTTTTGACAAAATCCATCGGAGGATCTGTAATGTGATCGAACTCGACTTGGCAGCTCAGATGGACTAACATTCTCACCGGCGTAAGGTGGCTTCTTTGTGTCTCTTCTACAAATACTTTCACGGCTTCTGCTCCGATGAACTTAGCTCACTGGTGCCGTTTAAATATGAATTTACTCAAGCTACTAGACTAGCAACTAGGTCCCACTCTTTTACATTGCAACCAATAAAATGTAACTGCAACTTCTACTCCAATAGCTTCTTTTCTCGCACTTCCCGCTTGTGGAATTCCCTTATGTATACATATATTTGTATCAATACAAAACTCTCGAGACAGTAACCAGATAAGTCACCCTAACTTTTATTAATTTAGGTCAAATTTTCCAAGCACTTTTTCCTTGTAATATCCTGTAAAAATGGTATATCTTTCTTTCCGATTCTCACTGTAAGTTGAACGTTTTCTTTCTTAAAACTTTATCAACAATCACAAGTTCAGTCTGAAAATGGTATTATCAGCATCGTTCTGTAGAACCACAATTCCGTTGTTGTCTGAAAGCTTTCCTTAATCTGTGTGAAGATTGTCAAGAATTCACTGGCATAGGGAAGATAGCACGCCTCATTTTACGGGGGTAGAGCTGCTACACTCACGCCGAAATGAGTTTGCTTCGTCATATACTGATGTCTACGGTAACTTCCAAAGCCGACAAGAGTCAAGAATATGAATCCAGAAGCTTGTTGACGCCGTGCTATTCTCTTGCCTACTAAAGTACGGAAGCCTCTTAACAATCACTTTATAATTGTGTAATTTCATTTCCGTCTTCTTTTCTCCTTTGCTTTCTTATCGCGACCTTAACTACTTGCTTATTTCGAACTCTTTCCGTCAGATGTTCAGTTTTCCCCAGACATTGGTTAGTTTAATGAAAATTTATGCTTTCAGCCAGCGTGTTTTTGATCAAATTATCATTTCTCTCGTAGCTCGTTCTGAATGGGCTTCATGCATACGAAACTTATAGATACCATATCAGTTTATCATTGACTTTTTTCCGAGCACCTTCGATGAATACTGCGCTGCTATAGTCAGTAATATCTGTCTTCGTTTTTCCTCATTTGTTTCTTTATATTGATTCTTTGCACGAAAGATTTCTCTATATACTGATACTTAAGTGCAGCAGATAATTCTAACATAACAATGTCATAAGTAACTCCGAGAAACATTTTTCAAATCATTTTACTCCAGTTATGGCAATAAAGATATTTATACGCAAATGTAAGTAGTCAAAACTTAAAAAAATAAAATAAAATAAAATATTATTAATAAAAAAAATTATTAAAATGAAGAAATATTAATTCCAAGAGGAGTAATTCCCCATGATTAATATTAATATTTGGTGGTGGGGAAGAAAGAAAGAGGAGTGTAAGGGAGTGAGAAAGAAAGAGACAAATGTATATCAATCAGGGTCTAATATTATAACTATTTTTGTTTTTCTGTACAGCTGTGTCTATTAAGTCACTTTATTTGTTAGGTTGATATGATTTAAAATGACGGGTTTTCTAACAGACATCAGTTACATCTGTCTCCGTTTCCGTAATAAGATTTGGTTTTAGGGACGATATTCAAGGTAATAATTGGTTTCTTGGTGTTGCTTTTGCTGTGTTTACTGTGCCATTGCTGTATTTACTGTTGTTTAAAGAGAATATGTAGTTATTCAAACGATATTTCCACATAGTAGCAGTTCATTCAAAATGAAATTTAACATCATCATCATCCGAATAGAGACGAGCTCTATAAATAATACTTTCGAACATACACAGGCAATTTAATAAACAGTTTGTTTTTTTTGGCAAAAACACACGCATACACTCATATATATATATATATATATATATATATATATATATGTGTGTGTGTGTGTGTGTGTGTGTGTGTGTGTGTGTGTGTCTAGCCACACTGATGAGCTGTGATACAGCAAAACAGGGTTGTGTATGTGGATGACTAATATATATATATATATATATATATATATATATATATATGTAACTCGTTTACAAATGCAAAATATTCAAAAGTTCTACAATATAATTGTATTGAATAATTTTTAATACAAATGCCCACTGGTCTAATCTTATTATGACGAGAAACGAAGTAATTCTGCAGGCTTGTAAATTTTAGTGCGCCTAAGACCAAGCTGCTGTCTGTCAATCATGAGAGGAAACCTCTCCTGCCTCCCATAAGCAAAAGCCAAGTGAGTCTCCCTGAGTGAAATCGGCCTTACCCTCTCTTTCGAATTCAAGTAGAACCATTACATTGAGTCAATAGCTAAATCTACTGCTAGGAAGGTTGGGTCACTGTGTCGAGCCAGAATGTTTTTTTCCGACTGAATCCATCCTGCATATATACAAATCAACCATCCGTCCGTATATGGAGTACTGCTTTCACATATTGTTTAGGCGCACCCGCTGCTAATCTTAGAGTTCTACCCTTCGGCGGAACCACGACTGGATTAGTGCCTCTCTGCTCGAAAGCAGAGTGCGCTCTCTACCCGAAGGCAGAGAGGTGACATTGTCATAGAGTCGTCAGTCTAATGATGTTGACGGTATTTACCAGCCTTCCCATGCAAGGCTAGATGCGACACAAGGTCTTTTTATTGTGGGTCTTCCCGGCCATATAGCCAGGCCAAAAAATGTCTGTCTATTTTTCCCCAGTCGTGATTCTACCCTTCGGCGGAACCGCGACTGGGTTAGTGCTTTCTGCTCGGAAGCAGAGAGCGCTCTCTGCCCGAACGCAGAGAGTTGACAGTCTCATAGAGTCGTCAGTCTAGTGACGATGAGGGTATTTACCAACCAACCCACGTAAGGATAGATGTGACACAAGGTCTTTTTATTGTGGGTCTTCCCGGCCAGGCCAAAAAATATCTATTATTCCCTCAGTCGTGATTCTACCCTTCGGCGGAACCACGACTGGGTTAGTGCTCTCTGCTCTGAAACAGAGCGCTCTCTACCCGAAGGCAGAGAGCTGACAGTGTCATAGAGTCGTCAGTCTAGTGACGATGGCATTATTTAGCTGTCCCTCCCAGTAAGGGCAACATATGATACATGGTCAGTTTATATCTGGGCTTTCCGGGCTATATGGCCCAGCCAAAAAATGTCTGTCTGTTATTCCCCAGTCTAGTGACAGTGACTGTATTTACTAGCCTTCCCACGCAAGGCTGGATGTGACACATGGTCATTTTATTGTGGGTATTCCCGGCCATATAGCCGGGCCAAAAAATGTCTGTCTATTTTTCCCCAGTCTAGTGACGGTGACTCTATAGTTCATTACAGTCACAGTCTTTTATAGACCGGACCATACTCATTCCGGGGTAGGAGAAGATATTCCTCTACAACATTGAGTGAGAGATCTGTTGAGTTAACCTTTTTTTTTTTCATAATCGTTTCACATCGAGCAAGACATCAGTTGTGCAGGGATTTACCCATGAGGAGAGTGAAGAAAAACAGGAACGGCTTACAGTGCGGTGTCGTAGAATGGATAAAAGAAGGATGGAAACAGTGTTATGAGGAAAGCTGCATGAGAGTAGGGTGGAAAGGGAGAACTAGATACAAGGGGTGTAAGGGAAAGGATGGGAGTCAAGGAGATAAGAGATGGAAATTGACATTGCATTTAAACTCTTGGAGATTGTAGCAATCAGGGAAACAGTATACGAAAAGGTTGAGTGATACATTTGTTGAGTGAAACATTTGTTGAGTGAGAGAGTTAGACGTTTTTCTCGAACTTCATTATTAAGAGATAAGTTAAAAACCCGATTTTTATAAACCAACACTTATTATCGCCACTCTTTCATCTCCAGGAAATTCTTGTAACCATTATATTCGAGTAAAATTTATGTTACCACCAAATCATAAACTGTTTTAATTTCACTTTTTCCTTTTTTCTGTTTCCCTATTTCGCCACACTGAGTGTGAACTCTCATTTTGGTAAATTTTCCAAATCCACCATTGCAGAAATTAGCGATTCCAAGTGGAATGACGCTGCGATCGAAAATCTTTCACTTACATCTTTACTTCACTTTTCTTCTTTTTTTTCTTTTTTTTTTCTATTTCCGGAACTTTGCATTTTCTATCACCTGATCAATTTCGAATGCACAGATTGATCACATTGATTTCTTCGATCCACTTGTAAATATAACTTAATTCTGAAAATCAAGAATGACGTCCATGGCGTCCTTGCCGGTTAACGAATTTCACTTGATATATGTTACGATGAACACTGCACTGAATGACATTTTCGCTCGAAAAAAAAAAACTGATAATAAATAATTTCAATTTAAGGAAACATTATTTTGAATGTTAATTTTCTAGCCATTCACATACTCCCAACTTATTGTAGCATTCTGTCTACCTTGTATTTATGCAACATCTTATGGAACTTATATATATTTGCATATACACATGCACACACACAAACACACAAACACACACACACACACACTCATAAGCAATCCCTCTTTTATGCAAGTTTCATTAAAAATGATATACAAGGGGCTATGGTTAATTTTTTTTATATATTTTTTTATGCGATCTTTTTTAATAATTTTTTCTTTTTAGAACATAAATTATATGAAAATAGTCCGAATGTTTTATTAATCCAAGTGTTTTGGGCTATAATTTGATCATTATCAAGGTTTAATGTTATGTTAGTTTTAACTGAATATATGGATCGTTATATGTGTCTATATAAAGTCATAGGAATATTTTATTTTCCAAAGACGGTGCCATATTGTGGCAGTGCTGATAGTTGATATGGTTGAGTGTTTGGCTTTTAATTTTTATTTATAATACTTCCATTATTTTAAGCCTATTTTTTATATGTGAATGATGCTATTATATTTTTATTATCGATGATTATGTAACGGATAGAATTTGATCTCCAAGTGTATTTAAATGAAACCTAATAGAGCTCTGGTCATAGAGATGTAACGTGACTTTTCTTGTTAAACATGTACCAGTATAGCCAAATTTATTATTTACGAATTTGGATTGATCAAGACCATTGTTCTTAAAAGGACACACACACACACACACACACACACACACACACACACACACACACACACACACACACACACACACACACACGTTTAATGTAAAGAATTTATCCTTTTAACTGACAAGGTTCATGCAGACTTCGTCCTCACGAAACTTCGAAATAGGCATGAACATGCTCATTGAAATGACAATTTCTTGGCATTAAACCTATCAACACTCTATCTCTACTCAGATATCGAGCACTTTACGATAAAAAACCTGCTTGTCAAAATATTTTTATCAGTAAAACTACTGAAAAAACAACAATACTGGCGCTAAACATTATCACAACTCAACATGATAGATAGATAGATAGATAGATAGATAGATAGATAGATAGATAGATAGATGTGAGTTTGTAACCCTGGGTTTCACGCTTTTGCGATCCTCAGACAAACTGATTCATTTTTGAAAAAATTGGCTATATGTAGGGCTGCGTATATTCGTGTATGTTTGTGGAAGTGGGAAGAAAATTTGTTTCCATGACAGACGCAGACATATATACACATTTGTACACCCATTGGCGTGAGCAAAGACACACACACGCGCGCGTCTGCCCACCGGTGCTTACATAAACATATATGCGAATAGTGCGGGCCTCGGCATATATATATGTGTGTGCCGTTGCGCACAGACATAGGCATTCAGTTGGTCTATTCGAATAGTGTAGCTATGTCAACGCGCGGGCATTTGTCGATTTCTCGTACGTACATATGTGCATATGATGCGGTCTGTAAAAGTGCTACAGGTTTATGTTTGATACTAAGCTGTATGTTCCGATTTAAATACTGATATTCAACTTTAGTTTTTGACAGCCAATCAAATGCATCAAAATGCCGACGTATTTTGTCTTGTGAATTTCTTGTTTCTGATGTTAATAGATAATATTCTGTTCTATTCTCATTTAGAAGGGTAATGTTTCTTCAAATTCCCCCAAGTCTCTCTGACAGAAACCCGCTTTGCAATAAGAGCTTAAGCTTATCTGACGAGGATGAGATAACCTCAGAAACATTTATAATCGTAGGCACTGACGGTTTGCGTCTATTAAGAATCATGTTAGTGATTTTCCAGAACTCACAGAGAGCAATTCTTTTACTTTCAACTTCGGCTTGGACTGGTTTCGCATAACGGTATTTTGTCGTTTTTTTTAACTTTCTTCCAGACAGTTTTGAATGTGGCGAAAATTTTGCTCCACCATTCTTTGTGATAGAGATAAGCTCTTAAGGTCAAGGACAACATTTGTCCATACTGCATATCATCATAATCAGCGCATAATTTCTCCTTTTACGCCCATGAAACAACCTTATTTATTAACCCTATTCTTGGATTAATTCATGGGCCTTGTATTGGGTATTTTGTAGAAGAAAATATTCTGATCTCAGTTGATAAATTATGAGTCTCTATTAAACCAAAGGAGTTATAAGTTTTCTTAAAAGACTATTTAAAGAAGGTTGTCAAAAATTGCAAAATTGAGAAGTTATTCCCGTGGAAAAGGAATAAAGTGCTGAGTTGGGAATTTATTTTTGTCGATGGGGAACAGAGTACTGAATTGGCAATTTATTTCTGTGGAAGACGGAAAGGGTACTGAGTTTGGAATTTATTCTTGGGGAAGAGGGAGAGAGTGCTAAATTGCTGTGTGATTTCAACCTTTGGGTATGGTATTAAATGCTGGATAATGTAACCACCGATGAGGAAGAAACTAATGACAATAGGAATATGTTTCTACAGAAGGATACTTATAATTCAATGGATGGAGCGAGTAACCGATGAGGACATCATAATGAAGGGGATAACAAGATGTTAAATTATATGCATAATTCGAAAGAGACAGCTGAATTTCTCCGACACATGTGGAAGAAAGAAATGCTTGGAACACTTAACTCTCACAAGGAATATTGAAGGTAAGAGAGATAGAAGGAAGTAGTTTACCTCCCTGGTAAAATTGGGTGGAATTGATGACGATAAAGAGGGTAGAAGGCTTGTTTGGTAGTGGAAGAAACGCTTCTAAAGGTTACTAGTGTTAGGATGTTCTGGCGAAAAACAATATCATTATTTGGAACATTTGAAAGCTCTGATTATTTTTAAACATAGCCTTCTCTCCGTTGTAAACTTTTAAATTCGGCAATTGTACATTCTGCTTTTAATTTTTATATTTATATAAAGACTTTCTTTCGTAACTCATCCAGGCGTCTTCAAATTTATTCATTTATTTTTTTTATTTTTTTTTTTATTTTTTTTTTTGTGCCGTATTTATGTTTTTTTTTTTTAACACAAGTGTCCGATCTGATTTGATATAGTAGAGAGATGGTTACCGGGTTATTCAACGTGACTTTCTGAGATCAAAACAACACAGCATGAGCAGAAATCTTCATCGCTGTAATAGACGTCTTGTGGACCAGATGCAGTGACGAGATCATCACGACTAGCGACTCGAAAGCGTTGTCAGAACCGGTCCCGTTTCGACAGTATCAACCCGCTCGGTTTCCGGTCATCATCACTGCAGCAGTTTCCAGACCAGGAGCAGCGAGCCAGCCGGGCCGAGTGTCACGCATAATCACCCAACTACTTAAAAGAAATTTGTATAAGGAGTAAAGAAAGTGATTTATTAGTATTAGGACAAGAACTATTTTATCTTTTATGAGGCATATTGTCAGAAAATAAACAATTTAGTTAAAGTATTTTTATTTGATTTACTCAACAAATGTTTTAACAAGAAAAAATTCTTGTTACAAAATAAATTTAATATTCAGTATAATAGCCTTTTGCTTTCATCAGAGCCTTCATTCTGTCAGGCATTGACATCACAAGCTTCTTCAATGTATCTAATCGTATCTCCTACCAAACAGCTTGTATTTGTTCCCAAAGTGTGTCTTGCAAATGATTACATATTGAGAAAATGGTGGCCATATTGTTTATTAATTGTATTATTATAATTTGTTTTTATTTATTACATTATTGAAACACGAATTTTGTGAATAGTTATCAAAATTATATTCATATGACTTTTTAATTTTTTAATTCCTTTTGACATAGGTCAGTTGAAAATGTGTTTTTGGGTTTTTTTTAACGATTGTAATGATCGTCTAATTTTTTTCTAATGTTTTTATTTTTGTTATATTTTTCAGGTAAGTTAGAAAATTTTTCATGCCTGCCCGGTTTCCTGGTAAGTTTAATATTATTTGACTGTTCAACGTTTACCGCCCTATGTATATAGATACATAGATAGATTAAGGTAATTATCTACCAACTTGACGTGACCAAAAGTTTGATATGCGCCAACATTTAATATGGCAGCACAATCATATGGCGTTCAGGAGAAGCAGGACCAAAATGGCGACTATGATAACACAATATATAGATTTAGTCGAGTGGTTATCGAAATGGGAGAATTTTTTTAATGTGGAGAAGAAAATATATGTATTTATGCATGTATGTAGCCTGTGTTTGTCTTTGTGTGTTAGATAAGATGAACTATATTGCGTGGTTCGAATGCCATTTGATCAGCAATTCTACATGGTTGGTACCTTTTTTTTGGAGATCGAGTTTAGAGATTTGAATATGCTATAAAAGATTATTAACAAAACTGTCACTCCTAAATCAAATTGATTGGGTTAAACAATTACTGTCATTTCTATCGTCTTAAAAAATTCTTTTTTTTTTTAATTAGTGTAACATTTTTATATCAAAATTGTGTTTAGTCTTGATTTGATATAATCAAAGCTACTCTAATTAACTGAGAAAAATTCAGACGAAAATGTTTCGAAAGTGTTTTAATCACTACATCATCCACATTAAATAAGGCCCAGTTTCACCATTCGTGACGGATTCTCTATTATCCGTTTGGGATATTTAATAACAAAAGAGACTGAAAAATAAGAATCTAAATGAAATTGGCTTTAATATATTATATACGTAAAACACATATTAGGAGGAATTTACTCATCTTCTTTGATATTTTTCGACGTTTCGGCCGTTGTTCGCTCCGGCCTTCTTCAGGTGCTAGGAATTTCGAACCAAACCCTTTATTACGATCACGGGGGTATATCATTCACATTCCTTGTGTAAAGCTGCTTCTGGTAGTAAGGAGTTACCTCCCTTTAACCCGACACGCTAAGTTATTTGTTCTCCATTACTGTAGTCTGATATTGAACTCACATCTCTCTTTCTCAAGTCACTGGAACCAACCAACGCCTATATTCACTGGGCCACCTATCCTTAAGGGAAACGTCGTATAAATGGCAACTAAGATGAGGACAATAGTCCGAATAATGTAAATAGTGTAAATACTACCTCATCGTAGAAACACACACACACACACACACACACACACACACACACACACACACACATATATATATATATATATATATATATATATATAAATATATACAATACCGTGCAGAAATATTAGGACGAGAACTATTTTATCTTTTATGAGGCATAATGACAGAAAATAAACAATTTAGTTAAAGTAATTTATTTGATTTACACAAAAATGTTTTAACAAGAAAAAATTCTCGTTACAAAATAAATTTAATATTTAGTATAATAGCCTTTTGCTTTGATCACAGCCTTGATTCTGCCAGGCATTGACATCATAAGCTTCTTCAATGTATTTAATGGTATCTCCTTCCAAGCAGCTTGTATTTGTTCCCAAAGTGTGTCTTACAAAATAACATTAGATTTATCAATGTTTCTATCCAAAATATACCATAGGTGTTCAATAGGATTGAGATCAGGGCTTTGCGGGGGCCAATTCAAATTCCGAAACCTTCCTTCCTCTTTCGTTTTAGCTAAATAATTTTGGCTTTTCACTCTGTATTTGAATTTCAGTTCGGTTTTTAGGAAGATTACCCCTGTCCTAATACTTTTGTATATTGCCGGTAGCGTTCAAAAGTGTTAGAACAGGGGTGATTTTAAACTTTATTTTGATGCCTCATAAAAGATAAAATAGTTTTTGTCTTAATACTTTTGCACAGTAGTGTATAGATAGATAGATAGATAGATAGATAGATAGATAGATAGATAGATAGATAGATAGATAGATGGTGTGATACATATGATTCATGAAGCTTAATCACGATGAAACTTTTATTTACCGTAGAATATTTCAAGAATTCCCATGCCTGCTGTTTTCACAATGGCTAAGAAAATGTCATTGAAAATTAAAAATTGTTTATTTTCCCAGGATTTGAACATCGACAGCTATGGTTACCAATTATTGTAAAAAGTATCCGCGTTTTCATCATTACATGTCCTTTTTTAATAGCAAAGGGGAAGTCTCATGCCCACCATGAAAATCAGTACGTTATATGCAATCTCAAAATAAATGAGTTCCTCGCTAAGAACTTATTACTCTCATCAGAATTTAATTATATAACAAAAGATTGCCAGATTACAACAACAACAAAAAAAAATTGAAATGCTTTTGAGTCAACAAGCATCTTTTTTGGCCGATTTGAGGGCACTGAATCTGAAAACGATCTTACTTTTTTTTTTATTGACTACTGCTGTTTTTACTGTACAGAAATGCCTCATTGTAACAGTATTTTTGCATGCGGAAAAATATAACTTTATTTTAGCACGACGGAGCGAAAGAAATTATTATTAGTTGTATTATTAATTGCGCAGATTAATTGTTTCAATATGAGCAGAGAGAAATTAGCCCAATAGATAATAAAATTATTTATTCAGTTGCAATATGAACGCAGCAAAATATTGCAAAATGAAATGCAAGACGAGACCAGCCGAGATGTCACGATAAGGGAGAGAGACTTCCCAGCCGGGGAGCCACGACCATAGAGACAGATACAGTCGCCACCAATAGAATTCCAGACTAAATGTGTACAGAGACCAGTTGTTGCGCTGAGCTAAGACAGATAAGACGAATTACCGCCGCCGCTACCCACCACACACAAAGACCAAGCTTCGGCAGTTTTCGTAAAGAATCGGTAAAAAGCACGAATAAGACATTTTGAATAGTCACAAATTTGAAAACTCCGATTGGAGTAAACAGACATTACCAACCAAAAGCTCGAATAAGACATTTTGAATCGTCACAAACTTGAAAACTCCGATTGGACTGAACAGACATTACCAATCAAAAGCTCAAATTAGTGTTAAGAAGACAAATACCACTCATAGATGAAACTTCCTCTGTATTGTAGAGTTAAGGGATTGACGATTCTTATATTCTATTTCTTTTCATTTCTTTTTGTTTGTATATAAAGTCTTTTCCCGCAACTTATTTAGACGTCATTCAATTTATTTTTGGTGCCGTTTTCTTTAACCCAAATGTGCGCGTGCGCCCGGTCTAGTTCAACTTGGTAATGAGACAGCTAGCATTAATTCAGCGTGACCTCCTTGAGATCGAAATTCACAACGTGGGCAAGGAAGAACACCTTTGTAATAGTCGACTTGTAGACCAACTACTGTTTCGAAGCCATCGACGACAAGCGGCTGGAGTACGTTCTCACATAATTTTAAAAAAATATATTTTTCACTTGTTTTCTGGATATATGATATTGACCGATTGAAATATTACTCAAAGTAAAATCGTATAACCCTCTATATTCATATTAAAACCAACAAATATTGGTCAGCTTATTAAGAAATACTACTTTTTCAATAAAAATCAGACCCTAAGTTTTTAAAAATAACACAATTGAATATACCAACCCCAACAAGTATATTTATCAAATCATTTACTGAACTAACAGCAAAAATAAAAAAAACCTTCATGAACATAAGAACTATGGTAAGCATTTTCTCTTTCTTGATTGTCTCTCGTGTTCGATGTTATTTAAGTTACTTTTCATACTCTAGCAGTAGTCAGACATCATTCGTTTGTCCCATCGTTCCTGGTAGCGCTCTTTCATTGTTTTTATACCTTGATGGAATCGTTCTTCTTACTCGTCACTCACTTTTTTGCAATTATCCAGAAATGTATCTCGATGGTTATGAAAGAAATTAACATTACTACTCATATTAACGTATTACTGATAAAATATATAACTGATAAATTTTATCAGTTGATGTGAATTTAGCAGAAAAATTAGAATAATATCGGTATGTATATTTTAAAATGTTTTACTAAAAAAAACACCTTTTTTTCTTATAAAAATAGTTTATTTCAGGTGACTGGCATAAATTGCTCGGCGTACGTAAAAATTTATGTTTTCTATGATGTTTATTAATTAAATGGTGCCATCAGCCAAGATCGTAAATTGAATTTTTTTTCCGAAAGATGAGCAATTTTAGTACAAATAGTAGCTAACCATGAAAATCTTCGGCCATTTTCGGAATCAGCCTCCATCAAAGTAGCTAAAAAACATGTTTTATTTCTTGGCACAAAACATCGTGTTGACCAGTGTTATTAGTATCCAAACTAAAGTCTTAAGTAATGTTTTTAAAGGTGAAGTGCCATGTTATACAATCAGAAGAATAACGTGTCGATTGACTCGAAGTGAAAGCAATGTAGCTTCAATTCCTCTATTAAAAATAAACAAAGAACAAACAAAATGATTATTCAAAAGAACATCTTTTATGGTATAATCAAAAGGGGCAACGTATATTTGCAATAATGAAAGCAAATGTAAACTATGTTATTGTAAAGTAATATATCCGAATATCAATATTTATGAGAAACGATTAGAGATATACAACGAAGACTGATATTATTTGGTGCCAGTAATCATCTAAACAATGATTGAAAGAGAGTTGATTCAATATGAACGAAACAACAAAATCTATATAGCTTTCCCATGGTTCAATTTAATACCAAATACGGAGTCTTCCAACGTGATAAATCATACACTTGAAGCTAGAAATACGTTTATCATTAAAGAAAGCATTGCCGATATCAAGATTTAAAAATGTTATTATTTTCCTTTGTGCCAAATTGAGGGACATTTACGTGCTGATGGGAGCCATATTTATTATGTCTTCTTAATTGATTACGATTTTCAATGTCCATACGACGGGATATTGAAAAATCATAATCAATCAAGCTATATTGATTATAACTTTAATATCTCTCAATGTAGCAATTATTGATAACGGTTTTGAATTTGCCTTAACGGAGCTAAAATGATTATGGTTGTTAATGTCCCTTTATAAAGGCACAGATATTATATTATAATCACTATAAAACCCAAATGTTTTTAACGTCTTTTATTATAGTCATATTGATTAGATTGTTGAAGTTCCTTAATGCATCCGTATTGAGTATAGCATTTAATAATGCTTAACATGCCATATCAAATAAACTTTAATATCCCTTAATGGGACCATATTGTCCCTTAATGAAGCCGTATCTAATAGAACTTTTAATATCCCTTAATAAAACTATAAAATACATAGATATGTTTCTAAAAGTAAGGCTTGCGCATCTTTCACCGGGCTCAGGCAATTGATGGCGGACAACAATTTAACTACAAACAGCTGACAAAAGAATTCATTAAAAAAAACACACGATGCTGAAAATTATAGTGACGAGGAATAAATTATAAAAACAAGCCAAATATGAAAATTAAAGATAGAAGTAGAATAACGTCATCTATTATTGACTTTTATGATCAGTTAATTTCAACCTTATTACAATAATCCGTACAGTAGTAACAATAGTAATAGTGATGCAGTTTTTTTCTGTAAAATGTCCAACGAAGTTCGAAAGTACTCGGAAGATCTAAACTTATTTATAAATGAAACTGTGTGCGCGCGCGTGTGTGTGTGTGTGTGTCTGTATCCGTTACCTATAGACTCCGAAACGGCTGAACCAATTTTCTTGAAAATTTACACAATTGTATTATAAGCATCTGCGAGTGTTCTTAGCTAGTTTTTGTGTCGAAATACCCCCGATAAATATCGAAAATCGATACTCGAAAAAATCACGTTATAGAAGGAGTGGTCCGATTTTAATCAAATTTGATACACTCATAGACAAAGACATAAGAAACGATATTCAGAAGTTTCAAGGTTGCAGTTCTTACAATAGTGCAGATAATTTGATATCGATATCAGGAAACCAAAATTTGATTTATATCAATTCATTTTTCTTTCAGTCTATGGATTCGCTTTAACTGGAAACAACTATTGCTTTTTAGTCTTTCGTGCCAATGTCCAAAGAGTCTGAGCTCCAGGACCATGGATTAGTTTTAAAGCTTTCATTACACCCGAGCAACGCCGGGCTATACTGCTAATAACCAATAATCTCGATAGATTCTTTTACTTTCTGATATATCAGTATAGAAGGCCCAATTGGACACCGTCGTTGAAAAAAGGAGCCCAATGACGCATTCAATCCGCCAGAAATTTGGAAATCATATGCTGTTCTCTTTGGCATTCATGCCGGAAGCTTCAATAGGAACATTTGAAAAAAAGTTTTGGTGTCAATCTGAGGACACTACAGAGGGTTCAGAAAGAGTTGGATGAGGCTAATGGTGATTACGAAGTTGTTTAGAGTAATCACTAGTTATGGCGACGATATGCCACCATTCATCATCCCTAAATGTCTCAGACTAAACACGGAGGCTTACATCATGTGTTTGGAGGCGATAGTGCGACCCTGGGTCAAGATGGTGATTATGAAATACCCTATATCAACAGGACTATTCGCCATGTCGAACTAGCAGTAGAACCAAAACCTGACATTCAGACAATTTCTGCGATCATATCACTCTTTAAATATGCCTCCAGCACAACTCCTCAGATTGCAGCCCATCTGATTATTAGGTGTAAGGAGTGAGAGACCAACAAAACTACTTGTAAGATCAAAGATAACCTCAAGTCAAGGATTATGATACCATTAACCAATTTAAACAACAAGACCACCCAGAAGAGCTGCATGAAATTCTGAAGTTTGTCTTTCTTTTAGTTAGCATGACAGATATGACAACAGTATTCAATGCATTGGAATAAAGTGTTTATTTCATGTTTCATTTGTTTTTACATATTTAAAATATCTTTCTTTGTCACATTTCTCAGTATGAAGCCCTATAGGCCCCCTATCTACTTGAGTCTTAGGGGCATACAATCAAGGAGTTGACCCTGGGCATTACCAAGCCTATGCTTCATGTTTTTCATCCTATTTAAACCAAAAATATGACATCATTCACCAATTTAAACAACAAGACCATCCAGAAGAGCTGAAAAATCGAAAAAAGAAAAGCACCCGGGAAAACCAATTTTATTGACATTTTATCGAAACATGAAGTCCTCAAAAAAGAAACTAGGAAGGACAGAAGTAAATTAAAAAAATAAAAAGCTTACACTATATTCACTGGCCTTCATTTTCAATGAAACAAGTATAGAAGAAGCCTTGCTACCTTAATATACTGGTTATCAACAATTTTATGTATGTATGTATGTATGTATGTATGTATGTATGTGGAATTTTTGTTTTTTTTATTTATTTATTTATTTTTTTGAATGCGATATTTTCTATTCTTCATAGATTATCTATTCGCTCATTTAATAAAAATATTTTGGAGGTTTTTTGTTAAACGCAACACGCAGCAAAACGAAATATTTTTTTCAAAGGAAAATAAATAAGTCTCTCGCTGAAAACAAAAAATAAAATAAATCTACCTTTAAAAAATGGAGGTGTGAATTTCATTCGCGATATTGCATTAAATAAATCTTATCAAATCATTTTTTTAGAAAAGAACTTGATTTATATACGCATGCGTGAGATTGAATAAAGACCCTATCTTTATGATATCTGTAAACACACACACACACACACACACACACACACACACACACACACACACATATACATATGTATATAAATAAACAATGCAAATAAAATCGCACCGAATATGTGTTCATATAAAAAATCGGCCTCAACTACAATGATGAGAAGAGAATTTATTTCACACAACAATTATTTTTTCAATACAATTTTCTTTCGATTCAATGCACAGACTATGCAAACCTTTATCTAAATATCAGAAAAAATAAACGTACGGGTTGGGCGTAAAAGTACATAAAAATGCTTTCTCAGCACTAATATTTAGTGATAAATGTCCCTTTAAATTCATGTCAATGTAGAGAATTATTGTAAATTCTCGGACAGAACGTTTTTGACTCGCCCAAGAATATTTGAGTTAGACAAGCTTCCTTCACATTCCCAAAATGATTTCCGAAACAACAGATTTTATAGAATTGCCCTCAGTATCTCGACATATTTATCCAATAGAAAAAAAAATGAATGATAGTTAAAAGAAATTGGACTTGGGAATAGAAAAACAATATTCAAGCAAAAAGATCGCACTGCAACAATAAAACAACTGCATGCAATGTTAAAATTGAAATGAGAACGATATAAAGAGAGAGAGAGAGAGAGAGAGAGAGAAAAGCAGGAGGGAGAGCGATAGGAAAGTGAAAAGGAGGAGGGAGAGAGAGAAAGGGATGGAGAGAAAGAGGAGTGATAGGGAGAAAGGAAAATTTACCAGTAAGACATTCTTGATTGGGCACTAGTCCAAACTGCTTGTTGTATTTTTATAGATTCTGTGCAGTACAAATAGGGTCAGGCATATATATATATATATATATATATATATATATATATATATATATATATACCTGTGCAGGACAAATAGGGACAGATATATATATATACATATATATAAATATGTGTGTGTGTGTGTGTGTGTGTGTGTGTATGTGTGGTGATACCGACCGAGCAAAAGCGATGAACCGGATGCTTGCACCCTCACAACTAAAAAGCAAATGAGCAAAAGTCGTCGGTGCGCAGCTGGATTCGCGCAGATGTTCCAGTTGAAAAATAAAAATAAATTAAATATTAAATTTCCAGTTCGCGAGCCTACGCGAATTTTATTTATCGGAGAATGGGAAGCCCAGAATCAAATACAAGTGTGAATCCCAATGATCTGCTACGATCCAAAAAGATGTTATGAAAAGCCGATACAGAAAGCATAGACAGACAGACCGAGGCAGACACACACAGACTGACTCGCGAGAGAGGAATGTAATCAGTATCCTCTTGACCTACGTCAAGCGGATTACTATGCTAGCCTCCTTTCCACCTCATCTTATTTTTCGCTGTCTCAAAACTACTTACTGACCTAAGAAGCGAATACATCAAAGACATTCCTTACTTACAGCGCTCCCATATTCCTAAGCATTAATTCTCTTTCAGCATTTTATTGCGATGAACATTTGAACGTTCTTTGAACCTATATTTCAAGTATTACTTTAATTGTAAAAACCTTAATTGATATGTGCATATATAAAATGTTATTTTTCAACTTTTCTTGATTCATAATCATTTTATGACTTATAGTGGGCTATCTACAACGAGACCAAATTGCGTTAATATGCAACAATATATAACTACCCTTCACTAGAACGGATTCTCCACTATAAACTGGAAAAGAATGGATAACCCGCTATATGTATATATATATATATTGTTACGTGTTAAGTGTAACAAAAGAAAGAAAAATGATTGACCAAAACTCAGAATTAAATCACATACAAATATTTAATTTACGCTAAACACAAAATGATATATATACAAAATTTACAATTTTTAGCATTGAAAACAAAAACGTACAGTTTACTACTGGCAGGCGAAGTGTTACGAAGAGGAACGAAAGGTCAGTATCTTTACCAAGTTAAGTTAACGAAGTAGGTAGAGTGCTATACTTTTTGGAAATCTTTAAATGTGTATATAAATGTGTATTAATTTTATTTAATCTTTTTGAATAATTTGTCAGCGTTTTTATATTTGCCAACACTGTTTGTTTATAAATACGTAATTTAGAATAAAGCTCATTTCGTCTTTTTGCCTTGATAAAGTCCATATCAGGACGAAACGCGTAGACGTATTAGATACAGTTTTCCTCTTGTCTTCTTTTTATTTAACCATATATATATACATATATATATATATATATATATATATATATATATATATATATATATGCAATGCTTGGACAGTTTTCTTCATGTTTTACTGTCATATTTACGACGTTGTGTCGGTTTTCCGCTCCAGCTTTATTGAAATGGCTGGAATTTTGAACTGATCCTTTCATTTTGTTGACCGAGGTTGATTGTTCTAGTACCACGTGTCATGCTTCTTCCAAATATTTCAGTTTAAGTTATTTTCATGAATCATCTCAAGAAAGCTGGAGTGTACAACAGCCGAAACTTCGTGAATATGACAAAATATGGTGTGAACAGCTGTTCGAACATTGTAAATATTTTGAATAATGACAATACCTTATCTCAGAAATATCGAAAATAGAATAGATATATTCCGTCTGAATCTCTCGCTGAAAGGGTTATCATTATTTACAATATTTACATCATCTGGTTACCACAACGTTTCGGTCACAGTGCTTTCTGGACTTTATCAGATGTATGTTAATTTACAGAGAATCCTCAACTGAACTATTTAATCTGCTCTGGTAGACTGTTCTTGTTTCGCTGCTCATAACATCATTTAGTTAAGTGCCATATGTGATACACGCTTGGGCGATCATGTCTCGAAGAAGACATGACTGACTGAGCAGAAGATTATCCCGTAGTAGGTTGCCATTACTTTCTGCGTTAGTCTGGTATCCAGCCAAGGCTATATAACCCAATCTGTTATTGAACACCATAACTGGAGGAAAGAGACGGATTAATACCTTTCCCAAACATATTTCCGCGCAAGTGAATGCGAGGAATCCAACTGGAATTCGAACTCGGCTCCCCGATTGCTCGTCCCGACCCGAGATACACTGCACCACAACGCTCATAACATAGGCTGTCCAATTCTTGTGCCGTCGGGCTGTGTGTACTTGAACTCAGTAAAAAACTTGACGAGAATTAACTGAGCAGTATAAAAATATGAATTCGACGTAGTGTATCTGTACTTGGGCAGTCGAACGAGTACAGTCTGCTCTTGTAGATTAAATACAGTGTAAATTTCGGAATTCCCGATAGGTTGCTTTCATCAACACACACCTGATGAAGGCTGGAAGGTGCAGCGGTTGAAAGGTACCATTCCTTGGTAGAATTGTATAATAAAATTTGATCTCATGTTTATTAATAAGAGTGTATTTAGGTTTATCCTGAAGACAGCGACGATAGAACATGAATATCTCCCTGAATACAGGTAGGCTAACTCCAGCGTACAGATAAAGCACTGAGGTTATGTACGTTTGCGATTTATTGAATTTGCTAGAAGAAAAAGTAAAGAAATAATGAAATGTATTTTTTTTTTAAATTCGAAACCTTTGACAGTGCGGAAGACATTTTTTTCTTATTTGTGATTTGATTTCCGAGTGTCGATTCTTTCCTATTAAGTTAAAAAAAAAAAAAAAAGAAAATCCTGATTGTAAAGAGTAAGAGAAAGAGAGAGGGGGAGGGGGGTTAATCCGGCGGGTATTTTTTTTTTTTCTCTCTCTCCGGATTCTATCAAGGCACATGAAAAGAAACCTCAAACTTTGAAGGGGGAAAAAAATGTTAATTTGCTTACGTTAAAAACCAACACCAGTACTGTTCAATGATATTCTTCTTTGGCGATCAACTTGTATTAAATTCGACTCAGATATCTTCTCGATTATGCAATTTAAATGTGAAGACGCCCGAGGACAGCCAAACATTTAAGATGCCACATGGAATGATTCAAAAGTTATTGCACTTTTGCTAACAGTTTTTTTTTCTCTTGTATCTTCCCACGAGTTTGTCTTAATTTAATTTCGACTCACATTAATTGTAAAAGAAAAGTTGTAACATTATATACGTGTAAGCAAACACAACTGATAAAACTGAGAACATTTTGTCGGTGCTGAATTGACTTTCAAATAGTTTCTTTTTGTTTTATGAGGTCTATGCAGCGGCAAAACTTACTTGATTTTAAAATGAATAAAAAGAAAACTGTGACATTATAAATGATGTTTATAATGAGATTTTCTTATAAAAAATCACTGTCTTACATTCCAAATGAAAATGACCTTAAGCTTACGTCCATATCACGTTGAATACACCGTTTCTCGCTCGATCACCGCAGTTAAGCAAAGTTGAGCTTGGTCAGTACTTAGATGGGTAACCGCTTGGGAATACCACGTGCTGTATGCGAATTTGTGACGGATGTGCGTTGTGGTTCAGTGGATATCGGCTCGCAAAGAGAAATTCCAGTTGAATACCGTGCATTCACTTAAGCACTGGTACCCTTGGGAAAGGTATTAATCCGTCCCTTACCTCCGGTTTTGGGGTAAATAACAAGGGTAGAACTTGGGGACCCTGCCCTTAAAAACAAATCCCAATGAATCTTGATACTCGAAAAAAAAAGTATTGCTAGACATAAAACTTATATAAAAACAACAATAAATTGTTAAAAGAAAAAGGTATTACCAGCAATAAATTAAAATTTAGTTGGCAATAAATGGCCGGCCGAGGTTGATATGCCATAAAAACAAAACAATGAACTTAACCAACTCGATAATCATTTAGAAAAATAATGCGTCACGAAATATGATATTTCTTGTCAAAATGCACAGTATGGCTTTCATGGACATTGTTAATATTTTGACCTGAGTTATGATCATCGTCATGAGGCCGGACTGCTTGCGCGTGACACCCGCCACTGTTCTCTGCTATCCTATTGTTCATCGTAATTCGGCGAGAGAGATTATGAATTACGTCGTTGCAAGACTGCTTCTCATAGGTATTGTCTTGGCGTCTTCCGTTATCTTTGTTATCCTTGTGTCTCCTTCCTGTTCTATGTGCCTTGTTCTTTCAGGACGTAGACAATCATGGCCCTCCACGTCTCCCTATTCCTGGTGGCTTTTAGCACGCTTTCTTCTGTTACATCACGCAACCCCCGTTCTGCTATCCACCTGCTCAGGCTTGTCAAGTATGTTACACACTGTTTTCCCCTTATCTTCTTCCCTCTATCTAACCTGTTAGTATCATATTTGCCAAGCCCTCCTTCCTTATTGCTTGTCCTAGGAACTTTAGCTGTCTCTTCCTGATGCTCAATATTAATTTCCTTTTCGTTTCCATCCTTTCCAAAACCTCATCATTGTTCACATGCTCGATCCATGATATCCGCAGTATCCTTCTGTATAACCACATTTCAAGTTTTTCCTTCATCTTCGATGATATCTCCTCGCATTTACTGCTATATTGAAGAACTTTGTTTCGAGTAAAATTTTTTGTCTCTTTAATAATCTACTCAGCTTATGGAATGCGTCTATCGCCATGCCAATTCGCCTTCGGACCTCTGTGTTGCACTTTCCGTCTTCTGTTAGAACATTTTCAGGTATTTGAATTTTTGTACCTGCTTGATTTTAGAGTCCCCACCTGTATTTGCCTTTTGGGGCTGCTCTTTTTGCTGATGACGTTGCATTCGGTTTTTTTTTTTTTTTAGTAATTTGTTTGTAGTTCTTTCTTGTCACTCTCTTCAGCTATCTTTTGTAGGAGGTCTTGTAGTTTCCTATCCGTGTCTGCTATCAGCAGACATCTAGGGTCATCAGAATAGTCTCCCTGTACAAGCTGAATAGATCCGGTGAAAAGAGACATCTTTGTCTTACGCCCTTTTTCTATCTTTGTAAAAACTTCACTAACAATTTCGTCTTTAGCTTTCCAGCAATGCTTTGACTCTACGCTATTTGGAAATGTCTCATAAAGGACGAAATTTCCTGTTTTGTTAGAATTCAGTTCTTTGTTTGTGAAAATAGAGTGACATCTCCAGGCCGCAGGTATGTGGAGGATGTGTGCTGGCAAACTACATGCTCTCCCCTTAGGCCGTTTCAACAAGAATCAAAGGAATACAGGGCATTACATTAAATAATATCGACAAGTTCTGTCTATGTAGTTTTTCAAATAGAGGAAGATTGATAATAGGAAAGAGAGAAAGAATAAAAGAAGAGGAGAGATTAAGAGATGAATCCAACAAAGAAGTGAAACTGAGAGAGGGATAGATAGATAGATAGATAGATAGATAGATAGATAGAGAGAGAGAGAGAGAGAGAGAGAAAGTCCAAAAATAGAGAGGCACTTCAGGAAAGGAAAACCTGTATAGATATTGTAATAATAACTTTGTTCAGACATTATGGAATTTATACAAGTTATCTTTGGTGTCTACTATCACAAGAGATGCACAAAATGGTCGCTTTTAGCTCCAGACTTTTATTAATACGGCGAACTATTGCTTATTCAAAGATGGCGAGAGTTTCTAGTGGAACTGCTGCATGTACATTTTCAATTTGTTGTCTAAGGGCCGCCAATATAGTTAGTTTTCTGAAATAGACAAAACCTTTAGGGTTCCCTATAGGTAAAAGTTTAAAACTACGAAAAACGATTTTTTCTCCTTTTCTGAAGTATGTATGAATTTTTTGGCGAACTCTGCTTGCGGACACGCAGACACACACCCAAACACACACACATATATATATAGCTGATGACACCTGAAGAGTGGACAGACAGGGTCCGCCTACGAAATTCAGGAGTCAGCATGTTGAAGGTAACGTCAATCAGCTAAGTAATAAACTGCACTTTTATAAATTCTCCCCCTCTCTCTCTTTCTCTCATACATACAGAGATCTGAAGAGAATGAAATAAGCAAATAATAAACATGCTGAGATAGATAGATAGATAGATAGATCTGAAGAGAATGAAATAGGCAGATAATAAACACTTTGAGATAGATAGATAGATAGATAGATAGATAGATAGATAGATAGATTAGATTTTATTTCGTCATGCACGTCAATATTTATCACAATATTATTAGTATTAAATACTAGTGCACGTAGAAATATGTTAAAACCGAAACAAATCAATTTCAGATAAAGAAATATTGCAAAATTGATTACTTTAATAGATTTTTCTTTTATTGGCTCAAGTATTTGTTTTGATACTCAGAGAAAATCCATAAGTTGCAATTCAGTGAGATCGAGTACACGCCATTCGAATGAACATGTCGGAAAATATGGTTATTTCTACCGAATAACAAAAGACAGCAGATTTTTCTCTGCGTCCTTGACAACATGCTGATGTCATTGTAGTAATTGGCATCGCTAATCCTAAGTGCGGGCTCCGAATTAGTTAGGTTTCTTAAAATGACTATTTGAGAATGGCAATTGCTTTCACACTTCTTTATTTGGCTCTTAAATGCTGACATTTGGTCAAATGTTACTTCCTTCTTTCTAAAACTACGTGTTTCCAACATGACCTATAGAAAGCTATAATTCCTCTCATATCCAGATTGATACCTAGGGTTCTCAGTTATCAGTTTCACACATGGTTGTAATGTCGAATCAAAACCCGAAATTAATGTCATATCTTTCTCAAAGAATAACAAATGCGCTGGGCATACTATTTGTTATGGAAAAACATATTCCTCAGATAATGGACTCTCCCTTCTATATTAATAATAGTTAACAAGAAGTTCTTGAGAAGTTATTGGGAAGTTTATTGAAGTTATTTAGAGTTCTATTAGAGTTCAGTAGAACTACTAGGCAGTTAATATTAGTCGGCAGTTAGCTGAAAACTAAGGAGTCAGCTTTCAATGGAAGATTACCAAGTTCCTAACATTTTAGGTTAACGTTGACAGGTGAAGGTATACATTCAACAGAATCTCATCTTCAAGCTCCCAGCATGGTGAGAATTCTACGCAGGTGATCTAAGCCAGATAACCAAAGCTGAAGTTAAATTTTAATGGAGTGACATTCCGATCACTTACTATCCCACGCCATATTGAAAACAAAAACACAACGAATTTGAACATCAAGTCAGAGACACAGAAGTTTAGATAGATGAGAGACTCGCTTGTGAGGTAAAGATGCGGAAAATCACCCCCCTCCTCTCTCTCTCTCTTTCTCTCTCTTACCTGGGTTATGAATGCTCATTGGCCCCTTTTTTTTGGCCCCATGTTTTTTTAGTTTAATCCCCATCCCTTTCCCCTTTAGGCGTTCGAGAGTAGAACTGAACTCCAATATTCCAATAATGAATATAGTAACACTCATCCGGTCAGCAACTACTCAAACAACCACTCACACATGTAGACACTAAAACAAGAGCTCGCCTATCAGTTCATCTTGAACGCCTCTCTCCCTAACTAACACCTGATATAACGCCTTAAGAGACAACGCTTGGGCGTTGGTGAGGCCATCCGTCGCCCGCAAGAGGAACTGAAGAGCCAAACGACATTCGACATTATATTTCATGGCTCATTTTTTGTAAACTATTATCTCTCTCTCGCTCTATCTCTCTCTCTCTCACTCACTCACTCACTCACTCACACGCACACACACACAGACGCACGCGCACGCTAGTAACACAAAACATCTCTTATAAGCGGATGTCCGAGGCAGGGGAGTATAAAGATTGTATTACTTCTGACAACAACAGACATAGTAGCAGTAGTTTGTGGACTCTGAAAAGGTAGGATTGTTTTATTTTTAGTTCTTTTTTTTATTCTCTCTATTTTGATTTACAGAGAATTGCAATATAATCATTAGTCCACATAAACTGGCCTTCGCTACTGCCTTGTTTTCAGTGGTTAAGGAATGCAGTACGAAGACAACCGTCCTCTTTCAGCAGGCCCATAGCTTTTTCTGGGATCAGAAATTACAATGTGAAGAGGAGGTGAAAGATTTTCGACTGATCATTTGACATCTTCGGTTAACTGGAGGCGAAACGGAAGCGAACAGCTGCAGACTCAGATGCGACTGGCTTGGGGCCAGTTAGCGCACGCAACATAATTTTGAGACCAGGAGGGGTTTTGGTGTCATACATAAAATCTTATATTTAGTCTCCAATATGTCACACCACTATATTTCATGGCTCATCTTTTGTAAACTATTTTGTAAATACTACTACTACTACTACTACTACTAATAATAATAATAATAATAATAATAGTAATTAATGTTCGAACTAAGATATTGAAGTCGGGGAGACATAGTATAAATATCACGCGAGTGAGGTCACTTTTGGCGATGGAGTGACAATGATGTGGAATTTCTCAATAATCACTAATAATCCACGGATGTTGAAGTTAGGTGGCTGGGTGATGTGTTTGTTATAATAGTGTGACTGAGTTGTCCTGATTGCGTGGTATGATGCAGAGTCCTGTTGCCAGATATTATGGTCTTTCACAACCGAACCTCTTAACTCAGGTTAGCACTACCCTCTCAAGTCACTTGCAGCAGATTTCCGAGTTGTGTGTATAGGAAATAGATACATAACGTCGCCATCACTAGTGCTCATTCAAGACACATTCGTAATAATCATTAGACTCATCACATACTTTTTAAATCCTATGATGGACACCCAAATATATTGAAGTGTTCGTATTATAGATTTGGGGGTGAATTCCAGGTAGTACATACCGTTTCCAAATTTCTGGTGGAATGAATTTCGTTTTAGTTTTTTTTTTTTTTTACACAGACGGTGCCCAACTGCCTCTACTATAATGTGGAAGTCGAGAAAAGCAAAAACAAACTGCGCATGCGCAACGTTAAATGTGGCGACAATTTAAGCATCGAACTCTGTATGTATATGCAAATATCTGTGCATTATGTTATGCCTGTGTGTTTGTATAGATATATGGATTGCTATGATTCTTTACAAAAAGTAATGTTTCCGAAGTTATTTGGAATTATCAGGAATCAATATGATGTCTTTGACACGTGCATATGTTCAATCATCGTCGTCGCCATCAAATCTTTCATCGCTTTACCAAGGCTTGGCAGTATATCAGGTAGATGTAGTGATTTCTGAACAAGGGCTATGGGAAAATGTCGATACATTTATTTTTTCTTTTAAACCCCTACTTCCACAATATTTTTTTTTCTTAAGTAAAGACAAAAATAAATGAAAAGAAGAAATAAAAAAAATATATTTTCTTATTCGTAACATCGATCTTTAACGTTTTCTTTTTTGTTCTCCATTGGACTCTCTATTCAGTTAGTGATTGACATAGACATATGACTGATGACCTAACATGGGAATTTGGTTCGTTTTAGTTAAATATTTATTCATTTTTGTTATGGATTCGTGTTTTAGCAGTTGGTTGGCTCAGTGTACTAGCAGTATTTTGCGTACTTAAATGATATTCGAGATTTGTAAAATATTTATCCAAGATTCTTCAAGGAATATTTTTCCCTGTGGCAGCAAATGGTTCAGTCACTGATAAATTCTCATTTTATAATAAATTACCATTCTATGCAAACTTTTACAAAAGTAGATGGTATATATATATATATATATATATATATATATATATATATATATATATATATACCACCTACTTTTGTAAAAGATTGCATAGATTGCATATATATATATGTATGTGTGCGAAAATGTGTGAAAAGTCTTGAACGTTTTGTTTAAAATGTAGATTTATTGTTAGTATTATTACTAGTAGTATATATTTTTGTATTATACAATATTATTATTAATATTATTATATTTTGTATTAACAAAAGATAATTCTTTTGGATGGTAAAGTGTATGGATGTCAGTGTGAGAAATCGTTTGGATGGTAAAGTGTGTGTGTGTGTGTGTGTGTGTGTGTGTGTGTGTGTGTGTATGTGTGTGTGTGTGTGTGTGTGTTCTCACAAGAAACGATATATACATATATATATATATATATATATATATATATATATGCTGAGGAGACCATGAACCGAACACGTGAGCAACGATGAGGTGTTGAAAGGATGAAAACGAGAAGAAAATATACCAAGAGAGACAGCTGAGGAAGGAGGGCTTAAAGAATCTAATACAGACATGACAGTTTTGTGTAGGCATAATTGTCATCACTGTCACAATGCTTTCACAAAACATCGCAGCCGATATGACTGAAATAGCACTGTTCTGTGATATATATATATATATATATATATATATATATATATATATATATCATTAAAAATCTCCTAAAGACACCACCCATGGTAGAAAAGTAGGTAGCGAAATAACTCGTATAATCTACAATATAATTCTACAGAACACTTTTTAATACAAATGTGTACTGGTCTAACCCTATTAAGACCAAAAACTAAGTATTAAACAATATATATATATATATATATATATATATATATATACCCTTGTGCTACTTAAATAAAACAACTGCTTTAGCTTACTTTTTCACCATATGGTCAGTTTTGGACCCACTGAAATGACAGGGTGTAGTCGATTTCTTTCTTTTTTTTGTATCAGATTAGGTCATTTGCAGTGTTGTGCAGTAATATGAATCTATTTTCGGGGTGTATGATGAAATTTGTTTCGCCTTGTAAAATATTGCGTCATCCGTGATTGTATCAGATTTTTATCAGGCCTAGACATCACTGTCTCGGATGTTAGTTGGCTTTAGGGCAACTGTCTGCGAAGGACGTTATTCCAAACAATCGTACGAAAATTGTAATGCTGCACAAACACACTGGCAAGCCTTAAAGAGAGATCGTCGATGTTGTTGGTATCCGACTTTCACCTGTCGGTCGTGTCATTAAAACAAAGAAACAAACTGGATACATGAGTCCAAAACGTAAAGGAAAAATGCAGTCGAAAGAGAAAATCAACGCTAAGAGACGACGTGAGTAGGGAATATGTGAAAGATCTGTGGAAGACATTATTCGTTTTGTTTCAATTAATTTGCATAAAAGTTTGCATACTTATTTTTAATGTTATTTCAGTGGATACCTGTGTTTAAAATAAACGTCCAGTTCAGATTGTTTTAAAACATTTAATCAGTATATCTCATTCATTACATTCATTGGCCGAAGTACTTTAGAAATCATAATAAAGAAAATATTCTCTTCGGCTGGGTTAGGATCATTTAAATATGGTTATATGCACGGTTATTATATTTTCTACTTTGAATAACGACTTGTATTTTCACTAGTGTAAATGTTCTCAAACTCAAAACGTGTGATTTCGACGGGAACGTCTCGATATTTCAAAATCCTTAGCGATTTCATGTTGACTCATTCTTTGTGTCATTACGATTATCTTCTTACTATTCTTTAAACGCACGGTTCCTATTGTGTGATTCAAATCAGCTTCACCAAAATGTCAAGTTGAAGGCTGAAATTTTTCTGCAATCTGCGTAACGTTCATTTTATGAGAGAACATTGCATTTGCATCTTAACCTTTAGCATGGCCTATTTTCAGCATTCCGCGTGCATTCAGATCTGTATATTCTCTTTTTCTACTATTGTGAATAGGACAAATACTAATCCAAACCAGAATGATCATCGATACAACTCCTGAAAGGAAAACTGTTGAAACGCTTAGAGATGTTTAGTAAAATTTAAACAAATAGATTTGTTTTTTTTTGTTGTTGTAGTTTTTTTTTAGCTTAGTGAGAAATTTCTCTCGCTTAACTCACACTAGCATCACAGTCCGGCGTTTCCCCTTGCAACTCAGAACATTTTAGTAGTAGAACATGCCACTTTTTATTTTATATATTTTGTTTTTGTTTGAAAAAACACTTTTTTTTTAAAAAAAATATTTCTTTTGTTTCAAAATTGCGGGGAAAAAATATTCACATTTTTTTGTTGACAAAATGAATTTTTAAAACGTCGGAATAAAAATTTTATATAAGGCTCATTTTTTTTTTTTAATAAAAAAATATTTTAGTGTCGTTTGACACGTGTGATTTGATTTCTGTAACGTAAAACGTCGGAATAAAAATTAAATATAAAGGCTCATTTTTTTCTAATAAAAAATATTTTAGTCGCGTTTGACTCGCGTGATTTAATTTCTGTGACGTAATTCAGCAACCATCTTAAATCTTAGATGTTTTACGGAGCAAAGGTAAACAATCAGCACCATTGGCCAAAAAGTGCGAAAGGGAAAATGACTGGACTTAAAACTCAAAAATTATGTGTCGACCTGACTTCCTTATAGATATGTGTCCCTAGAAAGTTTGAATGGCGTAGCTTAAAAAATGTAGGCGTGCATAGGGAACAGTCACGCACAGATTCACAGATTGCCTTTTATATATATAGATTTTCATTAACTCTATACCATTATATAGAAACATGTTAATAGTTATAGTAGCGTTTAATAAAATGGACATGACATAAAATAAGCACTGATTGACAAGTAAATTCTTTGTATTGTTTTTCTAGAATACATTTCTTTATTATTTCTATACTAGCAGTATAGCCCGGCGTTGCTCGGGTGTAATGGAAGCTTTAAATCTAATCCATGGTCCTGGAGCTCAGACTCTTTGGACGTTAGCAAGATAGACTAAAAAGTAATAGTTGTTTCCAGTTAAAGCGAAACTGTAGACTGAAAGCAAAATGAATGGCTGCAAGTCAAATTTTGATTTCCTGGTATCCATTTACATATGTATATATATTATCGATTTTCTGCACTATTGTAAGAACTGCAAACCTTGAAACTTCTGAATATCATTTCTTATGTCTTTGTCTATGAGTGTATCAAATTTGATTAAAATCGGACCACTCCTTCTATAACCCGATGTTTTTCGATTATCGATTTTCGATATTTATCGCGAGTACCTAAACACAGAACCTAGCTAAGAACACTCGCAAACGCTTATAGTACAACTGTGTACATTTTCAAGAAAATCGGTTCAGCCGTTTCGGAGTCTATAGGTAACGGATACACACACACACACACACACACACACACACAGACACACACACACGCACACAGACAAAGGTTCCATTTATAAATAAGTTTAGATGTTTTTCAGATTTTATTCTTTCTCGTGATTTTATATCATTTTGGATAAGATTTTTTTAACTTCTTAGTATTTTCTGAACCACTGATAAGTATTTCCATTGTTTCCTGATCGTATAAAGGTGGCAAAGAATATTTATACCATATAAATAAACAAGCAAAGACCGAATACTCACCTTAATTTACACCTGAATGTACTGGATTTTGTTTTTACAGCTACAAGAGCCACATTTGCAAAATGTTATTCGCAAAGTGAAAAACAAAAAAGATTAATAAATTTAATTCGCATAAATATCATTTATTTTATTAACACGTTTGCGAGAACAATCTACCAATGCACACACACTCATGCACATACTTACACACTTTATCATTCGAAAAGATTTCTCACAGTCACATCCATACACCTGACCATTCAAAATATTTCTCACTCATATATTTAAAAAATTATTGATCGATTTAACACACTTGAGGCGCGTATTATTACACACACGTACATGTAAACAGACAAGCGCGTCTATACATACGTAAACAAAATGTTTCTGCATATATACACGTCAAAACTATCATTTAATATACGTGATACATATCTGACCAATAAGAATCAACCCCTACAAAATATTTCAGTATACTGTCTCGTTTTTAAAAAAAATTATTTTAATTCAATGTCTGAAAAATATTTATATCTTTAACGAGATCTCTGAAGAAGCCTCCATAAAAGGGGAACATTGTCGATTGTGACACGTTTCCCTACTTTTTTCTTTATTTTTTCTATTATATATATATATATATATATATATATATATATATATATATATATATATATATATATTATAGAAGAAATTTACTTTTAAACATTATTTTATTTTATATACTGGCCTGGTTAATTGAGAAATCTTATTAAAGAAACATGCTCATTCCGGCAGTATATGAACCTGTGTCCTCTTTTACAAAAGAAACATCGATAGATACAACGTCGCTAAATTGACGCGGCTAAGAAGAGGGTCGTGATGAAGCAAGTTTCTGTCTTCCTTTAAGCACATCGCCTTCTTTTAGAATTTTCGAAAGTTCTCATGCAGTGGAGAACTCGGAAAATTATAAACCATGTTTGATATATATATATATATATATATAGGTAGAAGTAATGATTTATGACAATGTGGATAAAGTTTTCGTGTGACATTAGGACTTCAACTGACTAAATTTGATCACACTGAAGCGAATACACACGCGCACAAAAAAAACATCAGGGATTATGTCATTCACCTTTTTCTACAAAAATTGTTCGTAACAGTATAGCCCGGCGTTGTTCGGGTGGAATGAAAGCTTTAAAACGAATCCATGGTCCTGGAGCTCAGACTCTTTGGACGTTGGCACGAAAGACTAAAAAGCAATAGTTGTTTCCAGTTAAAGCGAAACCGTAGACTGAAAGAAAAATGAATTGATGTAAGTCAAATTTTGATTTCCTGGTATCAATTTCAAATAAGTTTTTTCGTCGTAAACTGAATTTTGAAGGCTAAATAAGTCCTCTGAGTAAATGGTATCACGGCTGAGACTAAGAACTACAATTATACCTACTTAGAGCCAAACACGAAGCAAAACTAAAATAAAAGTGCTGAAAAAAATACAGACATAAAGGCAGATAAACAGACACACACACACACACACACACACATCTTGCCATCTTATATATATATATATATATATATATATATATTATCGATTTTCTGCACTATTGTAAGAACTGCAACCTTGAAACTTCTAAATATCGTTTCTTATGTCTTTGTCTATGAGTGTATCAAATTTGATTGAAATCGGACCTTCTATAACCCTATTTTTTTTATTATCGATTTTCGATATTTATCGGGGGTACCTCGACACAAAACTTAGCTAAGAACACTCGCAGACGCTTATCGTAAAACTGAGTAAATTTTCAAGAAAATCGGTTCAGCCGTTTCAGAGTCTATAAGTAACGGACACTCACACACACAGACACACACACACAGACAAGGTTCCATTTATAAGTAAGTTTATATATATATATATATATATATATATATATATATATATATGGTGTCCCAAAAATTGTTCTTGATATATGAAACATTATCTATTGTTTTGCCATGCTGTCGCCATGGGAAAATGCCAAGCAATAAAATAATATATATTCATTTAGAAATTGAAGAAATTTTCTACTGAACAGCATCGAGTACTCAGCCAACCCAAAATGAAGATATAAAATATTAAGAATGTCCCATCAAATATTTATGACATCCGCATTTTATTTCTTAAAATCATCTGTCGAGGTACTGGAAGAAATGGATAAAAAAAACTCTAAAAAAACTAGAATGGTATTACAATGTTGGAAATGGCTTATAAGCAAAAAACAATAGAACATTTTTTATAATCGTGTCGCCCCAAGCAAGGCTTTTTACTGCCATTATTGTGCAGGTGGTTACATAGGAGGAATGTTATGAGAAGGAGTGAGATGTTGCAGGAGGTGTTAGGAAGAAAGTAGGTGAAGGAAGAGAATACTGATGAGAGTGGGGTGGACGTAGAAAAAAGCATGAGAGAGAGGATGTAAGTTAGTGAGACAGGAGATGACTATTGACTTTATATTTAAATTCTTGGACATTATAGGTGTCGGGAAATCAAGTATACAGAAGGAAAATTCCGCAGGCAGGATGTGCGAAAAAAGAAACTACTGGAGTAGAATTTGCGTTTACAATTTATTGGTAAAAGGGTGGGACCAAGTTTCTAATCTTGTGGTTCCAGGAAATTCATATGTAGTGGATATCAGTGAGCTAAGATCATCGGAGCAGAAGTCGTGAAAGTATTTGTAGAAGTGACACAGGGAAGCCACACTGCGTCAGTGAGAAAGCGACTGTATCCTAGCTACCAAGTCGGGATCGATCACATTACAGATTGACTGGATTTAGTCGAGGACACCTAAGTGGATAGCAGGAGCACCCGACCAGATATGGCAGTAGTATTCAATGCAAGCAACGGTGAAATGAAACAAACTTAGACAAAATCTCCAAACTCTATATATATATATATATATGTTTGAAGACCAGATCTATTAATGAATCTATTGGATATAAAGCTATCCATTACCGAACTGGAAGCTCTCAGCTTTGGTTTAAATTTCGCTACGGAAATTCGTAAAAGAGATCTGTTAGACACAAAAGTTAAAAAATCAGACAAAATGACACAGAATTTATCAAAAAACTTCATTCAAGGAATAATCACTGCCATTCTAAAAACCAACACTAAAAGAACATTATCACATAGACACTTAAATGCACTAAATGACCCAGCAAAAAATAGGAAAAGCTGCATAACCGTCTCATACAAATGAGGTGGGATTGTTATCATGAATAAGAATACATGCGATGAAAAAAATTAATTGCTCAACAATGCTGTCACAACGTCCCGGTTAAAAATGCTTAAATCTCTTAAAATCTAACACAAAATTAAACGAATAGAGATTAATTACTGAAGCACAAAATATTTAACAAATTAATTAAAAATGAAAACAAATCATGGTATAGACTAGTAGAATGTCACCATATTATAAGCAAAATTAACGGTTTCACCAAAATTCCCAAAATAGGCGTTCCAATGCGCACCATTATTTCAAGAATAGACAGTGCTCCCGACAAACTGCTAAAATACATAACAAAGATGTTAACCCATCTCATTCAAACGGTCAGACCATCTGATATCTAAAAACAATCACGCAAATTATTTGAAAAACTAAGAAAAAAATATGTATGACAAACACATGGCCGGTCTAGGTATAAAAGCCCTTTACACCAACGTCCCGGTTAAAAATGCTTAAATCTCTTAAAACAGCATCTAACACAAAAATAAATCTCTCTCTTTCAATAGCTAAAATAATAAAAATATGCCGTCGCATCACTAATCAATGATATTTCACATATAATAATTTTTATAAACAAAGTTTTGAAATATCAATAGAAGTGCCTCTTAGTGAAGTGATGGTATGTATTTTCTGGGAATTTCTCAACTCTGATTCTTTCCAAATATTCTATGTAAGCAATCAACATTCTTTTGATGTAGAGATAATGCTCTATTAATATATCCATGTGATACTGATTTACCTATCTTATAGTAATCTGGGATACATTTCCCCATTAATGAATTTTTTTCTGCTTACGTACATTCAGAAAAACTGCTTGTATTCAGAATTCATCAAATCCCCCATATAAAAATTTGTCTTGTGCCACACCCCGCCTTTGTGGAAAGGCTCGGATAAATACCGAGTTCATCAAGGCTCTATCCTCGACGAACTCTGCATTCGGGCTGAGAAGAACACAGACGAGTCTATACTGATGGGTAAGTTTTCGGTCTGGGGTAAATAGACGAAAACTCGACATCGAGTATGCGGGTTCTACGAGGAAATATTCCCTACGGTAAAATAGAACATGTGCCACATTACGCCTTCGTGGGCAGACATGCACAAATACCGAATTTATTAATGTACCAGCAGTATAGCCCGGCGTTGCTCGGGTGTAATAAACGGGCACACACGCACAGATACACACACAGAGACAAAGTTCCATTTATAAATAAGCTTAGATTCATTGAAGACAATACGATATATTCAATCGTGTTATTTTTCAACACTTAGGGTCTGATTGTTATTGAAAATTTGTACTTCCTCATAAGCAGACCAATATTTGTTGGTTTAAATACGAATTAAGAGATTTCTATGATTTTACTTTGAGAAATATTGCCATCGGTCAATATCATATATAAAGAAAATTTATGAACATAGAATAGAATTTGCATACAGAACGGAAGCAAACAATATCTTACGTTTACTAGATATCATGTTCCACCGTGTTAACAGTAACTTAAAACTTAGTGACTGCTGAAAATCTACTAATGATCTAATATACTGTATTTCTATAATAAGAACAAAATAAAATCCGGAATAATCATCGTCCTCAGAGTTTGCAGCACTCAATATTTATATGAAGAGGAAAAATTCATTAAAAATAAAAAAACGTTCAGACTTTTCTTTCTTTCAAAATGTTCTTCTGTTTATATCACGCTCCTCTGACTCTTTGTTTATGTCTTTTTTTTCTTTTATCTTCCTCGCTGTTTATCTTTCTTTTTCTTTCTATCAATCTCACATTTTTTTATATTTCTCTCTCTTATCTTTCTTTCTTCCTAAGTCATTCATTCTCTTTCTCCTTTTTTTTTGATTTACCTTCACTCTCTTTTTTCTTTATCTACCTCACTTTTATCTATTTCATTCTCAATTTCTTTTTTTTTATTTTCCATTTCCTTACACTCATTTATTCATTCTTTCTTTCTTTCTTTCATCCTTTCTTTCTTTTTCTTTCTTTCTTTCTTTCTTTATTTATTTCATTCTTTTTTCTTTCTTTCATTCTTTCTTTCTTTCTTAATTTATTTCATCCTTTCTTTCTTTCTTTCTTTCTTTCTTTATTTAATCTTTTCTTTCTTTCTTTCTTTCTTTCTTTTTTTCTTTCTCTTGCTTTCCTTTCCTATCCCTACTCGATCTCTGATGCATTATATTTTTCTCTTTCTCTTTTTCTTTCTCTTTTTCACATTTCTCCCCCCCTCCAACGACTTGCTCGCTTTCCTTTAGTCTTCCATTCCTCACACTCACTCTATGCGTACACAAATCTTTACACGCCACACACACACACACACGCACACGCACGCAGACACACAGACACACACAGACACACACACACACATATATATATATGTTCTTTGATGTCTCAATCCTGACCAGTCGAATCTATACGTGTTTTCCTTTTGATCAAAATCCCTTTTCGCCATTTTTTCGTGTTTAATTTGTTTTCTTTAAAGCAACGTGCTTTAGGATATTTTTATATCTTCCTGACAAAAGCGCCATCTGTTGTCTGTATGTGTCTTTTCCTTCTCCGCTCCTCTCCTTCACCCCTCTCTATCTCTAGCCATATAAGTACATTTACCCACCTTAATCTGTCACCCTTTCTTTTTTCTCCTCCTCTCTCTCACACACTCTCTTACTCTGTCACTCGGTCCCTCTCATACACGCTCTGTTTCTCTGTCACACTCACTCACTCTGCTAGTGTGTATGTCTTTCTCGATCACTCACTTTCATTTATTTCAAGATAAAACATTGTTCGTTAGAGATTCCATTGTCTAAAAAAGAGACTTTTTCTACTAACGAAATATACAGACGACGATAGGAAGGTTGTATTCCTTAAAAAGCAATCCGGCCAAAGTGGAATCTGTTAATTCTGGCAATGTCATACGGTATCTACAACTTGATCATTCGACAGATGGACAAAACTTCAAAAGAATAAATACACCAAGAACGCCATTTCTATAGCAATTCGAAATAGAAAGAATATATATATTTATTTTTAGTCAAATATACTAGTTGTAAAAGCTTAAACTTTTCCCAGGCGACGTTGATTGCAGACAAAGAAAGAAAATCCACAAGTACTTCTAGACAATGTAATAATGGTAAACTAGAAGAAACGATAATTATAAGAAGACAGAATGTCTCGCCATTAGCAAGAAGGACATCCCACCGTGCGAGATAAAAATGTCAAATTAAAGCAAGTACAGATATTTAACTGGAAGTTGTATAAAAGACAACGGAAGACGTGACGCTAAAATCCGAAGGCACAGTGCAATACGAAAATTAAATTCTAGAAAGTAAACAAAATATTAAAAGACAAGAAAACTCCCCTTGGAAACAAAGATAAGTTGGCTGAGATATGCAATATCAATCTTCCTACAGGAGAGTGAATAGTGAACAATTTTCTCACAGATAAAGAGAAGTGGCGAGACATTAGATTTGGCTTTATGGAAGATTTAATAGGTAGACAGGCTTGTTTTCGTACAGTTTATCAATTTCTTGAAGGTTATTTAAAACCAAAAAATATTTCTAGATTGTAAGATTTTTTTGAAATAACAATGATTTATTGATACAAGAAGTGTTACTAATTAACATATAGTTGACAGGTAGAAGAGGTGGATTCATACCTTTTCTTTATGCCTAACGACCCCGATTGGAGCTTGAACTGGGCTATCGGATTTCCAATTCCGTGCAATTATAAAATAAACCCCCCTTACATCTGTGCATGAAGCACCTGCTATTTCCAATTGATTTCCCATCTCTGTGCAGGGCCAGGAAGTTTTCCCCGTTTGAAACAATTCTGCACATATATAAATATACCATCCGCCCGTGCATTGAATACTGCTGCCATATCTGGTCGGGTGCTCCTGCTATCCACCTAGGGGTACTTGACAAAATTCAACGAAGAATCTGTAATGTGATCGATCCCGATCTGGCAGCTCGGATACAGTCACTTTCTCACCGCAATGTGGCTTCCCTGTGTCTCTTCTACATATCTTTTCATGACTTCTGCTCAGATGAACTTAGCTCACTAGTACCCCCACCATACATGAATTTATTCAAGCCACAAGATTAGCAACTAGGTCCCAACTTGTTACTGCGAAACCAATAAATCATAAACGCAAATTCTACTCCAGTAGCTTCTTCACTCGCACTTTTCCCCTGTGGAATTCTTTTCTGTTTACTTCCTTTCCCGACAGCTACAATCTTCAAGAATTCAAATGTAAAGTCAATAGTCCGATTATAAAAAAAACAAGATACATAGATAGATAGATAGATAGATAGATAGATAGATAGATAGATAGATAGATAGATAGCTACAATCTTTAAGAATTCAAATGTAAAGTCAATAGTCCGATTATAAAAAAAAACAAAAAAGATAGATAGATAGATAGATAGATAGATAGATAGATAGATAGAATAGCCTGACAGCTACAATCTTCAAGAATTCAAATGTAAAGTCAATAGTCCGATTATAAAAAAACAAAAAATTTAGATAGATAGATAGATAGATAGCCCGACAGTTACAATCTTCAAGAATTCAAATGTAAAGTCAATAGTCATCTTTTTACTCGCTAACTTGTATCCCCCCCTCTCTCTCTCTCTCTCTCTCATGCTCTTTTCTTTGTCCACTCAACTCTCATCAGTATTCTCATCCTTCTCCTACCCTTTTCCTGACACCCCTGTAACCTGTTACTCTTTCTCATAACTTATCTCCTATGTAATCCTCTGCCCAACAGTGACAGTAAAATGACTTTCTTAGGGCAACATAATTATATAATAAAAAAAGATATCGACACGGCTCGATGTTGACCGATCACGTATGGGAACCTGTGTTTCAATGTGATATGGTCGCAGATATATACTGAGAATATTCTACATTCTAAACTACAGATATATACTGAGAATAGTCTACATTCCATACTACAGATATATACTGAGAATACCATGGGCTGAACATGTAATACACTAGGAAGTTTTAAAGAAAATCAAAATGACACTTCTTAGGAATAGAATGAAACATTTGAGGTTTCTGCGACACATAATAAGGAAAAAAGTTTTGGAGAATTTGATTCTCATACGACATATTGAAGAAAAGAAAGGCAGAAAAAAGCAGCGCATAACCTACCGAACTAACTTGTGTAAATGGATGAGAGAGATGTTAAGTGGATAAACATAGGCCTACAATGTATAGGTCATTGTGGAGAGGAACGATCGCTTATTTTCTGAAAAGAAAAGGCTCGTAGAGAAATAATCTTTTCCTCAATTTCTAATTTCAAAGATTACTCCATTAATTTTTTTTTCATCTTTATGAACCTAAATATCGAAGATCTTTTTCATGTCGGCATCTGATAAACTATTGTGAATAATTTGAATATTATTTTTTAATACAAATTTTTACGATTGTATGCAAGAATATTCGCATGAATTCATTATATATGTTTTCAATCAAGAAGACGAAAGAACAAACGAAGCGTATGAATGAATTTAACGTGCGGTGATCAATGATTATACTTCATATATCAGTCTTGTCTGAAGATATTTGCAGACTTGTACAACTCCTGAAAAAGGGTACGCATACTAGGTTTAGACTCAATATAAAGTCATACTAAGTCAAATCAAAATAAGATAGGTTCACGCTTTCATATCCCCGGTTTTTGAAGTAGTAGTAGAGGTTACTCCCTTGATTTCACCTTAGGACTGCGTTTCCAGTTCCTTCAAATGCTTACTTCAATTCTATACTTCTATATATCTCCGTCTGAACTCTGAAATTTTATTCACTAATTATGACTTTCTCCTCGATATGAGAAGATATATTCGCCTATCATTTGGTTCACACTCCTCCCTGGTCATTTCAACAGGAGTAGAGGTTGAACCTTTTTTTCCTGTTTGGGACTGGCTTTCCAGTTACATTTAAAGTTTAATTCAATTCTGTGCTTCAAAAGTCTCCGCCTGAACTAATTATGGTTTTCACCTCAATGGGAAAAAATATATTCTTCTATCACCCGGCTCACTCTCTTCCCTGTTAGTTTGGACAGGAGTAGAGTTTAGTCCTTATTTCCTGTTTAGGACTGCGTTTTCAGCTCCTTCCAGTCTTTTTAATTCTCTTTCCCTTCCATTTAACCCCCTTGCGTTTTCTTTTGGGTGAATTAAATTTTAAAACAAAGCTATATAAACTGAAGTATAAAAAAAGCAATGTTTGCCTCCAATCACAAAACACAACTAATATTTATCCATAGGCTAAAATATAAATTCCAACGATGTTTGCCTTGCAACTCAACGATAAACACACTATCAATATTTACCTATAAATCAGGCATAAACAAAACCAATGTTTCCATGGGGATGGAATATAACTCTAATCAATGTTTACCTTTTGACTAGAGTTTAAACATGACTGTACTCACAAATAAACCTGGTCAACTTTTACCTCTAGTATGAAGTACCAAGCAAACAATATTTACCTCTAAATTCCTATATAGACACAACAATGTTTACCAGGCGTCTCATGTATAATAAAAATAATTTTGACATCTAACAAGAGTTTATACGCTGTAACAATACACAATCAACCAAAACACACACACACACACACACACACACACACACACACACACACATATATATATATATATATATATATTAGCAGTATACCCCAGCGTTGCTCGGGTATAATGAAAACTTTAAAACTAATCCATGGTCCTGGAGCTCAGACTCTTTGGACGTTGGCACGAAAGACTAAAAAGCAATTGTTGTTTCCAGTAAAGCGAAACCGTAGACTGAAAGAAAAATGAATGGATGTAAGTCAAATTTTGATTTCCTGTTATCGATATCAAATAAGTTTTTTTCGTCACAAACTGAAATTTGAAGGCTAAATAAATCCTCTGAGTAAATGGTATCATGGCTGTGACAAAGAACTACAATTATACCTACTCAGAGTCAAACACGAAGCAAAAACTAAAATAAAACTGCTGAAAAAAATACAGACATGCAGGCAGATAAACAGACACACACACACACAAACATCTTGCCTTTTGTATATATATATATATATATATATATATATATATATATATTATCGATTTTCTGCACTATTGTAAGAACTGCAACCTTGAAAGTTCTGAATATCGTTTCTTATGTCTTTGTCTATGAGTGTTTCAAATTTGATTAAAATCGGACCACTCCTTCTATAACCCGATTTTTTCGGTTATCGATTTTCGATATTTATCTGGTATATCTCGAGACAAAACCAAGCTAAGAACACCCGCAGACGCCTATAGTACAACTGTGTAAATTTTCAAGAAAATCGGTTCAGCTGTTTCGGAGTCTATAGGTATCGAACACACACACACATATACACACACATACACACACAGACAAAGTTCTATTTATAAATAAGTTTATATATATATATATATATATATATATATATATATATATATATATCTATATATAAAAGATGACCTGAACGTCGTACAAATGACAATAAAGATGAGGACAATAGTCCGAATAATGTAAATACAGCATTATGCATTGTATGAATATTCATCAAGGTTTTCCTGAAAGGATGGGCACCTAGAAGAAAAAGAATGTCTTCGATATCACAAGAGTTTCTGGTAAAAATTGTTCACGCGATTCTTGGACGGCTCGAGAATCTGATAGTAAAAATCTGGTAACCATATCGAATTCTTAATAAGAACCTCATGCTAAACTTTTTCCTTTAATATACATTTCTTGTAAAAATGATTGTTAATAATTACATTATAAGTATTTTATAATAGAGAGGTACTTTTTAATCACCCTGTATATTGTGAACCTGTCAACCTAAAACTGCTAAAACTTGGGGATTTTGATATTTACCTTCAGAAAAAAAAATCACAGGTGGACTATAATAAATAAGCGAAGAAACCGAAAGATTTAAAAAAAAAAGGTGAAAGTTGTTTTCTATATTGCTTCATTTTTTTAAAAATCGCACCAGTTATATCTGAAGTCGGATTTTGGACCAATGTTAACTCATTTCAGGACGATTCACTTACAAACAAACAAACAACGAATCAGAAAGTCTGTTGTCGAAATATGCTATATCTGTAAGAATTTAACGAAATTATGAACCCAATAGAGAAATGGTTTTAAAAAACATTTTTGTTTATCAGTTCACCCAAAGCAAGGTGATAATGTTATTAAGATGCAAGGAGCTGCTGAGACTGAAAGAGAATTAAAACAAAAAATTAAAACAAAAAATTAAAAAGGACCGCAAAACCCAATCCTAAATGGGAAACAACAGCTAAAACTCTTCATCTGTTCAAAAACCAGAGAGGAGTATGAAACGGGTGGTTAGGCGAGCCTATCAACTCTTATTGAGGGAAAACCCTAGTGAATAAGATTTCAGAGTTCGAGCGGAGAGGTTAGAAATATAGAATTAAAGTAGACTTTAGAAGGGACCGAAAACCTAATAACTAAGCAGGAAACAAAGGATAAACATTTTCTATTCAGAAGATCGGTGAAAAGTATGAACCGGACGATGGGCGAACCAATATACTCCTATTGAGGAAAAAGATAAATTTAAAAAATTCAAAAGTTTAGGCTTAGACACGGGCGGAATCGGAAGACCATGTCAAAGACATCAAAGTTGTCTAACTCCCAGCACTCCTAGGGGAATTGTCTGGTCCGATATTACTGCATTTTTCACACGTTTTTTCACCCTGTACAAGGCCCTATGTCCGCCCAAGGTAACAGGTTACAGAATAAGAGACACAGCTTATGCGGAATTGTCTGGATGATAATGGTTAACCCCAGATTGCAGTAATTAGGGAAGGCGCATCTCAATAGACGGTTGCACAATGGTATTCTATGCTTCGCGGGAAGATTCTGCTTAAGTGGAACTTACATCTCATTAGGATTACAAAATTGATGGCGGTTTTCTACAATATGCGTGGTATGGTGGGTCTTAGCCGTGAAGGATATGACTGCTAGAACCAAGGAGTATAGTTCATTTGAACACGCCCCCTGGATATAGCTTTAGAGCAGCGATAGATTGCCGAGGTCTCCTCTGTAAAGAAAGGGGTTGTAGGATAGAAAATAGATTCTTCAGTAGGTAAAGAGAAAATTTGAACGTATGAACTTAAAACATCCTACGTAACATTTCCGCAAAAGCGACAGTATCACGCACTTAATAATCATAGAAACTAAATTAGATTTACATTGATTAAAGATTTTAGATTTAAAAGGAAAAAAAAAGGGAATAAAAAATCTCAAATTAGTCCTCCACCATATCTGAGCATTCTCTAAGTGTGTCCACCTCGGCTGACAGATGCTTAAGCTGTTGCCATCGAAAATCGATTATCAATTTTCAATAATTGCAGATCAATTATCAATAATTGTAGTCCGCCGGTAAACAAACAAACGTTTGATTGGGTTTTATTGGCAGAGGTTGTTGCGTGCCTTTCTCTACGTATAGAAGGTGGCAGTCGAAGTCAGTGGCGATGACGTTGACGCCAAGTGGGGTAAATTATTGTTGTTGTCGTCATCGATATCCGGATTAATTACAAATAATTAAATTGATCATATATTGTCCTGAAGTGAACAAATATTTTTACATAATCTTGGCTTCATCAACATAGCATTTCTCACCCAAACCCACTCACACACCTTTTTTACCTTCACACAGTCGCACGCAGATAAATACTCACACATACACACAAGCACATGTACGTAAATATATATATATATATATATATATATATATATAGGAACGAGCAATTTGTTGGGGATAATGTATATATCATGTAATGATGTATATTCGCACATATACATAAAGATTAAAGTTAGTTTGTATACATAAGTCTATCTCATTTTTCTTATTTTTCATTTGAAACCAAAGGAATGATATATATATATATATATATATATATATATATATCGATATGTCGATATGCCAAAAAGGACGCCAACAATTATATTGAAGTACCTACTACTAATACTATTACATTAAGACATAAGAAAAAATGATCCAGCACCCACTCCTGAGCGTGACAGATGATATATATATATATATATATATATATATATATATATATATATATATATAACAGCTTTTCTTATAATGAATATATATATATATATATATATATATATATATACGTGTATGTATATATAAAATTAGTGACTAAAATTAACGAATATTAAAGTTTTTGGATTTACAATGAAGGTTAAGAATTTTTATTAAATATTCAATGAAATTAAATGTAAGAAACACATGTACAGTAATAGATTGCTGCTCGAATTGAGGAGATCGAATTCCATTTGAGTTCATTATATTCACCTCAAAAGGTATGAATCCATCTCTTCTCTTTAATGGTAAATAATAGGACAGACTAGGTCCTACACTCTTCAGGTGGCAACCGGTCTAGGCGAAATAAAATTTGGAAAATTCTGAATTCAAAATTGGTTGTACTCAGGCGAAGCACATATTATGCAACTAGTTAAAAATCCTTCATATTGTCTTGATGATTTCTCCTACGATTGACTCCTTAAGAAATATTCAAAACAATCAAGTCAAAAAATAGGTACCTTTTTAGGACACCCTGTATATGCGTTTAAAGTGTTGCTATGTGGTATATTTCTACGATGTTCATATAATCTTTTTCTGAGGTTTCTCGATGTTTCGCCGATTTCAATTCTTGAGCATTATTCTGTGCAATTTATTCAGTATAGTCCTGCTTCTGTCTTTTTGTTTCTATTTCGTTTGAGGGTAACTATATCACTCATTGTTTTAGAGGTGGTTTCGGTAAAATTTAGGGCAAGGTTGGATAAGTTATTTTTAATGCTGACTGTAATAGAATTGATGGATAAAATTATGTGCCTGCTTTTATGATGACTGTTGGGATTATTATTATTTGTGGATCATTGTATTTTTCAGTGAAATATTTAGGCTCTGTTTTGCACTGTACAGCAATCGACGTCAACTGATGTGTTCTGTTCTACTTAAACGTTTCAATTTTTGAAAAGCAACTTTTCAAAATGAGTCTTTAGTGTGGCTAATTTATCAAGGCAATAAGATAATAGGCAAAAGAAAAAGAGAATAAAAACCTTGAAATATGTCTTATCTCGGTCTGTGTGAAGTAACATACTACAGAATTATCCAAACAGTGGCACCTTAAGACTGAGTAAAATAGCCAAGGAAAAAAAGGGGTTCCCTTTACGCGTGCGTAGTGTTACCGACTCTGATTGATTGACAGGTAATGCCAAGGTTGAGCAAACTGTTCTTGATGTATTCAACATGACTTGATAGTTTTCTCACAGAAGAATAGCCTGCTCTATTGAAGTTCAATTAAGTTCAGTCCTCTTTTCTTTAAGCAAGGGCACAATAATTGGCTTGAGAATATATATATATATATATATATATATATAACCTCCTGTTAAAATTATTGTCCACCCATTTAAAAAATATCTAAGATCCCACTACGTATCTTATCCAGAAAAAATAAAAAAATTGACACGTGTAAATTCAAGCCATCCTACCCACTTTCATAACCCAAATATTAAAACTCCATGGTTACTTAATTCTCATTTTTGATTGAACAATATTTACACATCTAAAGCACTTTACTAACACTCCCTAATTTTCTAAATAACCATGAATTTATCTTATTTTTTAAAAATAAATCATCTGCACCATTTATTTTAGCATATCACCTGAAGAAAATCAGTATTATTCTGAAATATGAAAAATTTTTGTAGTGATATTATGCTTTTATTAACCATTCTAATAACAAAATTATATATATATATGTATGTATGTAAAGACAAACTGATAACTTTACTTGTGTCGAAAACCCTCTGCGTATCTACGTGGAAGGAAAAAATGGTCATAAAAAAAAGAGCTAAGCACATGAACTGTCCGTCAAAAGGATTCGGGCCGAGTCAGCACGGAGCCCAAAGAAAAAAACCCGAGATGCATAATCAACTAACAAAAAAGCGCTTTTCCTGACAATCCGCTTTTATTTCATGGTAAAAAACGTGTCTGCCTTAATTTTTCTTATATTTGCTCTATATGTATTTATATACATATATATTTAGAGCTCTCACTGCATGCTGATATATATATATATATATATATATATATATATATATATATATAATTTAATCATCGCGTCATTATATATATATATATATATATATATAATGACGCGATGATTAAATTATCGTCATTTTCTCATTTTTTTATTTCGCATTGTTTTTTCGATTATACAGTCTACTAAAATCAACTGGAAAGCGTCTCTGAGAAAATGAGCACCATGTCACAAATCGCTCTGCCAGATATTTGATAACAGAATGCTGTATAGCTTGATATTCAAGATTTTTAAAGTGTCAATAAGAAGACTGTTCGAAGGATTCAGAAAGAGTTCGATGAGTCTAATGATGATTACGAAGCTACAGCCGTTCAGAAGATTCATATCGTTCTGATAAGAAAAGAACTCACGAATTTGTTTGTGAGTGCCTCCCACTCAACAGAGGGCGTACATCAAGTGCCTAAAAGAGAGAGTGATGCTCTGTGCCATTAGGGTGCGTGCATTAAGCTTCTATGTGTGGCAACGGAAATCTGCACCATGTCCCACAAGCAGAGAATACAGTTATGGCTGTCAAACAATTTCTGCGACCACATGACACCTTCCATCTGTCCTAGGTGGACACACTGCAATCTCCTTGGTTATTCTGTATGTGTGCGGCAAAGTCGAGCGAGGGCCCCGATGAGTGAAGACATCATAATGGTGTCCTCACGAACGTTAGAAGTTGGAATGAACCTGCTTAGATAAGGTGACTAATTCTTTGCATTAAACATTAATATATATATATATATATATATATATATATAAAGATATTTTTATAGGTACAAAATTTAATTATTGAAATAAAAGTGTGTAACTTAATATTACAAGACATATTTAAAAACGAAGCAACCGGATTCGTTCAGTAGTTTAGAATGTCTTGTAAAATAAAGCTACACACTTATATATATATATATAATCAAACGAATGAATTGGTGATTCACAGAAATAAACTCGAGTCCTGGGTATGACGGTAAAATGCATCCAGCAGCAAGATCTCTGATTGGGAGGTTGTGAGGAGCATGGACCTTTCTGTTAATCATAGTGAGCGTTTTGTATAGTTGTCAACACTGTTTGTTTATAGAAACGTAAGTTAGAATAAAGCTCATTTCGTCTTTTTGCCTTGATAAAGTTCATAAGAGAATGAAACGCGTAGACGACATAAATACAATTTTCCTCTTGTCTTCTTTTTATTTAAGCGCCCTGTTCTTAGATCATCATTGTGCTATATATATATATATATATATATATATATATATATATATATATATATATATATAATCTATCAATCCACCGGCTACCCTAAGGAAAATAAGGAGAAATGTAATTTTTATATCGGAATTTCGGCGGGAATTTGGAAGCAACAGCTTTATATCCACAGGTACTCCTTCACCAACACTAGTTTAAGATATCAAACAGCCCTTTCTCGAAAATACTGGGAATTAAAAGAAAAGAACTTAAATCTACAAATAAAATGGAAGATCACAGGCAAGGCTAGGACCCCTAATAGCATAAGAGACAGATGTAATCTGTGTTTGACAGAAAAAATTCAAATTTTGAAATTTCAATACCAAGATATACTCCTAAATAAACGAAGGGAGAGCATTAGTATGTGTCGTCATATAAGTATAAATTACAATAAATAACCTTTTCTTGCAATTAGTCACAATAAGGTTTTCTTAAAAATTTTGGCTAAGCAGTTAATTCCCCCTACCTACAACTACTAACTCAAGGCTCAAGCCAAATACCTTCTACTACCAATGAAGAAATTACTACTAAAATTCCGATAGCTTAACCCTAAAACAACAATAGAGAAAAAATTAAAATTTTGAATTTAAATACCAGAATATATTCCTAAATAACAGGAGGGCGATCAGTAGTATGTGTCGTTATAGAAACAAGTATTAATTGCAATCATTATTCTGTTCTTTCAATTATTCACAACATAGTTTTTTTTAAATAATTTGGCTTAGCAGTTACTTCCACACCCCCTACCACTATTAACTCAAGGGTCAAGCCACATACCTGCCACTACCAAAGAAGAAATTACTACTAAAATTCCGCTAGCTTAACTCTATAAAAACTAATACCTCCCAACCATTTCCTTTACTAGAGCTAGCTTTTAGGCTTAGAATTTTTTCTGATTGTCTGTTTATAACGTGTTGAAAATAGCATGTCTTAAAATGACATGTTGAATATGGTTATTTCCCCGCTAAGTTTTATCTGAATTTACAGATAAATAAATATATATATATAATCTGTTATGCACTGTTCCAAATCTGTTGTAATACGTAACACGTGTACAAGAAGGGATTTCTTTTCTGTCTGTAAAGATGTTTTGCTTAACTTTTGTTATTTATCGCTATAAATTTCAGTGTAAAAATATGATTATTTGTCACTGAGCAACATCTACCTGGCCCTATCAGTAAACATACGCTAATAACCTCCAGGTACTCACATACACCTGTTCCTGCCATTATGTTAATTACGGACACTTGCAGGACAAACAACTGAAAGAAGTTCCTCTCTGTTTTGCATAGAGCCTGAACCATTTTCGAAGCTGTCGTGACCAACATATAGCGTCCGGTTTTGTGTAGACAGAGGGAACGCAAACAAAAATCGGCGTTATTAAGCGAATCATTAAATCATTCTGGTTGAATTTAATTTTTTCCCCTCCCCTCGCGTCCTCTTTTAAGTCCTTATGTAAAGATATTTTCCTTTCAGCAATTTAATTCCGTCAATTTATTTACTTCGGGCAAAACGTCAAATGAAAGGCGCCTTAAGTTTTATGTCAATTAATGTTAGTCGAAAGTTTACTTTCAATTCTAATCATTAAATAACGATCCTCGTTTTACCACTTATCTTGCTGTGCTATAAGAAAGTTGTTTCTCTCCCTCTCTCTCTCTCTCTCTCTCTCTCTCTCTCTAGCTCAGAGATAGAATCGCCGACTGAAACAAGCCTGTCTGAGGATGACTATATATATATATATATATATATATTGATGCATGTTTCATTAAATAATATAGACAAATTTTGTCGATTTATTTTATGTAAGTTTTTTCAAATCGTCTGATAAGCTTAATAGCATTATCGTTAAAAGAGGAAAGAAAATCACAATATTGATACATGTCTTTATTTAATTCTTTCTGAGCTTTCGGCTTACATCAGCCATTATGAAAGATGACAATTGTGTTTGTTGTAATAAAGGGTTCACAGACGAACGATAGTAGTAGTCGTCTATTTTGTTTGTATGGAAGATTGGCGAAGAGGTGCATGCGAGCTTGAAGCGAAAATCGCACGACGGTTTGTGGCGTCTCATATGACCACACGAGAGTGGAGGCGAGAAGTATTAAGTATGGAAAGCCTTTAGGATAACCCATTTCACGTGTTTCTTCTATCAACGATAATGCTATGTGGCATCTCACATGACCACGTGAGAGTAGAGGCGAGAAGTATTAAATATGGAAAGCCATTATGATAACCAATTTCACGTGTGCGCCAATCATCCATACAAGCAAATTAGACGACATTTAACCACCTATGGTTTTCTCATGCACATATTGTAAAAAACAAATCCATCGTCTTAATACATATGACGCGCGCATTATTGCGCTCACATACATACAAACAGGCAAGGTTTTCCTTTACATACATAGACTTAATTTAAAATGAACATCTATTACACTATTACACGTGACGCCCACATTCACTGATAAAATCAAACTTTAATCAACATCCCAGTATACTCTCTCTTTGTTTTTTGAATTTTAAAAAACATTTAAGTTCATTTCTTTCAAACAAATTTCGGAAAAAGCTTAATAACGTAAAACATGTAAAATTAAAGACACTTTTTTCTTTTTTGTTGTTTATTTATTCTGTTAGAATAGACTTATGTTAATCCAACCAAATTAATCATTAACTCCTCTCCACCAACTAGCTTTTCCCAAAAAAAAAAAAACATTGTTTATTAATTAAAATGTACTCTGGAAAATTGTATCTCTGACAAAAAAAAGTAAATATATATCTTGTTCACACGACAACTCTGATATCAAGTAGTCTTACATTACACATGTCCTATTCTTCATCGATTGCAAAACATTTAAAGAACAATCCTATTACCATACGTGATTTAGGAATTACTAATTGACAATGCATGAATACTCCACGATAGAAATAATAAACAAAAGTTTCAAATTCTCGAAGCCATCTTTATCAAAACAATTAAACCGACACTAAACAAAATTATGCGTGTAGTATCAATGTTCTAAAATTTTTATAACAGTAGTTTTTTAAAACAACTAAGTTTTAATTTTTGGAAGTAAAACACAGTAATTTTAAAATCTATAAATAGCAATTTTTATAGTTAATAAAAATTAAGTTATCTCCCTTACAAAATATACTTTTCCAATTGGCGTCGCATTCGTAGATGTATGTACAAAACTCGTAACGGTTAAGCCACAAGATATTCATATCTGACAGCTTTTCTTAATGGGCAACTACATTTAGCACGTTTTAACAGTCAAACCCCTGAAGATGACCTTGAACATGATTGAAATTACTTGGGACTATAGAAATAAAACTAATGAAATTACATAAGCGCTTTTCTTGCAATTTTTTATCACCATACCAGGAAACTTATTCGTGACTACAGGAGGATTAAATAAAATGAATAGTTTATATATATATATATATATATATATATATATATATGTATATATTGCAGAGACAATTTCACCCCTTCTCTCCATTGTTTGCATGTGTTGAGTATCGCCGTGAATCAACCTTTATTTGCGTCCTGGGCTGTAGTTTCTTGTCGCCGGAACTGAACTTGCAAATAAAATGATATTGTGACTAGACACACCGAAAGGACGATTCACCAGGGACGATTGGATGGTTTGTTGTTAACACGTGAAATATTTGTCTCTGGTCATTACGGAAAAAAGAAAACTTTTGTCAGATCGCCAAGAAAAGATCGAGGTCGAAAAATCTTTTGACCAGGAAACAGGATTCGATCAGGCCAAGACCAGATTTTAAACCGACAAGATCAAGTGCCTGGATATTAAGTCACGCATGGTCTCCAAAAGCCTAATACGGTTACTAAAAAGCAGTCAGCTTTATTGAAAGAACCGTGTTATTTAAAAATAAAGATCATTTCAACCCTCTACTTCTTTGCTGAAAAAAAATATTTTTTTAATTACTCTTGTAGCAAAGGTTTTTCACATAGAAAAAATTAGAGTGTTGGCATCTTCTGACAGTACCACAAATTTGGCCAAACTTCTATACATATGATTACCAGACATGGAATCGTTTAAAAATTACATACATCGATTCAAGAATATCGGCAAATCTACTGCAATATCACTCGACATCTCTCCATTTAATAATTGCATTTTAATATGTTTTAAAAGTTTTGGTGTATTATTTAAAGCCGCCAAAAATATTTGGTATTGTAATGCATCACTCAATAAGTCCTGATCTGACAAATAGATAGTGCTACTAATAGATAGTGCTACTAATAGTGCTACTAATAGATAGTGCTACTAATATAGTGCTACTAATAGTGCTACTAATAGATAGTGCTACTAATAGTGCTACTAATAGATAGTGCTACTAATAGATAGTGCTACTAATAGTGCAATTAATAGATAGTGCTACTCAATAGTGCTACTAATAGATAGTGCTACTAATAGCGCCACTAATAGATAGTGCCACTAATAGTGCTACAATTAATAGATAGTAGTGCTACTAATAGTGTTACTAATAAATAGTGCTACTAATAGAAGTACTAATAGATAGTGCTACTAATAGTGCTACTAATAGATAGTGCTACCAATTAGTGCTACTAATAGATAGTGCTACTAATAGTGTTACCAATAGATAGTATAATTAATAAATAGTGCTACTAATAGTATACTAATAGATAGTGCTACTAATAGTGCTTACCAATAGATAGTGCTACTAATAGTGCTACTAATAGATAGTGCTACCACAGACAGTGCTACTAATAGTGCTACCAATAGATAGTGCTACTAATAGTGCTACCAATAGATAGTATACTAATAGCACACAGATTAAAGTGCCACTAATAAATAGTGCCACTAATAGTGCTACTAATAGACAGCTACCAATAGTGCCACTAATAGATAGTGTTAATAATAGTGCTACTAATAGATAGGTGCTACCGACAGTGCCACTAATAGATACAGTGCCACTAATAGTACTAATAGATAGTGCTGCTAATAGTGCCACTAATAGACAGCGCCACTAAATAAATAGTGCTAATAGATAGTGCTACTAATAGATAGTGCTACTAATAGTGCTACTAATAGATAGTGCTATTAATAGATAGTGCTACTAATAGATAGTGCTAATTAATAGTGCTACTAATAGATAGTGCTACTTCATTAGATAGTGCTACCAATAGTGCCACGACAGATAGTGCTACTAATAGATAGTGCTACTAATAGATAGTGCTACTAATAAAAAACCGTATAATGTTTATGAAGTACTAACTTTCAAATGGTACGTTTACGAAATTTGGACAGAGGTAGGTGAAAGCAGTCCAAAGACACAAAAGACACAAACATCATCAAGCAAGGCTAAAGACAACTCATTCTACAAAAAAGGCAACGAATTGTTAAAGAAGTGTTGGAAATCAATGTATCACCCTAGAAGGAGACTATGTTGATGAATAAAGTCGAATTTTACATAAAAGGCGTTTTTTTTAATCATCTTACCTCAAGCAAGACATTCCACTGCCACTATTGCGCATGGGGCTACATAGGGAAGGTAAAGAGAAGGAGTGGTTAGACATAGGAATGTCAAGAGGAATGAATGTTAGACATAAGGAATGTCAGGAGGAATGGGAGCAGGTTAGTGTGTTAGGAGGTGTCTATTGACCTTACATATAAACTCCTGGAGATTGTATCCGTCGGGGAAGCAATCGTGTGGAAGGGAATTCCACAGTCGGGAAGTGCGAGGAAAGAAACTGTTGAAGTAGAAGTTGCGGTTGCATTTTATCGGTTTCACTGTAAAAGGGTGGGATCTAGTTGCTAATCTAGTATCTCGTTCAAATTCGTATTTAGGGGGCAGCAGTGATCTAAGTTCATCGGAGCAGAAGATTGTCTTATTGGTTAGGCACGGGATTTATTAAGTGATGTATTAATAATTGATTTTTGAAATTATGTTTTTACTTTTTAAAATCCGACTAAAAACCCCATAACAGAAAGAGATGTGGTGGATTCATACATTTTCCAAGATTATTTACACATAGGTGAATATAACGAACTCGACTAGATTTGAAACTCCAAGCTCTGATTTCCAATTTTAAGTCTTTATCCAGTACCATCACCGAACATCACAGATTAGTGCACCTAGCATTCCCAACCGGTCACCCATTTAGGTAATGACCAGGCTTGACATTGCTTAATTTCTGTGAATGTATAGAAACCGGTGTTTTAACGTGTTCTAGTCGTAACGATTTAATAAGTTTTTTTTATTAAAATTATGGAAAAACTGTAGGGATTTTATGTTTTATTGTTTGTTCGTTTCAACCATATCCAAGAACAAATGTTGTTTCTGTGTGGTAGTCAGACTACATTTTCAAGAACAGACACCACATCGATTCTTGAAAATGTCTGAATTGAACAAAAGAACTCGAACAAATAACTACACAACGTAAACTTTGGACAGTTTATTCATAATTTTATTCGAAAATATAATGAAAAAATTAAACATAAAAACAGTGTTCAATATTTTGAATCCAAAGCAATAGTTTTTTTATGCAATATAGTTTACCAGCGTGGAGACGCTTCAAGAAATTGTCAGAGATAACTGTGAAATACTGTGTGGGAGTACTTAAAAAATTCTGCCAACCATTAATACGATGGGTGCATGCATGTGTAGACGCAAATGAAAGACAATATGAGCCATTGTTTTGAGTTGCTTTGTTGCATTTTCTATAGATATATAGTTTACTCTCGCCTCGATCAAAAATCTGCTGAAGCTGACAAAGCAAACCTCGCTGGCGAGCTTGAACAGGACCTCCGATCCGTGTCGGACTGGGGTCAGAAATGGCTCGTGAATCTTAATGCTTCCAAAACGAAGCTGCTATCCATTAACCATCACAGACAATTGCTCATACCCACCATTAGCTTGGGTCAGGCTAGTCTCCCTGAACGCAAAATACTGTGCCTACTCGACCTAACTCTCACAACAGACTTCAAGTGGAATGACTATATAGAATCCATAGCTAAATCTGCTGCTAAGAAAGTCGGTTCTCCGTGTAAAGCCAGGAAGTTTTTTCAGCCTGAAACATCCCTGCACATATATAAATATACCATCCGCCCGTGCACTGAATACTGCTGCCATATCTGGTCGGGTGCTCCTGCTATCCACCTAGGTGTCCTTGACAAAATCCAACAAAGAATCTGTAATGTGATAGATCACGACTTGGCAGCTCAGATACAGTCACTATCTCACCGGCGCAATGTGGTTTCCCTGTGTCTCTTATACAAATAATTTCACAGCTTCTGCTCCGACGAACTTAGCTCATTGGTGCCCCCGATATATAAATTTACTCGAGCCACAAGATTAGCAACTAGGTCTCACACTTTTACTCTAAAACCAATAAAATGTAAACGCAAATTCTACTCCATCAGCTTCTTTTCTCGCACTTCCCGCCTGTGGAATTCCCTTCCATTTACTTGCTTCCCTGACAGCTACAATCTTCAAGAATTTAAATGTAAAGTCAATTGTCATTTTTCTCTTTTACTCACCTACATTCTCTCTCTCACGCTTCTTTCTCCGTCCACTCCACTCTCATCAGTATGCTCATCCTTCTCTTATCCACTTCCTGACACCCCCTATAACCTGTCACTCTTTCTTATATGTTTCCTCCTATGTAATCCCGTTGCAAAACAGTGGCAGTAAAATGCCTTGGTTGGGGTGATATAATTATAAAAAAAATAATTCTATACTATTATAATGTGGATATAAATTGGGTGATCAATTCTACATTACAATCAATATATAACCTGATCCCTCACTTTATGGCCACAGTCATCCTTCTCTTACCCACTTCCTGACATCCCCTATAACCTGTCACTCTTTCTCATAACTTTCCTCCCCTTCATAACAGTGGCAGTAAAATGCCTTGCTTGGACCGATATGACTATAAAAAAAAAAGATATTAAAATTAAGTTATCTCACTGACACCATAGAATTTTCAAATCGATGGCGCGTTCTTACATTTATGCCGAAAACTCGAAACGGTTAAACCACAAAATATTCGCAATTGACAACTTTTTTAACGGACAATTAGATTATTTGTTTCGAGTTGCTGTATTGAAATACAACGATGGTCTTTTGGACATATGTTTATAAGTACAACTTAACCTGTTTTTGAGTGAGGAAGGCGCCCCCAAATTGTGTAAAAGTATTTTTATACACCTTGTATTCATATATAAAACACACTCCCATACACACACACACACACACACAAACAAACACATACACACACCCACATATATATATATATATATATATATATATATATATATATTATTAAAGTACTTTAATCCAAACGGAAAAGTAGGAAGGTAAATCTCAAAAACCTGATCCTAATTAATATTAAAATTTTGACATTAAAAAATGATACAGGAGGAGAGCTCAATGTAATTACAATTACAGAGCCAATATAAAATAAAATAAATCTTCAATATTCAAAATTGTTGAATGAACATTTCAACATGAAATCCCAACGAGAGATTTCACATCTCCTCAGCAACGGTACATATTTCAAAATATATTTTGAAATATGTACCGTTGCTGAGGACATGTAAAATCTCTCTTTGGGATTTCATGTTGAAATGTTCATTCAACAATTTTGAATATTGAAAATTTATTTTATTTTATATATATATATATATATATATATATATATATGTGTGTGTGTGTGTGTGTGTGTGTGTGTGCGTGTGTGTGTGTGTGTGTGTTTTATATAAATACAACTCTGATTTCTGTATCTCCATAGGTGCGTATGATTCTGCAGAGGCCTGCAACTTGGTTGGGCTCTATTTGCTCGGAAATCTTAGGAACATTTTCAAGTTATGTAGCATCGAAACGACAGACCGATAACCCTCCGCACAAAAAAAAACCGGATAAACTCAAAAAGGATTTAATAAAATTTTCCAAAGTCCATGATCTGAATATTACTATCATAATTCAAGTCGTAAATTTCTTTGATGTTACCTTCGACCTGAGCAATGGCCTGTACAAACCATACACTAACGACTCACACATGCATCAACAGGTAATCAAATCACCCCCAGAGAATCACCAACAGTCTACACAATTCTATCCAACATCGTTTAAGTACCAACTCTAGCAATAAGGAAATTTTTGATAATTCTAAAATTAAATACATTAATACTTTTAAAAAGTCAACTCAACACTAGTTTAGAATACTCCGTTAAAAACAAGATAAACAGAAATAAGCAGAAATCATTTAAACGTAACATTGTTTGGTTTAACTCACACTTCAGTCATAATGTCCAAACTAGCATTGATAAACTATTCCTTAAATTAATTAATAAACATTTCTACCATTCATCCACATTAAAAAATCTTCAACAAAAGCAATGTTAAAGTCATAGTTGTGATGAAAACATAAATAAATATACTTCACAACATAATACTATATTAAATAAATAATTTGCCCACATAAAAAACATTCGTCACCCAACTAATAGCTAAAATGATTCGTCTAAAAATAATGTAACTGCCGCAAAAATAAAACCTGCCCATTGAATAGCCAATGTATATCCGAAAGTATTGTTTATAAAGCTCGAATTAATTCGGATGAGGATTATGTTAAATTTTACTTTGGAAGAACTTCTAACAGGTTGAAGATAAGATTTAACAACCACATGTTATCTTTAAACAGCAGTAAATACAAGAAAGATACTGCTTTATCCATACACTAGCAGTATAGCCCGATGTTGCTCGGGTGTAATGAAAGCTTTAAAACTAATCCATGGTCCTGGAGCTCAGACTCAGCCTAAAGAATATTTGTGTGAATTATGGTGAGAATCGGATAAAAATTGTGGATTTGTATAAAGAACATACAGACAGATAAACGGACACAAGCACAAACATCTTGCCTTATATATATATATATATATATATATATATATATATATTAGTCATCCACATACACGCCCGTTTTGCTGTATCTCAGCTCATCAGTGTGGCTAGACATATCCACTTGCTTCTGGCCGGGAACGAAACTCGACCGATTTGGTGTCAGTCGGAGTCTCTACTATATATATATATATATATATAGAGAGAGAGAGAGAGACTGACGCCATTTCGGTCGGGTTTCATCCTGGGTAAAAAAGCAATCGGAGTCTAACCGTACTGATGAGCTGTGATACGGCGAAACAGATCTGTCTGCGGATGACAATATATATATACATATATATTATTGATTTTCTGAACTATTGTAAGAACTACAAACTTGAAACTTGAAATGTCTTTGTCTTTGAGTGTATCAAATTTGATTAAAATCGGATCACTTCTTCTATAACCCGATTTTTTCGATTATCGATTTTCGATATTTATCGGAGGTACCTCGACACAAAACCTAGTTAAGACCACTCGCAGATGCTTATAATACAACTGTGTAAATTTTCAAGAAAATCGGTTCAGCCGTTTTGAAGTCTATAGGTAACAAACACACACACAGACACACACACACACACAGACAAAGTTCCATTTATAAATAAGTTTAGATTATTGAAAATTAAAAAACAGCAGTAAGAATTCAATTATTACCTGGAATCGTAGTTAAATCTAAACATTACAATGGTAAAAAAGATAAAGTAATCCATGCCTTTTAGACAAATTTGCCATCTTAAACTATACCAAAAATACAAATTTGATTCATAAAATAAGTGATTTAATGAATAAATGCAGTCATAGAAAAAATACTTAAATTCTTAGATCCAGATTAATATGGATCTCACTTTACTTTTGCCTCTTTCTTTCTTTCTTTCTTTCTTTCTTTCTTTCTTTCTTTCTTTCTTTCTTTCTCCAGCAATATTACTTTTAACGATTAGGAATTGCTTGTTACTTTTTTAATGCTAAATTCTAAATTTTTCCTAATAATTTTTCTTTTCATTTTTCATTATATTTACTTTTATCTTATTTTTATTTATATTTAAAATATAAAAATTTTAATGTCCCCTACATATTTATGTAAATGTAATACTTGAATGTGCGTTGTGGTACAGTGGATATCGGCTCGGAACTAGATAATCGGGGAGCCGAGTTCGAATTCTATCTGAATCCATTGTATTCACTTACGCGCAAATACCCTTGGGAAAGGTATTACTCCGTCTATTCCTTCCAGTTATGGGTTAAATAGCAGGACAGATTGGGTTCTATAGCCTTGGTCGGCAACCAGTCTACCGCAGAAAGCAATGGCAACCTACTGCGGGATAATCTTCTGCCCAGTCAGTCATGTCTCTTTCGAGACATGATCACCCAACCGTGTATCACGTATGGCACTTAACTGACTGAATACTTGAATATTCAAATTTTTTTAGATTCTTGATTTACACCCATTAGATTTCTTCTCTCTGAATTTTATTATTTTTATTTTCATTTTTATTTCAAATTTTAAATTAAAATTTTAAATTTTTACCTCCACGTAACCGTAGAAAATTTAAATTTTTAATCTTGTTATCAAAAAAGAACTACCTTATGCTTATAAGATTTTATTCCGATGAACATCAAGTCAATTTAAATTTAAATCTATTAAACTGTCACTTTGAAATATGCAGATGATGATTGCATAACGCATATAACTCCGAGTCATGCCATAGACGTAGGATACTATGTATATTTATTAATATATATATGTTTGCTCTATCACTGATATTGAGCGCTTTTAAATAAGTACCACGCATATATAATATGTAAACAATATAATATATATAACAAATTACATATATATATATATATATATATATATATATATATATATTGATATTTATAATTATATACATACACTTTTCACATATACTTCGCTCCCACACAGGTTGAGCACTCGTGTTGTTCTTTTTTTACATATGGATAAGTTTGACCTAGGATACTCACTGAAGAACATCCCTATACCCACCCAAGCTTCATATAAACTTCAACTAACGGAGAAAATCGAAAGCCTCACGAGAAGAATGAAATGGAAGGCACATTTCTTACTCAACGAACAAAAGAACAAAACAACTGATACATTTCACTTCAATACAAGGAAATGCCCACCAATATGCAAAGAAATGATAAAATTCGAAGATGACATGACAAATATAGTCAGAAATTTAAAGTTCAAAAGACACTTGGACAACTTTCAGAAGAAAATTATAGGACAAGAAAAAAATAATGAACTCCAACAAAGTATTCATATCAGCTGACAAAACTACAAACATATACACAATGGAACCCACCGACTACAATAAACTTATAACTGAAAAGATCACACAATCCTACAAGAAGACAACCACGAACACAATTAACACGATAAACCAAGAAGCTAAACATATAGCCGTCAAATTAAAGATAGATGAAAGAATAAACCGATTAGCCGGACACCAAGCTTTCATAACAGCAAAAGACCACAAAATCAACTTCGTAGAAAGTCCTGCATTCCGACTAATTAACCCGGCAAAAAGTGAAATAGGAAAAATCAGTAAAAAAATATTAGAATCTATCAACACCAACTTAAGGAACAAATTAGGCCTTAACCAATGGAAGAATACCAAAGCTGTCATAGAGTGGTTTACAGCAATAAAAAACAAGGACAAAGCCATTTTCATCCAATTCGACATTGTAGACTTCTACCCATCCATCACAGAAAACGTATTAAATGAGGCTATACAACTGGCACAAAAACATATAAAAATTACAGACGAAGACATTAAAATAATCATTCACTGCCGCAAATCCCTACTATTCTACAATAATGAACCATGGACAAAAAACAAAACCACGACTTATTCGATGTAACAATGGGTAGCTACGATGGATCATAAACATGCAAATTAGTAGGCATACTCATTCTTTCACACCTAGCCAGAATCCTGGATAAAAAGGACACGGGACTATACAGAGATGACGGACTTATCCTGATAAGAGAACCCAATGGTCCCAAATTAGATAGATTTAGGAAAAAATAGTAAACGCTCTAAAATCCATTGGATTCAAAATAGAAATAAAAACAGTGAACTTCTTAGATGTCACCCTCAACTTGGACAAAAACACATATGAACCATACAGAAAAGAAAATGCCGATCTAACTTACGTCCACACATCCTCCAACAACCCACCTTCAATCATCAAACAAATACCCATATCAATCAGTCGCAGACTATCTGAAAATTCATCTAACATACAGATTTTCAATAACAAAAGAATACCATACGACGAAGCACTAAAGAAATGTGGATACAAACAACAACTACAATATACACCTCCGCAACAAAAAAGCAAAAACAGAAAAAGAAATATCATCTGGTTCAATCCACCGTACAACAAAGCCGTCAAAATAAACATAGGTAAGACATTCCTGAATTTATTAGAAAAACACTTCCCGGTGACAAACCGATTAGCAAAAATATTCAACAAAAACAACGTCAAAATTAGTTACAGATGCACAAAATATATTAAACAAATAATAAAAATCCACAACAAAAAATTAACAAACTACAATAATGCAATCGAAGAAACTCAATGCAACTGCAGAAATGGAACTACATGCCCACTCCAGAGAAATTGCCAGCAAACAAATATAGTATATAAAGCCAAGGTAAGTGCAAACAACAACACGATGTACTACATCGGTGCCACTGAGGGACCATTTAAGAAAAGAAATAACAACCACAATCTTTCATTCTACAACATAAAATACTTGAACAACACTACACTATCAACATACGTATGGCGTCTAAAAGACATACATATTTCACCTAAAATAATCTGGGAAATACTGAAAAAAGCACCTGCTTACAACAACAAAAATGCCTACTTTGCCTACATGAGAAAGTAGCAATTATATCACATACCCCACAAAAGAACTTACTAAACACGAGATCAGAACTAATTTCCAAATGCAGACATGAAAATAAATACCTATTACCACAATTTATACCAAATGGATAAAAAATAATCACTCGTCTCTGCCGTAGTAAAATTAATAATTAATACACTACAAATAAACACTAAAATGCATTACAAATTATAATTTCTACCATTTAAATATACGCAACAACAAAAAATTAAACAACAAGCCAATAACCGACTTTAAAACAAAAATAACAATACAGCCTTAAATAAAATAATACCAATTCTTACCTACCATAGTTTCACACGGAACGCATCAAAAGTACATATGTACGTACGAGAAATCGACAACTATTCGCGCGTTAACATCGCTACACACCATTCGAATATGCCAACCGAATGAGTTTGTATGTGTGCAACGGCACACATATACATATATATACCGAACCCCGCACGATTCGCATGTGTATGTTTATGCAAGCCTCAGTGACCGAACGCGCGTACGTGTGTGTGTGTGTGTGTGTGTGTGTGTGTGTCCTTGCGCGCGTTGATGGGTGTACAGATGTATATATGTGTATGTCTGCGTCTGTCGTGACGGTAGATTTTTCCCCCACTTCCACAAAAATACACGAATATAACCAATTATTTTTAAAAAATTAATCTGTTTGTCTGACGATCGCAAATGCGTGAAACCCAGGGTTACAAACTCACACCTATATATATATATATATATATATATATATATATAATATAAAAATGTTCATACTTTGAGCATGTTTTATTAATACCTGAATATTAATACTATACATATGTACACCCTCCTCATGTGAATATTAATTAATTTGTGTCACTATATATATATCAGTCAGTTAAGTGCCATACGTGATACACGCTTGGGTGATCATGTCTCGAAAGAGACTTGACTGACTGGACAGAAGATTATCCCGCAGCAGGTTGCCATTGCTTTCTGCGGTAAACTGGTTGCCGACCAAGGCTATAGAACCCAATCTGTCCAGTTATTTAACCCATAACTGGAAGGAATAGACGGATTAATACCTTTCCGAAGGGTATTTGCCCGTAAGTGAATGCAATGAATTCGGCTGGAATTCGAACTCGGCTCCCCGATTTCTCGTTACGAGCCGATATATATATATATATATATAGAGAGAGAGAGAGATAGAGAGAGAGAGAGAAAGAGAGCGGGAAGGGACGTACATACATGTATATAGACACGGAGACACACACTCTCTCTCTCTCACACACACACGTGTGTGTGTGTGTGCGCGAACGCGCGTGTGTGTGTTAAAGGTTCCACTCATATATTCCGAAATTAACAATTACGAAACTCATGAGGCGGCCCTCAATCAATATTAATCGTTCTATATTACATTATATATATATAGTGATGATCATCCACGTATACTGTCTTAATATGTATAGGAAAGAATATTAATAAAATGTTTTGAATTTAAAAATGTACTTTTTTGAACAGTATTTGTTTATTTTTATTATATTTGATATTTCAGACCGTCCTCGGTCCTTCATCAGAAACAAGTGATTTTTAAATTTGAATTAGAAACATTATATATATATATATATATATATATATGTGTGTTTGTGTGCGTGTGTGTGTGAATTTGTGTGTGCGCTAGATATATATAATTATGTGTTATATGTGTTAAATAAGAACATATACCCACTCATCAATATATATATATATATATATATATATATATATATATATATGGATGCGTGGGTATGTGTCTTTATTTAACAGCTAAAACAGTTTGACAGATATGAATAAAATATACTATTTCATTATAAAAGCAGAGTAACTTCTCAAATACGAGTATCCTTGAAAAATAGTGTTTTAAACATAAATTTAAAATAAGTCAGAAATAATCCATTTTGTTACGGATTTCGCAAAATTTCGAATATATATATCCATTCAGTAATGAATTAAAGCACTCTGTCTATTGGCATATGATACATCATATGTAAAGAGTATGCCTCCTTCTACCGTGCGCCCATAGCTCAGAGATAGAATCACCGACTGACGTCAATTAGGTCGGTTTCAATCCTGGGTTAAAAGCAATCGGATGTCTAACCGTACTGATGAGCTGTGATACAGCAAATCAGAGCTGTCTGCGGATGACTGTATATATAAATTATATATGTATAAAAAATAAAAACTTAATATCAATACATTTTGTTCTTTGATAAACTTCATCAAGACAAGTGCAGAAATTTAATTTTTTTCCATTTTTATAGTCAGCAGTAATGTGTATATAAAATAAAAAACGCTCTAAATTATTTTTTAAAAATCTGTGTTAAAGCAAACTACGGATGACTTTAAGTGCCGTAATCTTTTTCTCACACAAATATATGTGTGTATGTGTGTGTTTGTATGTGTGTGTGTGTGTATGTATTTTTTTTCTTTTATGACTTTTTGTTTTTATCTATTCGCAAACGTGTGTGCATTTGACGCTTCCAGATTGATTTACACTGTCAAAGTTTAAAAGAAGTTAGATTTCTCTGATAAAAAAAAATATATATATATAATCATTCTTTCCCTACTCTTTTTTCTACAATTTCTTTTCCACAAGGGATTAGTCTTCTTAAGGCGTCTGATTTAAGTTCATCTTTATATCCATGTTCTAATTGATACGTGATATCTTCTTGCAACGGGTCGTGTATCTCTAGATAATAACATAAAACGCTGAAGTACCTTTTAACAAAAGTATTATAATAATACACCATGAAGATTTTGGACAGTCGAGATTCACAAGAGCATTAACATGGTCAAAATTATCATAGCATCATCTGTTATCACTCTCTTAAAGGCAAAGTCCAATTTTCTTTATCGCTTTTAACTTGTGGACACATGTTGAGCTCACCACTTAAGAATAATCAACCATTCCTAGCATGAAGAAAATCCTGCATATTAACCTGCCACCCGTAATCTCGTCCACCCCAGCGAGGTCAGGGTTATATCTATAGCGAACGCACTGACGAAGTACTAACAAGGTAACAGCTATTATCGACTGCCGAATCGAAGTTTTAAGCCTTACTTTCTCTGAAAGACAAGTCACTTATGTGTCGAAAACACTTAACTTCTGCTGTCGGGAGACTTGAAATTTTTCAGAACGAAAGCGTTTTATCGTATTTGAGGATTTTCAGCTTCTTCTCCGCTCACAAGGCTCCGAAGGTCAGCGAATTTAAGGAATCTTGTGGCGGGAAACGACGAATCTTTTGCTCTCAAATTTAGCGAACTAAGGTGTGAGCATTATGTCATTGGAAAAACTCCATTATAAATCCGTCTACATGTAAATTGTATAGAGGATCAGATCAATCGAGAAGGAAAACTTCTGTAGAAGTTTCTGGTTTTCACTTACGGGATTTGCAATAGTTTCAGAATTTTATAACGAAGACAGATAAATATGACACGAGAAATAGTTTGGTTTTACGGCATATCAGCCTTAATGAGTTAAGTAATGCCGACAGGATGTGCGTTGTTGTACAGTGGATATCGGCTCGGAATGAGAAGCCGGGGAGCCGAGTTCGAATTCCAGATGAATCCATTGTATTCACTTACGCGCAAATACCCTTGGGAAAGGTATTAATCCGTCTCTTCCTTCCAGTTATGGGTTAAATAACAGAACAGATTGGGTTCTATAGCCTTGGCTGGCAACCAGTCTACCGCAGAAAGCAATGGCTACCTACTGCGTGATAATCTTCTGCCCAGTCAGTCATGTCTCTTTCGAGACATGATCGCCCAAGCGTATATCACGTATGGCACTTAACTGACTGAATGCCGACAAGATATTTAGAAAGGTTCGTATTTATAGAATATATATTCTTTATAAGAAATGAAGATTCATTTACGTATTTTCATAAAGAGAATTTGTCGAGAGTCAAATGTATTGCAGGTAACTTTTTTTCCGAAATGGTATTGCTGGTAACATTCGTTTTTTAAATATATTGCTGATAATTTTTTTTTCAAAAAATGTATCGATGTTATTTTTTAAAATGTATTGCTGGTAATATTTAAACAAATTATTGCGGGTAATTTTTTTTATTTATGTATTTCTGATACTTATTTCATAAAGTTCTATTGTTATGCTTTCATAGTGCACAGATCCCAATTTGAGGGTTAAATTTTTACTCATAGCCGGGACCCCTAACAGGTGCTATAACCCTGGGTCAGGGTGGAACTGAAAATAACAGCAATTAAATGATTTAATGTGACACAAGACCGAAAAAAAAAACAATTCTTATGATTCTTGCGGAAGAGATGCAGAAGATTCCTTGTCTTGAAAGTGTAGTTGAATCCAATATCACATATATTGAATATATTCACTCCTTATATATATATATATATATATATATATATATATAGGAAAGAATATTAATAAAAAGTTTTGAATTTAAAAATGTACTTTTTTTGGACAGTATTTGTTTATTTTTATTATTATAATTTATATTTCAGACTGAAATTTCGGTCTGAAATATAAAATACAATAATAAAAATAAACAAATACTGTCCAAAAAAGTACGTTTTTAAATTCAAAACTTTTATCAATATTCTTTCCTATATATATATATATATATATATATATATGAAATTTTTTGGTATCTTGAAAGATTGAAAGTTCTGCTTTGCCAGGCCACGTGCCATCAATCGAAACAATTGATGTTCGGATCGGGTAATGTCTGGTGAATACCGCGGGGTGGGCTAGGACTTCCCATTTAAGCGTTTCCAAGTAGGTTTTCATATGTTTTACAACATGTGGCTTAGCTTTGTTATGTTGCAAAATCACTTTGTCGTGTACAGCGGCCGTTTTTATTTATTTATTTTATCTCGACTCAAACGCATCAATTGTATTCGACAGCGATCTTCCGTGATGGTTTTGGAGGATTTGAGCAGCCAATAAAAAACTCCATCCAGCTTATCTCACCAAATGCAGAGTAGAACCTTCGAACTACGCTGATATTTGCCGCTGATGATGATGCATAGCCGGCCTTATCCCACGATGTTCTACGCTTAGGGTTATCGTAGTGTATCCACTTTTCATTGCCGGTCAATGAAAAGTGGATACACTACGATTTTTTTCGAGACATGACTGACTGGGCAGAAGATTATCCCTCATTAGGTTGCCATTGCTTTCTGTGGTAAAATGGTTGCCGACCAAGGCTATAGAACCCAATTTGTCCTGCTATTTAACCCATAACTGGAGGGAAGAGACGGATTGATACCTTTCCCAATGGTATTTGTGCATAAGTGAATGCAATGGATTCAACTGGAATTCGAAGTCGGCTCCCTGGTTTCTCGCCGGTCAACATATGATGCAAAAAAAACATTTCATTTTTGCCGTTAAAACAGCTGTTCGCACGTAACAAGACTCCGCTCGATGTCTCTCGACTTCAACTCGTACGGCACCCAATGTCCTTGCTTGAAATAATTCCTAATGATTTCAAACGTTTCGAAACTCTTGTCTGAACTCCTAATGATTCTGTAAGTTCAACTTTTGCCTGACATTAGTCATCAGGAAGTAATAGCTCCAATTCTTCGTTTTCAAACATTTTCGCTATGCTAGCGCGTTCTTTATCTTCAACAAAATCATTATTTTTGAAGTATCGAAACCAAACTCTGCATATTGTTTCTGACAGATCCTGGTTGCCGTAAATCTCCACAGGAATTTTGGGTGCTTTAGCTGAAAATTTCTATTGAATAAAGTAGTCCATTAAAATACCCCGCAAATACATTTTTTGGGGGCACGAAATTGGACATGTTTAACACTATGAAAATCAAAAATGTATACAACCCCGGTGAAATGACATACACTGAATTTTCAAGCTCCTAATATATATATATATATTTAAAGCTTTCCTTACACCCGAGTAACGCCGGGCTATACTGCTAGTATATATATATATATATATATATATATATATATATATATATAAGTAGATTAAAAAACTCTCATCATGTGTTTAATTCTCAAAATCCATATTTAATTAAGTGAACTCTACATCAGAATTTTGGTTTTAGGAAGTGAACATCTGGATATTTTTCAGTGTTACTATTAAGTATGTGAGAAGCGCTCATATTCTTGATCAACTTCACAAAATTAGATCAGATGTCTAAGGCTCACTTCGTATAGATCCTATAGAGAAGCACGGGCGTGCGTGTGTGTGTGTGTGTGTGTGTGTGTGTGTGTGTGTGTGTGTGTGTGTGTGTGTGTGTTCTCTGGTTTCCTGGTGTTACGATGCAATAAACCGCCAATTGTCATAACATGCTGACCCGTCCACATGTTGGCGGGGGGTGGCCCAGCCTTAACTCAAATGCTTAATAGCGCTTTCCTCTAATAAGCCAATATTCAGTGTTTATATTTTGTTCGTCTTGCAGTTATCTGAAAAATAAAGAGCATCTGTAGGCCACTTGGTGCATTTTCAACAAGGCGACGTGTGCCAAAAAACAAAAAAAAAGACAAATGCTTGAAACTTGTAACGTTCATTTTATCGTAAGAATCGTTGTGCTTTTGGCAAGAAAGTTAACTGCAAAAAAAAAAAAAAAAAAAAAAACTTATAAAATCTATTTGCGTCCAATGTAGAAAATCAGATATTTTTGCCTTTGAATAGTTTTCTTCCACGTGAGAGTAAATTCCCATTTTATCTTTACGCTGTCTTATGTTATTTTTACATTATTTCTTCATCGCTATTAAAAATAAATCGATAGTGCGTAAAATCTTTGCTATTAACATACTTCGAACGCTTCATGTCTTATGTGATTTTTGTCTCATAAATCCAAGATCAAAAAAAAAAAAAAATGAAGTCATACCTGTAATGTTTTCAGCTTTCAATATATAGTACTTTTGATTAATTTTAAACTGTTTTAAAATTTTCAAAATTAAAGAAGTTAATTTCACAACATATAAATTTCAGATTGGAGATACAACCATTTAAACATATGGGAAGCTTGTTTTAACCTAGAACGACAAGTGTGACAGTACAATCTATTGGTTCATTAGAATAGCGAAAGACGCCTTACAGAATCGAAGCTATGTACTAAGAAACAGGAAAATTTTAGAAACCAAGAAACGAGTATTTAAAAGTTATGTGTTATCAGTCATTTTATATGAATGTTGGACGATCTCATAAAAGATGAAGAGACTTGAAACTTCAAAAATATTGGCACTACAGAACGATGTTGATAATGCTATTAACCGAACACGAGAAAATGGAAGCAAAAAGGACATTCATACACTCATCAGAAAGTAACAAACAAAATTTCTAGAACACATAAGAGGGCTTAAAAAATTTGACACCCACAGGACTGATTGAAGACAAAAAGACAGAGGAAAACAACGCATAACCGACCTAGCGAGCTTCACAAATAGCTGGTGGAACAGGGATTAGGAGAGATAGTAAAAACACAACCTTTATTAAGAGCTACAAAGGAGAGAAAATTGTAGAGAGCAACGATCGCCAGCATCCTGAAGGAACACGGCCATAAAATGACAGATCCCTAAACACTTTAGATACCTCTGTACGAATCAGATAAAACAAACTTCGCATGCATGGACATCGGTAAAAAGAGGAGCCCAAAATTCCAACTACGATTAGGGAATAATAAAATCAATCATGCACAGAAATTCAAACACCTAGGAAGCGATCTAACAGGGGACGGAATATGCAACACTGAGATGCGACGTGCGTATTGGTATGGCCAAGGATGCATTCCAAAGACTGAGTAGAATATTGAGAGACAAAAAGATTCCATTTTAAACAAAGAAACGAGTACTAGGCTGTCCTCCTTTATGGCAGCGAATGCTGGACAATTTTCTCACGGATGATGGAGAGAATCAAAGGAACAGAAATGTGGTTTTAGAGAAGGATAATCTGGAACAGGTGAGTAACGACAAGGTTTTGGAAAGGTGCAAACGAAAAGGAAACTTATACTTAGCATCAGGAAGAGACAACTGTGATTCTGGGACACGTAATGAGGAAGGAGGTTTAGAGAATCTAATACTCACAGAATGAATAGAAAGAAAGAAAGAGGAAAGCAGCGTGAGACATTTGATTGGCTTGAGATAGTGAATGGCTAAACAGGGTTTGGGAGAGATTTCAAGAGGAGAAACTTTAAGAACGACAAGGGATAAGGGCAATGGAAGTCTATCTTTGCCTGCATCCTGAAGAAAAACGGCACACAAAAAGAAAAAGGAAAAAGAAGAAGAAAAGAAGAAGATGCATAGAAATAGTTTTGACCATCACTATAAAATGCTACAAGGTCAGATTATTCACGAAAGAAACTGAGTCGTGTTCATAAACAGCCTTTTCAGACCTAAACTCTCAAAAGAATGTCTTCTCTAAAATATCCCAAATGAATAATCTACTTCTGAAAACATTGATTAAAATGCCTTCAATCAAATCCATCCTTTACTTCTTCATCAAATCTTATAGACTGGCGCTACACTATCACAAAGAAAATTACTAAAACAACAAAAACTCATTAATTGAAGACTTCCAACAACAGCAACAGATAAAATGGATTGTCTATATAACCAGACAGGAATCTAATCATACAATCAGATTTTAAATTATTTCAGTGTTTTAAACAATAAGTTAGGAAATAAATCGGTTTTTAGGTTAGATATTCAGTCAGTCAGTTAAGTGCCTTATGTGATACACTCTTGGCCGATCATGTTTCGAAAGAGACATGAATGACTGGGCTGTAGATTATCCTGAGTGGGTTGCCATTACTTTGTTCAACTAGTCTAGTCGCCAGTCATGGCTATAAAATCCGATCTTCCTGCTATTTAACCTATAGCTTGAGGGAGAAACGACGGATTAATAACTTTCCCAAGGGTATTTGCGCGTAAGTGAATGCAACGAATTCAATAGGAATTCGAACTCCGATCTCCAATTTCTCATTCCCAGCCGATATCCACTGCAGTACAACGCACATCCATACATTAAACATTATCTGCCTTTAAATTTGATATTTCCTTTCTTTAAATTACACTTTTCCTGTCTTTAAATTTAAAATCTATATCACCAGTGTTTAAATTATACATACCCAGTCTTTATATTTAAATTAGACATCTCTAGTTTTTTAATTTAAAACGAGACAAGATAGACTAGTGAATAACAATGACCAATTTCTGCTCAATGACAATGAACGCACTCAGACAAAACGACCTACCGTTCAAAAGTTCACACTTCTGGATTATATTCACAAGACATGTCTTTCACAAACTATCATTTTTTCAGTACATTTAACATTCCATACGTAATGGAAGATTATCTTATACTGACGAAACAGTTGAAGCATTTGAATTTGAATTTGAATAACCGTTTATTAAGACAAAATGAGAAGAGTTTCTTTTTAAAAAATTACGACAAACAGCTTAGAGTCACGGAGGAAAATAACCATAAATCGACACGATTATTATTTTGATTAAATGTGTATTTCGTTTAAGTTTAAAAGTATTCATTTTTTTTTAATCTTTTTTTTCTATTTTTTGGCCATTCATCGAAATACGATATTTTATAGAAAATAACTTAAACATTTTGAAAAAATTCTATTTAGCTAATTAAATAATGATTGACCAAACGTTGAAGAATTTGTAGCATTTTGTAGGTTCGTCCAAAGTGCGTGCTATTTTGTACATTTTATAGCGTGTCTTCATATATATATATATATATATATATATATATATATATATATATATATATATATACACACACATATATATACACACACACATATATATATATATATATATATATATATATATATGCGCTTGGCTTTGTATGAATATTTCAATGAATGAATTTGTGCTTGAATGTGAATAGGGTTGGGTTGGTGTGCAGATTGGCGAATTAAAACGGCGCCTTATTTATTGCTCTTGAAACGTGATCCGGATATGTTAAACAGAAAAGTTCATCTGATAAGCGAAAATGGTTATGCCTTGCAGAACGAGTCATTTTCTTTCCTCCGTACTATTCATTAATTACTTGTGTTTTCTTCTTCTTCTTCTTCTCCTTCTTCTTCTTCTTCTTCTTCTTTCATTGGCATTTTCTTTATTTTCCTTAACTTTGCTTCTTCTTTTGTCTTTCTTCTTTTTGTGCATTTCCTTCTCTCTTTCTTCATCCTTGTTCATCTTTTCCTCTCCTTTTTCGAATCCTTCCCAGCCATTCTCATTTAACCCGCTTCTTCTTCCTTATTTTCCCTTTAGATATTTATTTGTCTTTTTCCTTACAATCATCTTCTATATTTTTTACTCTTATTTTTTTAATGTTTTTCTTTATCTTTTGTTTCCTTTTATTTGTCTTACACGCTTTCTTTTCCTTTCTTATAAATTCTTCTTTCATAATCTTTTCTTCATTCTCTTCATCATAATTTAGAATTTTTCTATCGCTTTGGAATTTCTTCCTGCTTATTGCTACTTATTATTTTCTTTGTCTTTTCTCGTTTCAATCTTACTTCCATATGTCGTTTTCTTTTGTCTTTTCTTCTGGAGATGCAGTCACTTATCTTTTTCTCATTTTTCTGAAATATACACTTACAGTCCTTTTTTTTTGCCAATTTCTTTGTATTTTACTGCAGAATATAGTGTTTCTTTTTATCTTTCGCTTTTCATTTGAATATACAAATATTTTTCATATTTCGTTTTCTATTTTTAATGAATATAAACTCATTATTCTTGACCATGTTTTCTTTCCACTCTTTTTCATCATAATATTTTCTCTCTTTACATTTTCATTTTCTTACTTTTTTCTCTGCATTTCTATCGCCATTCTATTCAGTCAGTCAGTTAAGTGCCATACGTGAAACACGCTTGGGCGATCATGTCTCTTTCGAGAGATGACTGACTAGGCAGAAGATTATCCCGCAGTAGATTACCATTGCTTTTTGCGGTAGATTGGTTGCCAGCCAAGGCTATAGAACCCAATCTGTTGTGCTATTTAACCCATAACTGGAAGGAAGAGACGGATTAATACCTTTCCCAAGGGTATTTGTGCGTAAGTAAATGCAATGAATTCAACTGGAATTCGAACTCGGCTCCCTGATTTCTCGTTCCGAGTCTATTACCCTTCTCTTTTAAATCCTTTCCATCTTTATACATTTTTCCTTATCGTTTTCTTTGTTGTTGTCTTCCATTTCTTTTTTCAAATGTCTTTCTTTTGCATCTTATATTTTTTTTACTTCCCTTTCCGTGTCCTTCTTTCTTTTCTTTTCCAAATTCTCATTTGATTTCTTCCTCACACCGCTACCATTCCTTATTCTTTTTCTCTATCACTCACTTTTCCCATTAAGTCTTCCGTTCAAATCTACAGCGCAATCACTAAATAAATGCCCGCCGTATTGGAGATAAAAAATGGCGGCTGTCTTCCGAGAGTAAACACCAAGTCCAACGCTTACTTCCGTCTTCCTGACGTCATTTCTGACATTGGAATTTATGGCAGTTCGACATTCTGCCCCAAGAGAAGGAACGCGTCTTGGCCATCGATCGAAGAAGATTGAAAGCAAGAAGTCTGTAATGATTTTGTTACGTCCTTTCTACCGTATATTTCCATTTCAATCATCATGATTGGCACCTTTATATCTATTGTAATCGTCATTATATGTGTCGTGTTCTTTTAATGAGTTTTAGTTCCCATTTACTTACATTACGCACGCATAATTCTTGATTCTCTGTTGAATCTATTGTAATATTGTATTTCTGCCAAGTTGCAAATTCATTTCCATCGATATTAACTGGCTTAAAAACAATAATAATAATAATAAAATATGGTTTAACGACATTTATTAAGTTACAGTTGTAGTTTAGCCGAAGGGAATACAAAAGCAGGCAGAAGTGGAATGAAAATTAATCAACATGATATTGTGAAAATAACTTGGGCTCGGTGATAAGTTGAACAAAAATAAACATCATTAAAAAGAATAAATTCCTCCAAAACATTGCTAAAACACTCTAAAACGTTGCGAACCGACGCTCTAAATCGTTAGGAATAGTCTTTCTTAAGCGGTTTAAACCATTACAAACCCGCGCTCTAAATCGTTGTTAATCATCCCACTAATTGGTTGCAAACCCCTCCTCTAAAATGCTGCAATTCGGCGCTCTAAATTGTTGCGAATCGATCTTCTAAAACGTTGCAAACCAGTCTTCTAGGACGTTGCAAAACTGTCTTCTAAAACTTCGCCATCTAGTCTTCTAAAACGTTGCAAACCAGTCTTCTAGGACGTTGCAAACCAGTCTTCTAGGACGTTCCAAACCAGTCTTCCAAAACGTCGCCCTCCAGTCTTCTAAGACGTTGCAAATCAGTCTTCTAAAACGTTACATGCTAGTCTTGAAACATTGCAAGCCAGTCTTAAAACGTTTCGAACCGTACCCCTAAAACGTTGCGAATCGCTCCTCTAAAATATTGCTCATCAGTCCATTTGTCATGTTGGCAAATTTATTCGAGCAAATAACATGGTGACATTGATATAAATTGAAATAAAATATTCGAAAGTATTCCGCCATAGTTCAGGATCTGAGTCTTATGAAAGATGCTGTTAAATAACTCGCAAAATCTAACCAGTTTTAGAGAATTTAGAGGGAAACATTTGTAAATAAGAAACTGGAAATAATTTTGACTTTGTTCGAACACCAATTTTGAAATCGGCAAGAATATAAATGAAAGTGCTTGAATATAGACAAATTTGAGAAAAATACTAAATGTCGCCACTGTGGAGTAACAATGGTATTTTAAAAGCACAATATAAGGTAATATGGCTAAGTTCAATAATCGTAAATAAAGGTGAAATAAACTACTCATTTAGGAAGATATGAATAATTTGGGAATTGTGAAAAAACACTTGGTAAATAAATGACATTGACATAAATCAGAGACTGTTGTAAAAATAAAAAAGAATAAAATATCCTTATGAATAAAATTTAAGAGGAAAACAGATTTGGAAGTTTTCGACAAGAAAAAGAATATATGTAAGATTGTGTTTGTATGAATTTTAGAAAACAAACCCCATGTTCTGGGAAAATGTGAAATAGATTTTCTTATCGTGTCAAGAATATTTAGCGCACTTGATATAGTGACAAAAACAAAAGAACCCAAGTTAGATCGATACAGAATTTGAAAACAGGATAATATTCTGTAGGCAATGGTGTTGCCCATATCTCCGATTATAATGGCAAAGTTAGCAGAGATTTGAGGAGGCTGTTATACTTTCATAGTGTTTTGCTTTTGTTTGGGGTTCATTATTTTCCCATAAATGGGGTGCTAAAAGGTGCTACCACACCGGGTCAAGGTGGGCATGGGAACAAGAATGACTCGTAATTTTCAATGTCTCTAAAACGAAACTGTTATCTGTTAGCCATCACAGGTAATCTCTCTGACCCCCCCCCTAAGCATGGACCCAGCGAGTCATCCTAAAAGCAATATACTGCACCTCCTCGTCCTTACCCCATCATCCGAACTCAAGTGGAACCATTACATTGAATCAATAACTAAATCCACTGCTAGAAAGTTTAGGGCACTGTGTCGGACCAGGAAGTTTTTACCTCCTGATTCCATCTTGCACATATACAAATCAACCATCTGACTGTACATGGAATACCGTTGTCATATATGGACAGGCGCCTTTGCTGTTCATCTCACTGTTTTCAACAGGCTTCAAAAGAGAATCTGTAATGTGATTGGACCCGAACTCATAGCTTGACTCCACCCACTTTCTCATCGGTGAGGTGTGGCTTCCTTCTGTCTCTTCTACAAATATTTTCATGGCTTTATCTCCAACGAACTCAGGTCACTGGTGCCCCCTCCACAAAGATTTACTCTCAACGCGACTGGCAATAAGGTCCCAACAATTCACAGTTAAATCAACCAAATGCAGACGACAATTCTACTCCTTTGGTTTCTTTTCTCGCCCTTCCCGCCTGTAGATCTCCCTTCCATATACTTACTTTCCTGACAGCTACAACCAATAATTTAAATGCAACGTCAGTTCCCATCTCCTATCCACTTGACTCCATTCCTTTCGACATCACCCCGTGTATCTTGTTGTCTGTCTTTCTCTTTACCATCGCAACTGTCTTCACTCATGTGTTCACATCCTTCCCTTGCCCTTTCTCTGTCAACCCTGTAACTGGTTCGTCTTTCTCCTCACTCTACTTCTGCCTAAAACTTAAACTCTTTTATGTAGCCTGCTGCGCATCAATGGTGGTACCACCTTGCTTGGGGTGAAATGATTAAAAAAAAACAGGAATTAAGAGGTGGTTCCACGCTCCTCAAAACTTTGAATCTCTCGATAGGAGTCATTGCTGCCGGATGTAGTTTATCGTCAGTCCCTTTCTCGATGAATTCAGATTTACTTTAGTAAATATTCCGTTTATTACCACAGATAAACTTTCTAGTTGTGTTACTTTTACTAGTTGGGCATAACCCTGAGTGACTGATACTTTGTGTATCTCTATTAATCAAAGGAATCATAACCTTGCATCGGTATGTTATATACAATCGCTGTTCTGGATCTTGACAAACAACGATAACGACTGTCTTGAAATATAACGACGAACAAGAATACTTATACATAAAAATATACACTATATATTCTTCGTCACTGGCGGTTTTTAAGAGTAGAGATTAACCGAAAAGAATCACGCACATACTAGGGAGTTGTCAGGAGACGTTAACCAGCAGGGGTAGATTTCTCTTCGTCTCTCTTCTCTGCGTTCCTTCTGCCTCCTCTTAGTATTCTCATTTCGGTAAGAAAAAATACTAAATTTATATAACCTGAAATTTCTACGCATTTTTGCAATCTCTAATTTTTGCTTAATTGTGTCTTCTGTGGCCAGGCACATCTGTCAATCATCTTCGCCTTATGTTCTCTTTCAAACTGGCTGCCTTTGATGTCAATCACACTTTTGTTAGTCACTTTTTATATTTTCTGACTCTGATGCTGACCATAATTTTTCGGTCTGTGCTTTTCTTAATTGTGTCTTCTGTGGCCAGGCACATCTGTCAATCATCTTTGCCGTATGTTCTCTTTCAAACTGGCTGCCGTTGATGTCAATCACACTTTTGATAGTCACTTTTTATATTTTCTGACTCTGATGCTGACCATAATTTTTCGGTCTGTACTTTTCTTAATTGTGTCTTCTGTGGCCAGGCACATCTGTCAATCATCTTTGCCGTATGTTCTCTTTCAAACTGGCTGCCGTTGATGTCAATCACACTTTTGGTAGTCACTTTTTATATTTTCTGACTCTGATGCTGACCATACTTTTTTCGGTCTGTACTTTTGATCTCAATCATACTTCTCTCGGGTTACAGAAATACATTACACATAGTTTTCTTTAGTTGTTTTGTTTTTGAGTTTGTAGGATGAGGTAACCAAAGCTATTTCAGAGTCATATTTAGATCCCTGTGAACATAAACACTATCAATACGAAACAACTTAAACAGACTGGGTTACTTGACCAAAACGTATTTTATACTGGTCTCCACCTCAAACTAATTTTTACATTAGTTTCATAGTGTAGGCGAACTCTTCTCTGACTTAATAGTAATAAGAATATTAATATGACGACTCAAAAATTTAGACAAAAGTGAATTCATATTAATGCGTGATTGTGCATAACAAGCAGAGAAATTAAGTTTCTGTTGATATGTGTGAGAACGTGTTTGTAACACTACACGCGCGAGGCTATCTTTGCATCTAACGTTGGAAGTAACTAATTCGCTGAAACCAACGCTCGGGCGTGACTCGCGCTGTTTCTCGGAGGCTTTGCCGTCAGCAATGTCTCCAACGTCGTGATTTAAAGAGATTCAACAGATTTGAAATTTGCTTCTCGGATCACCCTAATTTTTTTTCTTTCTCTTTCTCTCCACTTAAGAAATGTTTTCGATATTTATTTTTAATTCTTGCTATTCAAAATCAATTCTCATTATTTACTATTTTTCTTTACTTTTTTTGTTTTTGCTTTTTCCAGTGATTTTTTTTTTAAAACTTTTTCTTTTTTTTAAATAGATTCAACCGCATATGCACAACACAAACTAAGAGACTTTCAAACGTTTGGTATTTCGCTATCCGTAGTGAATGTTCTAATGGCGAAGAATTTTTTTTATCGATGTTTTACAAATGTCTGCTGCTTAATGCAATCCATTAATTCGAAGAAAATATAAAAGATATTTTCAATTCAAAGGTTTTATTTGCAAACACGATGCCTAAATTGTTAGTTGATTTGCAAAAATTACTCCTGTTTAAGCCAGTTAACAAATAAATTCGTAAGTCTTTTTGAATGTGAAGATTTCGAACAGCTACATAAATTGATTCTATTATGAAGATCCGATCTCTATTTGTAGATAGACTTGGTGCCAAAACACTACAAAAAACGGCACATCGTAACGCGATTCTTCTTAGGTCAGCTCTATTAAAACTCTCCAAAAACAATAAAATAAAGTAATTTCAATTTTAATTCAATTATGTAAATGTTTTCTATGTTGGTTCGCTTTCGGCTATATGTTTAGACATTATCATGTTGGATTTTATTTTTACTTTAACTGAATGTATCGATTGTTTTATATATTTATAGTTATAGAAATGTTTTGTTTTTTCTAAACACGGTCAGCATATTGTGAACGTGTTCAGAGTTAATTTTACTGAGTTTTACTCTTTGTATTTATCAGTAATGCTTTCATCATGTCTAGCCTTTTTTACATATAGATGACAATCTTATATTTGTATTCTCAACAAAATTCTTGCGTATCCATGTCCTTATAGAAGAGATCTAATTTAGCTATTGTCAGACAGAGATGACGTGATTCTTCCTGTTAGGCATGTTGTCGTATATTCAATAAGATTATTTATGAATTTGGATTGATCAGGAACACACAAACTCACATAGACACACACAATCACACACACGCGCAGGCATACACACACACACACACACACACATATATACATATATATATATATATATATATATATAACAAAATAACTCAAGATTCAAAACATTAGTTTAAAACAGTGCTCAATATAAAAATAGATCAATGAAGATTTATTATTAATCATACTTTAGAACATGTACAAACTACAATCAACTAGAAAAATGTACATTTTGTTTCGACATTGAAAGAACAATGTTTCATCAGGTATTTAGTAGTGAGGAAAATAAACATTATTTTTTAAGCAAAAATTTATGAAAATTTACATCCTTTTTCGTAAAGAGGACAGGAAAGATTAGAAAAGTTAATAATGATGGCACATGGTACTAGATTGGCAACTTGGTCCCACCCTTTTACAGTTAAACCGATGAAATGTAACCGCAATTTCTACTCCAACAGCTTCTTTCCTCGCACTTCACGCCTGTAGAATTCCCTACCGCATGCTTGCTTCCCCGACGGCTACAACCACCAGGAGTTTAAATGTAGGGTCAATAGACACCTCCTAACACACTAACTCACACCCACCCTCCCCAACTCTCCCCCTATGTACATCTTAAGTCGTCTATTACCCTCCTTCTGACATTTCCTATACCCAATCGCTCTATGTAACACCCTCCGCTTTAGTGGCAGCGCAATGCCTTGCTTGGGGTAACACGATTAAAAAAAATAAAAGAAAAGAATAAACGTTTATTACCATCAGTATAAGCTACTTGATGAGACATTGTTCTTTCAATATCGAAGTAAAATGTACAATTTTGTAGTTGTCTGTAGTTTGTACATGTTGTAACGTATAATTAATAATATATAGTGACGTGAATTTATGCACCTGATAATTGCAAACTGCATCAAACTTCGAGTCGTGTCATAGACGTAAGAGAATATATACATTTATAATATATATATATATATATATATATATATATATATATATATATATACCAAATTTAGCAATTTTCTTGTCAGCCAAATATCACTGGATTCAATTTGCCTGTAACTAACCATAAATAGACCGGAAGATATATTCCGTCTTTTCTTTTTATACCTTCTGCTCATGCGTAAATATAACATGCAGGTGTGCATCTACCTGCAACCACCATGTTTCGATGCTTCCAGCAACGAAGACGGCAACTATACAGCGACCTCAGTCGGGACGAGAGTCAAGAGTGGAGAATTTTATCAGAAGCAAACGATGACATAGATTTCTCAAGTACCTATTGACATTTTAGTAATGTGATCACCGAGGCGAAACGAGCTTATATCTGAAGATCGATACAAGAAAGAAAGCGTTTCGATAGTGGTGAAAAAGACTGAATCAATATTTCTGCATCGTGTTCTACATTCTCACCAAAACTGGAATCTCTCTCTCGATTTGCTACTTTTTTCATCTTTTCGTCCAAGATTCTCACCTCTTTACTTTAATATCAATAAATCTACACATGCACTATATATATATATATATATATATATATATATATATAAAATCGATTTCCTAAATCCAAAATTAAGGTTAAATATACAAAATTAGATTAATTATAAAAACTGTGCTTAAATACAAAAATATTCTATAATTGTACAAATATGCGGTAAGTCCAATCCCATCCCTCCACACCTTACACCTCCCTACTCTGCTCCTCTAAGAAATCCAAAGGATAAAGTCTAGTCGCAAGATCATAAAACTTACATCCTATCTGCTAATGTTATATCTGTATACAAAATTCCAAGACACTCATTAATGAACTATATTCACTACCCACACCATATTTTTCAAAATTCAAACGGACGATTCACAAGACTTATTCCCTTATCACTAAAGCCCTCCAACATTCCACACACGACTCACCAAATATAAGAAAAGAGGCTTTCTATTCCTGTCCACACCACCTGATCAGACATTGTAGTTTGAATGTCAGAATAATTGAAGTAGATAGACTAAACTATCGTCCGGTTCACACTCCATCCACGTCTATTGAACAGGTGAAGAAGCTCACCCCTTGTTCCTTGTTTAGGATGTGGTTTCCGGCTTTCTCTTTTCCAATATTTTCATTCCTACTTAGCCCCCTGCGCTTCAGTGGCGTTACCGCTTTGCCCGCGGAGCTATGATTAAAAAAACGATTTGTAGTGGATCTATACAAAAATTGTACTATGTTCTAAAATATAATTTATAATAAATATTCACAGCTCTATATATTATATATCGAGCACTGCTTTAAATTAATGTTTTGGACGTTGTTAATTTTTTTTTTCTTTGTTCCTTATTCATTCGGACATATATATATATATATATATATATATATATATATATATATATATATATATATAAGAGTTATTACGCGACCTCGGTTTCTGCCATGAGTGGTGCATTCAGGTGATTTACAATAACTGATTTTACCGTATACAGTTTTTTTTAAGAATACTCACGTAACGAGTTTTTTTTTTTTTTACGCTCACGTGCCAGGGAATTTTTGAACGCGCAACTTTTCTTTCTAAATTATTATTTATAATATTACTTATATTTATATAAGTAATATATAATATTATATAAAATTATATAAAATTAATATTATATAAAAATTATATAAAATTATATAATTCTATAAAATTATATAAAATAATATTTATTATTAAATAATAATAAATATTATGTATTTAAGTTATTGTAAATTGCCTGAAGAGACCACTCATGGTAGAAACCTACTAATATCTCGTTTACAAATGGAAAATATTCAAAAGTTCTACAATTTAATTATATTGAACTCTTTTTAATACAAATGTGCACTGGTCTAATCTTATTATGACCAAATCCTAAGTATATGTATATATATATATATATATATATATATATATATTAATATCTCGAGTGATTGTCCTTAAGAATGTGCCCCCTGAACTCTCCTCTGTCCTCTCTAAACTCTTTAACTACTGCCTTTCTGCTTACTGTTTTCCTGCATGCTGAAAGTCCTCTTCTGTTGTTCCTGTATTTAAGAACTCTGGTGAACTCTCAGACCCATCCAACTATCGCCCTATCAGCCTTGTACCAATTTTCGGGAACGTGTTCGAGGCCGTAATTAATGCTAAAATAGTTCAACATCTTACTGCCCATAAACTATTCTCTGAAAGGCAGTAAGGCTTCCGCTTTGCCACGGCCACGGCCGACATTCTAACGACCATCACAGAGTACATCTTCCAGGCCCTTGATGAGTCCGGCGAGGCTAGTGCTGTTGCTCTGGACATCTCCATGGCTTTTGACAGGGTTTGGCACGTTGACCTTCTATGCAAGCCACGAGGTTACGATATTACCAGACGCTTGCTTGATCTGATCCAATCTTTTCTGAAGAACCGCATAATGAATGCCGTCTTGAATGGGGATGCCTCCACATCCTACTCTACAAACGCTGGTGTCCCTCAGGGCTCTATCCTAGGTCTGACGCTCTTCCTTATTTTCATAAATAATCTCTCAGACGAGATCAAGAGCTAAGTAGGCATCTACGCAGATGACACCACAATTTACTCCCGCATCAGTAAGAACTGTGGAACTCGCTTCCATGTTCTTGCTTTCCTGACGGCTACAACCTCCAGGAATTTAAATACAATGTCAATACTCATCTCTTAACCAGATGACTCTAGTTCTTTCTTTACCACCCTGTATAACCTTGCCTTTCTCTCCACCTTTGCAACTGTCATCACCCCTGTATTCCCATCCTTCTCTTGCTCCTTTATAACAGGTTCGTCTTTCTCTTCACTCTTCTCTATCTAATCTCTTTACTCTTATGTAGCCCCCTGCACATCAGTGGCGTTACCGCCTTGCTCGGATGATACGATTAAAATATTTATATGAGTAGCGATAATGATTTGTGCGATGATTGTTGCTGTTTTTTGGGTTTTTTTTTCAGTAGTTTTACTGATAAACGGTTTTTTGGCAAGCAGATTTACATTGCGAAGTATTTAATATCGGATTAGAGATAAAGACTTAATAGGGTTGATACAGAGAAATTTTGTCGCTTAACTGATCAGATTGAAAACAAGGGCCTGACAAATGACGTCCTCATATCAGTGTCTTTTTAGCCATTTTCTGGGATGAGTGTTATTTTATGTGTTCCAGAATGTAAATGGTTTTATGCATAATGTCGAGTAGTGGTACGTGTTATGTACCAAAAACGGTAAGCATGTTGTTAACGTGTTTGTAGTTGATGTTATTGAGTGTTGGGTTTTTCGTTTTTATCAACAAGCCCACTTTTAAATTTTTGTCTTTTTTGCTTAACTGATCAGATTGAAAACAAGGGCCTGACAAATGACGTCCTCATATCAGTGTCTTTTTAACCATTTTCTGGGATGAGTGTTATTTTATGTGTTCCAGAATGTAAATGGTTTTATGCATAATGTCGAGTAGTGGTACGTGTTATGTACCAAAAACGGTAAGCATGTTGTTAACGTGTTTGTAGTTGATGTTATTGAGTGTTGGGTTTTTCGTTTTTATCAACAAGCCCACTTTTAAATTTTTATCTTTTTTTTGCAAGTGAATGATGCTATAATATTTTTGTTTTCAACAAGTATGTACCGAATTGGGTTTAGGAGACCTCTATGTGTGCTTAAATGAGATCGAATTGAGCTATTTTGAGAGATGTGTAGCGTCAGTTTTCGAGTTAACTTCGTAGTGGTGTGGCCGATATGATTATTTACGAAATTAGGATCAAGAACCCAATTTTTCAAAGTCCACGTGAATTGGAAAATAGATGTTGGTTCGTTGTAGTTAGGGTCTCGCGGTTGAATTGTTGTTTTTGATTAGCTGTTTTAAATTTAGTACAATAGATAATTTATTTATTATTTTTTTTAAGTCGACGGGAGTTGCGTATTTTTTAATGATATTTCAAAAGGAAGATTCGTCCTGTTTATAATTGCCATAGTTTTTTTTTTAGAAGATGTTAATGTTATTATTATTATCAATGTGTTTACTGTTGTTATTGCTCAGGTTTGAAGGAAAAAGTCTAATATGGTAGTGAACCAAATAATTTGAAAATCTGTTGTTGACAAGTGTTTGTTTAGCGTTATGGAGTTAGTTCTTTGAAGAAAGGATGAATTCACGAAGGCTCACGTGAGGAAATTTTTAATGACGTCGATTTTATATCTAAGAGGACATTGACTGATGAAATTAAAGTGACAGGAATTTTTACTGGTGTGTAAAAATATGTATAGATGTCATGAAAGTGTTATTGCGAGACTCCACGAGGAGGACTAAGAACCGGAGTTTATTTTTTGGCTAAGCTCATATATGAAGTTGAGAACGGAATTTTTCGAATGCACATTTTGGGTTATCGATTTCGTTTTTGTTCTGAACAAGAATAAAAATATCATTTACATAACGGACGTAATTTGTAGGCTTGGTATATATATTTTTAAGTGTGTTTTCTACTTGGGTAAAAGTTAGAAATGCATGGACCAAGAAGATTTTCCATATTTACGCCGTTAGTTTAGGTGTAAATGTGGTCTACATGGTCGTAAAATAGAGCCTGGCTAGTACAAGCGAGCAGGAGTTTTTTTTTTTCAGAGTGTGGGAATTGATAGCTGGTAGGGATATTGAAGTATGTTTAAATTCGTAGTTAACGATTATATCGATGGTTTCAGCGACAAAGACTTTTGTGAATAAATTTTCGACTTCAAGGGAAGCACTGATGTTTTGTTTAGAGGTCGTGGAATTAAGAATTTGAAGGAATTCGTGGGTTGACTTGATACCGTAATTAGTAGGTAGGTATATATATTGATGCTATTATTTAGGGATTTAGACTATTGGTATATGGTGGTAGGCATCTAGGAGAATGCAAGTGGTATCCAGGTTTATGTATTTTGACGTTACCATATAGGTGTCCGGGTTCATAACCGCCTATGTTTTTGTTGATTTTCAGGGACCCTATAACGTCATTATCATTATTATAATTCAAATCAGAAAATAAAAGTTGACAGCAGAAATATCATAGCATAATCTACATGCAAAAAAAAAAGACTAAAAATAATGGAGGCCTTATTAATAAAAACGAAACCTCAAAACCCAATAACATCAACCACGAACACGTTAACCACATGTTTACTGTGTTTGGTGCATATGCCAACAGATATTTGTATTTATTATATATTATACATTGTATTTATTTATAATATTATACTAGTAGTAGTTATATTTTAATTTGTATTAAAAATTATGATTTACCATTTATGGTGTAGACCGTAAATACATCCCATTATCTCTAAAACTAATTTAATGTTAAATTTCCATGTCATGTTTTTCTAAGAAAGTAGATGAATTGCAATAGACGCTAGTAACGTCTAAAATTTTAACTTTAACTTCCTTTCTCTTTTTACTGTTCGTTCTCCTTTCCTTTTCTTTTTCTTTTTCTTTCTTTTTTTCCGTTTATGATTTTTCTATATTTTTATTTGTCTTTGTCTTGTTTGTTTTTAAGATTCTATTCTATTCTCGGATTGGGCACGTGAGTTACTGAATGTGATTCTTTTCTGGATTATTTTGAATTTTATATGTTGAATCATTTGGGTCTGACGAGCAGCAGGTATGTCTGTGAAATACGTATTATCCATGAAATTGTAGAATATCTAAAAGAAATTTTAGATTATATTACTCTGTTAAATTAAATAAATAAATTTAAAATTGAGTTCTTTTGAGTTCGTCTCTATCAGAATTTACCTGACCAAATATTCTGCGTAAAGCTAAGATAAAAAAGTAGATTTCCTCGATGTAACTTTAGATCTAGAGAAAAATATACACCAACCATACAAAAAACCAAAAACAAATCCTTTATACATCCACCCAAAATCTAACCACCCTTCTTCTATCATCAAACATATACCCGCATCAATAGAATACAGAATTAGTAGAAACTCGGCTAATGAGGAAGTGTTTAATAAGCATAGTAATTTGTATAATGCTGCATTGAAAAATAGTGGATACATAAACCCAAATATTAAATATGTAAACAAGAAAAAATAGAATTAGGAAAATCATCTGGTATACACCCAGATGACAAATGGCAAATTGGGAAGAAAATTCATCGAGTTAATTAGGAAACACTTTCCGGAAAAATCCACTAAGTAAGAACTTTAATAAAAACACTATAAAATTATGTTACAGCTGTATGAACAATTTAGAAAAAATTATAAAAACCACAATAATATTTTTTTAAAATTCAACAAAATCAGTAAAAACAATCAGACAACAGAAAATAACAATTTAGACAAGAAAAATGTAATTGTAAAAACCCCCTAGACTGTCCGCAAGAAAACAGGTGTTTGACGGAATCGATAATCTATCAATGTGAAATATCGACAAAGAAAAACCCAAACAATATAAAAGTTTATATAGGGAGTACTAAAAACACTCTAAAGCAGCGAATTTACCAGCACACCTCTTCATTTAATAATAGCAAATACAGAAATAGAACATCCCTATCGAGATAGCATTAGTACCTAAAGGAAACAAAAAAAAAACACCCACAATAAAGTGGAAAATTCTAAAAGAAGCTAAAACATGTAAGTCCTTAAATGAACCATGTTCGTTATGCTTATATGAAAAACTATTTATTATTAGATACCTTAAAAATAAAAATTTATTAAATAAACGCAACGAAATTAATGTCATATGTAGACATTGTAAATTATTCACATTAGAAAATAGTTAAAACTTAAATTAAATAACATGCATATAATTAACAAGAACATAAAGAAAATAATCACTGAGGAACAAGGTAAAAATAAAGATAAAAATAGGATAACTTTTTTAAAAAATAAATCCCCCCTTTGTTTCAGGATAAAAAAAACTTTACAACAAATGGATAGTTGGAACAAAAAAATCGGAGTTTAGGGTTTTTGGAAAAAAGATCTTTTCTTTAACAAATAGACTAAAAAGGATAAGGAAGGAAAGAATAGAAGATTGGTACTAAAAAGGAATATCACATCAAATGTAATAAAACAGAAGGGAAAATGATAAGATCAGATTAATGGGAGGTAAAACATTAAGGAAGAGAAACAGACAAAAGAAGAATAGGGTCAAGGAAAAAGAGAAAAAAAGTTGGTTAGCATGTATTCTTCGGGGTCAAACCCCAAAGTGAATCGCCATTCTGATTAGCCACAAAAAACACCCACATACATTCACAGCAAACCAAAAGAATTTGTCATTTAAATGTAAATCATCTGCACAACCACACCAACATTGCCTGATGATGATAACCCCATCTCGAAACATAGAAATTTCCATGTCGCAATGTAAAATTAATACATAACCATATATATATATATATATATATATATATATATATATAGCATTGAATTATAATGGTGCTTAGCGCCAAAATTGCTGATTTTTCCTAAGTATATATATTTGACTAGATCAAATGACCAAACATCAGAATTTAGGGAGATTCTCTGTCGGCGCGATAACTTTGCAGCACCTCCTGGCACGTAAATATGTTTTGCAATTAAATATTGGTTTAGTCCCTGATCTAAATACAAGCAGATTGTTCACTATGTGATAGTGAAACTATATATTGGCCTTTTCTGTGTTCTTGCAAAGGGCGGTGACTTCTTTCGGAAATTTAAATGTATTTTTTCATATAACACTTTTACATCTTCTAAATGAAAGCAAATTAAATAAACAAATATATCGTGTAGATTTAGAGAGGAAGGTTGTCAATATGACTGTAGATTACAGCCTCGCTTTCACCTGATATATTATTGGCAGTGATTATCTGTAAGCTCGGTATACAGGCGTGATATAAACTGGGGAAAATTATGGTCCATCTCAGATCTATCATTCGAACAACGGTTGGAGTCATAAAAAAAATTCATCATGGACCATCGCTGGACACATGCTGAGTTCTAATGGACTGACTATCACCAAGAAGAATTCTTGAAATCAATTCATCACGTCTTTATGTGAATGAGATTTGCTGCTACCATTAAATTGACTTCGTCAAGCAGCCTGGAAAGCCTGACTGCGCCCAAATATAAAAATATGAAAGAGAAATGCTCCAGATGCATTTTTAATCAGGAGGTGGGCTGGAATTTTGATAAGCAATGGCGGACGTAGAAATCGAGAAACCGACAGATTCAGTGAAGAGGAATTACATTGTATGGAGAAGGATGAATGAAATAAAAATTCCATTTCCAACCTTTGTTGTTGTCTACGGAACCGGAGGTGAGTGTCTGATGGAACATAATTTAAAGTTTCTACAAATTGCCAATACGAACAAACGCATGCACTCTATCCGTTTCCCATTGAAATGAAGTCTCGTTTATTCTCACGCGCCTGGAGATTTGCCTATAATTCCTTAATGAAGTCATAGCTGCACACGTATAAACAAAAGTAGTTACATTCTCGTGGCTGAAAAAAAATGACTCGCAGAGCAATGATATATATCACCGAAAAATTTATTTAAGTGGAGAAAGAAATTAATACACAAGTAAGACACATTTTTGTGCTCGATATCTTTTTACATACAAACGCCTGTAATAGTGCCGATGCGAAGAAAGATTTTGTTCCTATCAATGTTATAACAAGAATCTGCAATGTTATAGATTCTGTATTAACATCTCGCCTTAATATTATATTGAAATCGCAGATAGGTTTCAGCTGTAAATATGAAAGAATTTTGCAGAAATGTTCTATAATAACGAGGAAATTGTTGCTGCAACTATACACACACTCACACAAATATATATATATATATATATATATTGTAACTAAGTTGTTGAACTCGTAGGTTAATTTTCCTTTTAGTTCATGCATTTAATTTTATAAAGAGTGCTCGATACAAATGTAGAGCGTTATACTGACAGTATATATATATATATATATATATATATATATATATATATATATATAAGAAAAGATTTAGGCAGACACGTTATTTCATGGTAAATCGGAAGTATATGGCTTATTTCAGGCGAACCATCATCAGTTTCGGTCTTTATTGTACAGAAGATTTTACACGAATTCACGTGATTCGTGTAAAATCTTACACATATTTATGCAATTCGTGTAAATTCTTCTGTACAATAAAGACGGAAGCTGATGGTGGTTCGCCTGAAATAGGCCTTACTTCCGATCTACCATGAAATAACGTGTCTGCCTAAATATTTTCTTATATTTGCTCTATATGTATTTACATACATATATATTTACCACTGTATGTACAGGATACTCCTTTGGATTGTTCTATATCTACACCGCATGCTTATATATATATATATATATATATATATATGTGTGTGTGTGTGTGTGTGTGTGTGTGTGTGTGTGTGTGTGTGTAATTACTTGTAGAAATCTGACCACACTACACTCACCTACATCGAAAAAGAAAACGGTAAAAATAATGGAAAGTCTAATATTAAAAAAAATCTCGCAACTAAAGAACACGTCCAGAACATGCTGATCATGTTCGATAATTTTAAAAAATCCTATCCTTATTTATACAGATATAAAACAATCTACATATGCACTCAAGCAATATAAACATTAATAATAATGCCTAATAGATATGATTACGGTCATATCACGTTGAATACACCGATTCTCGCTCGATCACCGAAGTTAAGCAACGTTGAGCCTGGTCAATACTTAGCTGGGAGACCGCTTGAGAATACCAGCTGCTGTAAGCGTTTAGTGACGTATGTGCGTTGTGGTGCAGTGGATGTCGGCTTGGAGGGGGAAAGCGTTTAGTGACGTATGTGCGTTGTGGTGCAGTGGATGTCGGCTTGGAGGGGGAAATCGGTGACCCTTGATCCAATTCCAGTCGAACAATTTGCATTCACTTACGCAAAGGTACCCTTGGGAACGGTATTAATCCGTTCCTTCCCTCCAGTTATGGGTTAAATAACTCAGGTCTGTTGTTCATGCGATCTGTGGCAGACGTCTGCAGCGATTGTTTGTTATCAGCAGTTCCAAAAAGTGTGGATGGTGCTACACAAGCCTTCACCACTTTAAACAATTCTTTGTGTCGTTGTCTGTGTTAGACGCTCATACGTCGAAATCGACGGGTGGGTTTATTATATATATATCATTTAATTACTTAGATTTTTGGTCATAATAAAATTAAACCAATACACAGGTGCATTAAAACGTGTTCAATACAATTATATTGTAAAACGTTTGAATATTCTTTATTTGTAAACAAACTAGGTTTCTACACTGTGTTGTCTTCAGGCGATTTGCAATAACTGGTTTTACCGTTCAGGTCTACATTTAAAAAAGAAAACTTGAAAAATTGTACAAAATTGGCTGGCCACTTGTGGAAATAGAAATTAAAATGTAGAAAAAACCCAGATATAACGTGGAGTATAGTGAAAACAACCAACGCTTACAACGGAAGAAAAGTTAACTATTATGTTAATAATGTATATATAAGGTAGAATATTTGGTATTTAAATCAGGTGAATTCCGATAGAGACGAATTCAAAAGAACTCAATGTTAAATTTATTTAATTTAACAGAGTAATATAATCGAGAAAAAGATTTAGATATTCTACAATTTCATGGGTAATTCATATTTCGCGGCCAAAAAATTGATGTGCGACGAACTGGTTTTCGTAGATTACCGTTACAAATATCTCTTCTCGGTATAGGCACGTGAGTGTCTGTATGTGATTCTTTTCTGGATGATTTTGAATATTAACTGCTGTAAAATTTGGTTCTGACAAGCAGAAATTTTGGGGCTGCAAAATATGCATTACCCATGAAATTGTAGAATATATAAATTTTTCTAGAGTATATATATATATATATATATATATATATATATATATATATATATATATTTACGCTCTCAGTGTATATATATATATTTACGCTCTCACACCCTGAATGAACTCTGGAAGAATGATATTCTTTGAAATAAAGAAAAAAGAAAAAAAAAGCTGTAGCTATTCTGGCGTGCACGCATCGCTCACTCAGTAAAATGAATTAGGGCACTCTAGCTATTGGGCGCGTATAATTATAATATATGCGCTAAAAGGTCTGCCTTCTTCCACCGAACGCCCATAGCCCAGAGGTAGAATCGCCGACTGACGCCAATTCGGTCGAGTTTCAACCCTGGGTTAAAAAGCAATCGGAGTTTAACCGTACTGATGAGCTGTGATGATACAGCGAAATAGATCTGTCTGCTGATGACAATATATATACATATTCCCAGTTAAAATTGGGTTCCGTGTACTAAGTGTATTACTTGGTACTGCTACGAAACATCGCAAAATCCTCTCTTTGCGCTGTCTTGGTGTCAAAATAGCTGATTTTCCAGTAGTTTAAATTAAAAGAACACCGTTCAGTTAAGTGAAAAACCTCTTCCTCCCCTTAATATATATATAAGTATAGATGTCCAGTCCGTAAACGGCGAGGATCATCCCACAAGATTATCTTAATATAAAATAGTAAGTGTTTATATCTATATAGAGAGCTCAATGAATGTTATCCAGAGCAATATGATTTTTACAAAGGAAAACTCAGCATGTCATTTAGATTGGTTATAAATTCCGGTAAAAAATTTTGTACCAAATGAAACGAATATTGTGTGGTCTGATGAAATGTGATAATTTAGCTCATTAAAATGAATTATAATTTATAATCAATTTTAATGACGTGTTGAGGTTTTCTTTATATATATATATATATATATATATATATATATATATATATATATATATATATATAAAGAAAAGGATAACATTCTCGCCGACGTGTTTTCACCTTTAAGGCAAATGAAAAGATTTTATTTCGTGACAATTATTTATATATAAGGTGCGATAAATAATTTGTCGTCTAAATTACGTAAAAGTGAAATAACACTTACATCTTTTTTAATAGATATATTTACCAAAATTATACAAAAATATATTGAAGTAGTAAGAGTAAATTTATTCAATAAAATCTCCATTGGCTACAACCACAGCCTCTAGACGAATTCTAAATCTCCTGTATCTTTTTGGATTGTTTTCATGTTAAAATTAGTGAATGCAGCCATAATACTCAACTGTGTCTCACACATAATAATCAATGGGGTTTCGATCTGTGGAGTTAGGTGGCCAGATGTAAATGGTGATGTAGTCGCAGCAATTGTCTCACAACTATGACTAGATTTTCCTGCATGTATGGTATGGTGCAGAGTTCTGTAGAAAGATATAGGGTCTTCCAGCAGCCACCCTCTTGACCCAGAACAGCATTGCCTTTTTACAAGACACTTGATATAGGTCTCTGTGTTGAACCTGTGGAAAGCTGAATTAAAGCATAACGTCGCTATCAATAGTGATCACTCTTAACACCAAGAATGTTGACTGGACATTTCCTTTTCAAGACTCTAGATACATCTTTTGGGGACATAGCATCCTGTGCATTGTTCTCAGATTGATGCCGAAAAACCTTTTGGAGCTTCCTGTGTGAATGCCAAACAATGAAGTGCCTTAGCTCTTCTTTTCTCACAGACGGTGCAGAATTGATCGACTATAGTGCGCGTAAAGTGGACAAAATCAAAAACAAAATTATAAAATCGTTACAATTTACCCACCGAACTTTGTACAAGAGCAAATATGTTATTTTGTAGTTTTCTTTCGATGTCTGATAAAAAAAAGTCAATAAAGGAAATCAAATAACCAAGATATAAATCAATGTTTATTCAATACACTCTACGTCCTCACTGTAAGTGTTGCCTGTTTCAAATTGTTATTCGTCTGTTACCGTGAGGCAATATAGAGAGTATTTGAGGATTAATTTTTAGCGGTTGTAATTTTAATAACATCTTTTCTCGTGATTTGTCCTATCACTACCCCTTTTCTTTTTCTGATTTTAATTGTAATTATTTTCCACCTGGGTTGATAAATGTTTTCTTTATGGCCCTTTTTTTATTTTTTTTATTTTTATTTTTTGATAAGTGGCATGTACGTCGTCTTAAAGAGGTGTTAGTGTGTCCAATATAGGTAATTGATGTGTGATAAAAAATATAGTCTTCAGTACAAGAATGTGTTTTGTGATGACGGCGTAGACAAGGGCATTGAAATTTGTACACGATATTAGTCATCGCTAGGTTAGATTTGATGTGGTTATTTTAATAATAAACAAGGTTTGTGACCTTCCATTTTCTGTTATACATTATATATTTCATATATTTTTGAAGAATTACGACAGAAATATAGTTTTTAATAATTTTTCCGATTGAAGGCGTTGGGTTATCTGGTTTTTACGAGCGCACTTCAAAATGTGACAAACATACGGTTTGTCGGCCAAGCCGGATGTCAAACATTTTCATAGAGATTAGTAAAACTTTTGGACGCATGCGCCCTTCCACAACAATGCTTCCAGACGCCTTAAACAAGGAACTTTCTGGGTGAGAAGGGTTACTCATTAAATATTGTCCAGTATTAAAGAAAAAAAAAGATACAACAATTTTGTAAGGTTAGGGCGATTTGCGGCGGAAAAAATGTGGGAATCGCTAAGCAAATTTCAGTTAGTGTATGATTTCATTATTCTGCCATCCCACGTATTGTATTTTTTGGGTGGAGAGGAGTCCTATTCATACTGAGACCGGCAGATCGGGTAAATTTTATAGACAATGATCAACCAACATGTTCCATCCAATATTCGCAAGGGAAACGTAAACAATTTACAGAATTGTGTCAATGTATCAGGCTTAGCGATATTTGAATATTTAATTAAAACTCCAGTGTGATCGGTTTTATGACACGAACATGTTCTTAGTACTGGTGATGGTTTATACTTCTTATCACCTGAAGGTTTTGGAATCAATATACATTAAGTTCTACTTACCATTTCTCTAAAGAATGGTTGGTGAACTTCAATATTATATTTGATGTTTTGTAAATATTATTACCCGTGTTTGAACGAACCCCAAGCTGACCGTGAAGACAAAGATGGCAGTGTACAACGCCTGTGTCATCAGTCAGTCAGTCAGTTAAGTGCCATACGTGAAACACGCTTGGGCGATCATGTCTCGAAAGAGGCATGACTGACTGGGCAGAAGATTATTCCGCAGTAGGTTGCCATTGCTTTCTGCGGTAGACTGGTTGCCAACCAAGGCTAAAGAACCCAATCTGTCCTGTTATTTAACCCATAACTGGTAGGAAGAGACGAATTAATACCTTTCCCAAGGGTATTTGCGCGTAAGTGAATGCAATGAATTCAACTGGAATTCGAACTCGGCTCCCCGATTTCTCGTTCCGAGCCGATATCCACTGGACCACTATATCAGTACACTGCCATATAGTAGTGAGACATGGAGCACGTACGCCAGGCAAGAGAGGCGTCTGAATACCTTCTACGTAAGAAGTATCCGACGTATATTGTGAATATCATGGCAAGACACTGAGGTCCTGTCTCGAGCGGTCTGCCTACCATGTTCACAATCCTTAAAAAGCGCGGACTCCGCTGGCTAGGCCATGTCCACCGCATGCCAGACGGTCGCATTCCAAAAGACCGATCAGAAACAAAGACAGATCAGAAACAAAACATAAATGCAGCATCTGCAACAAAGACTGTCGCTCCTGCATCGGTTTTTTACAGTCACGGACGCCGAGGCTACTGCCAAGCAGACAACTAAGATGTTACCCTTGGTCAACTCTGACCGACGGAGGCCTACTACTACATATTATTAGTTTGAAATCGTACATGTTTATAATCGTCGATTTTTTTACTGTTAGAAGAGAAAGAACATAAACCGGTTTAGCTGTTTTTAACAATTAAATCTGTTAGAAGCATTGTCGGCAGCGGCTTTATATCGTTTCAGAGAATTTAATTTATTCTTTGTTGATCGATTTCTTTATGATGTCGGCGTAGACAACTACATTCACAGCAAACGTGCGGCTTTAGGTTCTAGCCTTTATGATGACGGCGTAAAGAGTTCGTATTAAATGTTACTTTAATACTTTAATTTTCTATCATGTTTTTGTTTCATATGAACTCCCTGTTCTTCCTTAAGTGTTTGATTTCATGGTGTGGCACTAGTAATTCAATATATATATATATATATATATACATATATATATATATATATATATATATATAAAATCGTATATAACACACACACACACACACACACATACACACACACACACACATATATATATATATATATAGCATAAAAAAGGACAGCTTTAGAATAATGACAATACAGTTTTTGTATCGGATATTTTGAGCCCTGGCTGCTCAAATCAAGCTTTTCTGCGCAGCCGTATGTGTAGCAACTAATTTTCCCATATTTACGATATCCAATTTGTAATAAATCATATAGGAAGTGGTTCGGATAAGGTAGACATTGGAAATCTTACAATATCAAAATTCAATCCAATAATCAATCAAATCAAAACTTTTTCTGTCGTCTTTTCGCAAAAGGCTAGAATTTCTTTGCCGACATTAACAACCCTTGTTGATTACACAATTTGTTAGTCGGTTGGGCAGTTTTCCCTGATTTTTTTCCCTCTTTATATTTTGTTTCTTCACCCCAAGAAAGGCAGTAAAACCATTAGGAAGCACGAGGTTACTGTGGGTTCGTGAATATGAGAAAAACTACAATTAAGGAGAGGGGCCAATAGAAGAAACAAGCAGACAGAAGATAACGATTGACATTGCATTCATATTTTTAAAGATCAAAATTAGCCCTCAAGATCTCTACAAGCAAGAAGAGCGAGAGAAAAAACTGTTAGCAAAGAACTTACGGTTACATCTGGTCATTTAAACTGCCGCCACCTAATGATGCATTTAAATTCATAAATTCTATGTACCATATCAGAAAATTCATCAGACGAACGTTATGGCAGAGCGAAATCGACTCAAGTTGATTTTTATTTATTTAATAAATTTTAATAGAGAGAGACTTAGATTGAAATATCTGAGAGCTGAGTTCGAATTCTAGTCGAGTTTGTTACATTAACTTCCGTGGAACCGTATGAATATAACTCTTCTCACCCCAGATATGGGTAAATCGCAGGACAGACTGGGTCCTATAGCCTTGAATGGCAACCGGTTTAGGAGAATGGAAATATTAAATTCAGAAACCAAGAAACTACTGTACAAACCCAGAGTGAACGACACCCTATTCTGTAGCCTTCTGTGTCCTGTCGGTCAAGATCTTGGAGAGGATATCAACGCCAATAAGCTACCTGAATGTTACTGAATAGTTTATGAGAAAAAAGAATCAGTTTTTCTAGCCCGTGTCTGACGACTTAAATAATCAGGGGTAAAACAATAGTTATATATATATATATATATATATATATATATATATATTAATTTGGTCCAAGAATTCTTTTCATTTTTAATAGTTTTTTTTTAACTGTTTTGTTGAAATATTGTATTTCAGTGTTTATTGTTTGGTCAGTGGTTTGTATATATGTGTTGTCATTATTTAAAAGGGATTCTATTTTTCATTATGAACGTCTGTGTCCATTATAACTATACCTCCTACTTTATCAGATTTGGTTAAAATGATTTTTTTTTCTTGGGTAAAATATTTAATGCCTCCATGTATCTCGTGGGTAGTGTAGTTTCATTGTTTTTGGTGAAGGTTACTGATATTATGCCATGGATAAAACATTTTACATAATCTGTGTGATTATAATTATGGTTTTTAATTAAGGTGGTCATTTTATCGTATTTCTTTTGGCCTGTAGCAAATTTTAGATCAAGGATAAAAGCGTCAGTTTCAATTGTAGATAGTTTGTATTTAGAAATATTTTTGATAAGATAAGGAATACCAATCTCGTTCCATTTGCTATTGACACAGTTTTTTAAAGTTTAAGTTTTAAACGGTTTTGTTGATTGTTATTTGCATGCGATATTGTTTTATCTTCTATATTTAATATAATACATTTTATCTTATACATTTAATATGTTATATATATATATATATATATATATATATATATATTATTATATTATTATATATATATATTATATATATATATATATATATATAATATATAATATATATATAGATAGTTAGATAGATAGATAGATAGATAGATAGATAGATAGATAGATATATAATATACATATGTATATATATAACAGCCCGACGAGTGAGAACATTATAACGATGTCTTTACGAAACTCTTTTTACACACTCACACACACACACACACACACACACACACACACACACATATATATATATATATATATATATACTACTGGTCATAGTTATTAGGCCACCCCAGTTTTTTAAAGAAAATGATGTATTTCATACTATTTTTAATATTCATTCCCAAGTGGATAATTCTAAATGAAAATAGAATGGTTCTTTTGTTATTATTACTTTGCAAAATTTTACAAGGCAAGAAACAAAGATATACTTTCAAAGTTGAATTTGAAACCCGCATTACGTATATTACACTTTGTGTCAATAAAATCCGAGTTCATTTTCATTTTAATACACATTCAGACTTTACCCTAAATCACACGGTCCACCTTTAATTAGGGAAATCGGGCCACATTGCTCGCAGTGCGTTTACAGATGAAATTCTGCTATCCGGCCAGTTGAATTGTAGTGTGAAAAGATTTTCTGTGGTACATGTTAAGTTACAGACTCTGGTCTCAATTTGATTGGTCGTAACTGGATAGACGCATTGAATCTTTTCTGTATACCACTCAACACTGTGGTGAAGACATTTGCTCATTCGTCAGTTTCCGAGAATGAAAATTATTCTGCAAATTCTCTCAAATCAAAGTTCAGTATTGCGTTCACGGAAAATTTTGTGTAGCAATAGAGTCAAAGCCACCCTCAAGGCGAAACGTAATGGGATGCCATTTTTTAGGTTCAAAAGTTCTGTTTTCTATGCCGCCATTGATTTAGTAGAAAATTAATTAAATCCCTTCCAGGAAGCCAGAGTTATCCATCCAACAAATTTCTAGGCATAAGCAGTACACATTGTTTTGAAAAAATCAAGCGGTAAAATTCGTACATATGCAGATTTTCCACCGGGTTAAATGAATATTTAGATGCGCGTCAATAACCGTCACCCATACCAGAAGATATTTTCACAAAACCTGATAGGGGAATCTGTTTTGTAAGAGTGATTTATTTAATGCTTAAGATGAATAAATGCTGTTGAGGATTCAAACGAATTACTGGTGATCAGCACATATAATGGTTTATTCAGATACAATCGGCTTACTCATGGCGTTAAATCAGAGCCTGTTTTATTTCAGCATGTGATAAAAGCTATTACTGACTAGTTTAATAGAACAGCTTCCTTTATTTATGATATCATTATTTATAACATTGATGATATCTTTGATATCATGAATATTAAGAATTCATATCATGACTAATATCATGATGTCATAATTATTTATATTATGATGATAATATCATTGATATCATAATTATATCATTGATATCATGATTAAGATCATGATGATTTAATTTTTGATATTATTGATATTGTTATCATGATATTATCTTTATTATTTTATCATTGATATCATGATTGATATCATTATTTATGTCATTGTTGATATCATTATTAATATCATTGATATCATGAAGATATTATTGATAGCATGATTATTATGTAATTGATATCGTGACTGATACCATTATGATATCATTAACTAGCAGTATAGCCCGGCGTTAGTCGGGTGTAATGAAAGCTTTAAAACTAATCCATAATTATATATATATATATATATATATATATATATATATATATATATATATATATATTATCGATTTTCTGCACTATTGTAAGAACTGCAACCTTGAAACTTCTGAATATCGTTTCTTATGTCTTTGTCTATGTGTTGATCAAATTTGATTAAAATTGGACCACTCCTTCTATAACCCGATTTTTTTTTATTATCGATTTTCGATATTTATCGGGGTTACCTCGACACAAAAGCTAGCTAAGAACATTCGAAGACGCTTATAGTAAAACTTGTAAATTTCAAGAAAATCGGTTCGGCCTTTATGGAGTCTATAGGTAACCGTCACACATACACACACACTCGCGCACACATATGCACACACAGAGACAAAGTTCCATTTATAAATATGTTTAGATTCGGAGTCCCAGAGACCCTAATCCTTAACAATAGCACTGCTTTCAGTTCAGTGAAATTTTCAGATTCCTACTAGTAGAATAGTATCAAACACATATACCCTCGACCATTCTATCCACAATCAAATAGACACATTTAGTGATTTGTGGATATATTAAAAGTATAGGTGGCAGTAACCGAAATATTGGAAACATTCTAAACAAGTTACAGATCCAAACCAAACACAATCATCCCAAATGGTAGCTCACCTGCCTAGGCTCTGATATACCCCAAAATTCGGTTATATGTAGATGTCGTACCTCTAAGTACACACAAGTCTCATAAGAGAAACACGGCAATGGAACATCAATTCCACCTCCATCAAAATGCAGTAAGTTGTATTTTAAACCCGTGCCAACAAGTCATGTCACGGAAAAGCTGAAGAGAAGATAACAATTTGCGCCAAACTGGAAACGTCCCTTACGAGGAAGCGTCCAATCCCTTAGGAACGGCATGCAGACCAGATACACTCTTCTAAACTTACAATGTCCACGAACCAAATGTCAGATCTTCCACTCAACATTTTGTTGGACACCTTTGATCTGCTTCGGGGAAATAATGGAAAGTCACCAGAAAACAGCAAAAGTGTGGAACAGAGACATAGACCTCAAAGGATGAAAAGTAGAAAGTCATTTAGCTTTCACCAAACTCATCAAATAAACCCTTAATAAAAAAAAACTTACTATCGCACTAAAAAGAGGAGGGGTTCAAGAGAACAAACGGAAATAACTCTCTCAGGGGAAAAAAGTTGAGCTGTCTGCTCGTGAGGTCGTAACGTCAGAATGAACATGGCGACCAAATATATCTATTATTCTTTCTATACGGGTCTTCCTTTTGATGGAGTCAATCCATGCATTCTTGCTCAAAGTTAAACAGTTATAAGCAAGTCAATAGAACAGGCAATTACAACAGATAGATAGATAGATAGATAGATAGATAGATAGATAGATAGATAGATATGAACAGACTGAGATAGATATGAACAGACTGAGATAGATAGATAGATAGATAGATAGATAGATAGATAGATAGATAGATATGAATAGACTGAGATAGATATATATATATAAATAGACTGAGATAGATAGATAGATAGATAGATAGATAGATAGATATAGAACAGACTGAGATAGATAGATAGATAGATAGATAGATAGATAGATAGATAGATAGATAGATAGATATGAATAGACTGAGATAGATAGATATATATAAATAGACTGAGATAGATAGATAGATAGATAGATAGATAGATAGATAGATAGATAGATATGAATAGACTGAGATAGATAGATATATATAAATAGACTGAGATAGATAGATAGATAGATAGATAGATAGATATGAATAGACTGAGATAGATAGATATATATAAATAGACTGAGATAGATAGATAGATAGATAGATAGATAGATAGATATGAATAGACTGAGATAGATAGATATATATAAATAGACTGAGATAGATAGATAGATAGATAGATAGATAGATAGATAGATAGATAGATAGATAAGAATAGACTGAGATAGATAGATATATATAAATAGACTGAGATAGATAGATATATATAAATAGACTGAGATAGATAGATAGATAGATATGAATAGACTGAGATAGATAGATATATATAAAGAGACTGAGATAGATAGATAGATAGATAGATAGATAGATAGATAGATAGATAAGAATAGACTGAGATAGATAGATATATATAAATAGACTGAGATAGATAGATAGATAGATAGATAGATAGATAGATATAGACTGAGATAGATAGATAGATAGATAGATAGATAGAGAAAAAAAGAAAGAAAGAAAGAAAGAAAGCAATCTCATACTGTTAATTTGTGTCCTAATAAACGTCGACTTTAAAAACTTTATCAAATTACTTTTTTTTAAATCAAGTTTTACTTATTATCCTTATAAACGTCGTCATACGTGAGTCGGATGTTCGTTGTGGTGCAGTGGATATCGGCAGGGAACGAGAAATCGGGTTGCTGTGTTCGAATTCCAATTGAATTCATTGCATTCATTACGCTCAAATAACATTGGGAAAGGTATTAATCCTCTCTTCCCTCTAGTTATGGGTTTAATAACAGGACAGATGGGTTTCCATAGCCTTGGCTGGCAACCAGTCTACCACTGAAAGTAATGGAAACCTACTGCGGAATGATTTTCTGCCCAGCGTGTATCACGTATGAGATTTAATTGACTTGACTGAATAGGTGAGTAAATATATTTGAGTAGACCACACTGCTTTTTGACGGCAGACATTAATTTCGTTTACAAAAAAAGAAGGATGTCTATTCAAACACGTATTCACTAAATATAGCATTCATAGTTATTAAATTGGATAAAAACAAACTCCTGATCAATAACAAAAATAGAAACATTATTCATTCATTCATCTGTTGCCAAATGAATCCTAAAACTATACAAGAAGGAAATCTATTAAAAATATTTCGCCAGTATACATTTCTAAATTATTGTAATTAATCTTCCCTCTTAAAAAAAAAATACGTAATGGAGGTTTGTATCGTATATGAAATTCAGTGAGTTAAGTGCCATACGTGATACACGCTTGGGCGATCATGTCTCGAAAGAGACATGACTGACTGGGCAGAAGATTAGCCCGGAGTAGGTTGCCATTGCTGTTTGCAGTAGACTGGTTGCCAGCCAAGGCTATAGAACCCAATCTCTCCTGTTATTTGACTTATAGCTAGAGGAGGAAGAGATGATAATTAAGTAGTCACTAGATCGGGATCAATTTATTACTTCATAACAATATAAAACTGATCCCCCACTTTATGACCAATAGCAGCCTTAATCACGTTTTCAACTATTAAGTCAGTCAGTTAAGTGCCATATGTGATACACGCTTGGGCGATCATGTCTCGAAAGAGACATGACTGACTGGGCAGAAGATTATCCCGCAGTAGGTTGCCATTGCTTTCTGCGGTAGATTGGTTGCCAGCCAAGGCTATAGAACCCAATCTGTCCCGTTATTTGACCCATAACTGGAAGGAAGAGACTTTCCCAAGGGTATTTGTGCGTAAGTGAATGCAAAGAATATGAGATTTTATCGCCAAAATCTATAATAAAAAACATAAATTCTTACATTGGTCTTTTTAACACCACTCTCTATCTCTCTATCTCTCTCTCTCTCTCTCTCTCTATATATATATATATATATATATATATATATATATATCGTAGGTTTATTGGCCACTTATCCAAACGCACATCGATCATCAGACCACAAGCAACAAAAAATACAACTAATTAATATACAACAAATTTTATGAGCAGAAAATACCAAATAAGTATACAGCAGACAAAATAAATAAAGTTGCTTGAAATTATTAAATTAAATACCACAAGATACTGTATTTAAGAACATGCATAAAATATTAAAAATGCGTATAACTTAATTACAATACGTATGAAATATTTATATATTCGTTTCCGGGATTTCATAGATCTGTAAATATTTCTAAACATAACATTAATTATGCAACAGACCAGTGACTCTCAACCACCGTATGAAGTGTGTCGCTAAATATAGTCACATTTTTTTTATTTATTATTTATGTGAATTAGGCTTCTCAACCCTAAATAACATCAAAAATTAAAAGCGAGAAAGACTACGCCGAACTGAAAAAGGAACGAGGCTGTGTTTATCTCACATTCGACCAAACAGGGAAGAAATTGCTAACCTAAAAAACAAGATACCAGTTAAAAGTTTCATACTAAATATTCTGCACAAATAGTTGAATAGAAACATTGAAATAAAATAATTTAAAACTTTCGTGTATATTTTTAAAAAATCTATAGTTTTATTTCATAACATTTAAATGTATACCGTTTAAAAATTGATATCATATGGATGGTTTCCAATTCTTCCATCTAATTCTTAAATATCTTCAGGACTTTGGCCAAGTGTTCCAATCATCATATTTCATAAATTTATTCTGATCCCTGAATAAATCTTATTTTCACTTTTTAATCGTTTTTTCATATGAATGATTTAAAAGACTTCATTCAAATTAATTCTATAAATTTCAAAGAAGACTATCCTTAATTGCCGTGAGATTATTTTTTTTTTTTGTTCCTAGGTGTCCCGTTGTTTGAAAGGGTTGAGAAACATTGCAATAGTCATTTATTTTGTATTTTAAATGTAAAGTTGCAAAAACGACATATTGTAGTAAAAAAAAGTTGTTGCTTACGACGTTGATATTTAGTTCCTGATAATTGTTTCTAAACGAAACTTTATCTTGGTTAATTTTCTGGAGGATAGATTTGATGGTATAGTAATTGTGACTTCATTTCCAGGTTCAGATAGTGCGGATGTATTCAGAATCATGATTTGCAATAAGTGAACACCGATAAAAGGACAATTAATGAAGACGAGATTTCCCAAAACATATGAAAGGAATAAGAACGATCTACTCTTTAGTTTAAATAAGGATTTCAGTTCAAAATTCCCTGCTCAACGATGGGGGAACAATGGCCTAAACGTTTTGATAATAACAAAAACATCGGAAAATTCACACGACTGTAATTGATTAAATCATATTCAAATTTAAGAGAATGATCATTGATATGACAGATGCGATTGGACTGATTCATTTTTTACCACTTATTAACTCTTCGGCTGTTATTTTTTGAGTATTTCGTTGGAAACAAAGAAAATCGTCCTGGACTGCGACGTGATATCGGTCTTCTTATATGGCAGCGAATGCTGGATAATCTCGTCAAAGAAGAAGCAAGGACTCGAAACAACAAAAATGTGGTTCTACAGAAGAATGCTGAGGATACCACGGACCGAACATGTGAGCAACGACAAGGTTTTAAAAAAGATGCAAACGAAAAAGAAACGTACACTTAGCATCAGGAAGAGACGGTTGAGGGTTCTGGAACAAGCAATGAAGAAGGATTTTTTTGTTTTTTTTTTGTAAATCCTTTCACTCTAAGCAAGGCGTTTCACTGCCACTATTGCGCAGGGGGTTACATGGAAGTAAGTGATGAGAAAGAGTGGTTAGGGGGTTACATAGGGGAAAGTGAAGAAAAAGAGTGGTTAGGGGGTTACATAGAAGAAAGTGATGAGAAAGAGTGGTTAGGGGGTTACATCGTGGAAATTCATGAGAAAGAGTGGTTAGGGGGTTACTTAGGGGAAAGTGAAGAAAAAGAGTGGTTAGTGGGTTACATAGAAGAAAGTAATGAGACAGAGTTGTCAGGGGGTTACATAGGGGAAAATGATGAGAAAGAGTGGTTAGGGGTTACATAGGGGAAAGTGATGAGAAAGAGTGTTTAGGGGGTTACATAGGGGGAAGTAATGAGAAAGAGTGGTTAGGGTGTTACATAGGGGAAAGTGATGAGAAAGAGTGGTTAGGGGGTTACATAGGGGAAAGTGATGAGAAAGAGTTGTCAGGGGGTTACATAGGGGAAAGTGATGTGAAAGAGGAGTTAGGGGGTTCCATAGGGCAAAGTGATGAGAGAGAGTGGTTAGGGGGTTACATAGGGGAAGGTGATTAGTAAGAGTGAGTAGGGGTTTACATAGGAGAAAGTGATGTGAAAGAGGGGTTAGGGGGTTACATAGGGGAAAGTGATGAGAGAGAGTGGTTAGATATAGGAAATGTCAGAAGAAGTGTGATAGACGGGTAAGGATACCGAGGATGAGGGTTCCGTGGATGGGAAGAGTGTTTTAGAGAATGGGTGCGAGTTAGTGTGTTAGGAGGTGTCTATTGACCTTACATTTAAACTCCTGGAGATTGTAGCTGTCGTGGAAGCAATTATACGGAATGGGGATGGCTCGGAGAATCTAATACTCACAGGATAGATAGAGGGAAAGAGGGACAGGCGAAATCAGTGTGAGATGTACTTGATGGGCTTGAGCGAGTGGATGGCAGAGCGAGGTTTGGGAGAGATTCCAAGAAGAAAAGTGTTAAGAACTTGAGAGGGATGTGTGGGAATCCAGGATCGCCTACATCTTGAAAGAACACGGCACATGAAGAACAAGAAGAAGAGTTTAGTGATACCAAGTCTTACTAATTAATCCATAGCTTGGGAGAAAACAGGGTGTATCATCGTAATTATAACCTTTTTATTACAAACCCTATTCTTTTTTTAAATTTCTTATATATTGGTTAATACTATTATTATTTTTTTTCAGAAATGCATCGAACATCGTGGGGTAGGATAGGGTCCTGGTTGCCTTTTCTATTGATATTTATCACGACTTCATCAGCGATTGGTAAGTAATCCTTTCCTTTTTACATGAATTTCATGTCATAAAACATATTTCTAAATTATTTTTCTGCCATATCTGGAAGGAAATATAAAAATAACCCCGTTCAATTAGGTACTTCCACAAATTCACCGAAGAAAATAGCATAGCAAAAAAAAAAAAAAGACCCCAAAATTAATAAAATAAATTTTTGTCGTCAAAATGTTTATAGTATTATTAAGAGAGAGAAACAAAGTTTTTTTAATTACATTTAATCCTTTCTAAAATGTTCGAAATTTTAGTCAAAAGCGCTTTTTTTTTCTTTCATCAGTGGATGGCTATATTTTTACCAGAATTTGCTATGGATAATGTAATATTACAAAACTCTGTGTGTGTTTTTTTTGTTGTTGTTTTTATTGTTGTTACATATGTTACCCCACCCTCGTATAATTACATGAAATTTCAAAAAAAAAAAAAAAAATTCCGTTGTAAACATTGGTTTTATTTGTTAAACACAGGACTCATTGGGGAATTTAAATCATCTATTCTTTAATTTAAAAGAAGATAACCTTTTCCGGAAATTTGCTTTGAACAGTAAAAATAAAATGCAATAAAACTATGACATTATTTAATTAGATCAGTTTTTAATTACTTTTAAAAATACATACATATATATTAAGGACATTATAGTCTGAAGAACAAACTCGATGAATAATGAATTTTTGCATAAATATTTTATTCTTTATTTAATAATTTGTAAAGTGTCAGAATTCTTAAAATTCTTCAAAGCCTTTTGGCGCTGTGGTTATTAAGTTATTAAGTGAAGATCATATTTACTAACTGAAAATTGAAAAGCTTAATACGAATCTTCGAGTCAATGGATTTTTTAAAATAATTGTTTGCGTGTTTTAGTGTGTATTCGTTTAAATATGATATTTTGACAATGAAAGAACACGTTTTTCACAGATTCTTCCCCTTGCAGGAAACAAATTTGAAACAAGTATTACATCTTATTAATTCTGTCATATGGATGGTTTCTAATTCTTAAATATCTTCAGTACTTTGCCCAAGTGTTCCAATAATCATACTTTATAAATTTATTCTGATCTCTGAATAAATCTTCTTTTCACTTTCTTTGAATCGTTTTCTCATATGAATGATTTAAAAGACTTCATTTAAATTAATCCTATAAATTTCAAAGACTATTCTTAAGCAGACCCCCATAAACTGGTGCTATTAAATCACAAACGGATAGCGTTAGAAGAGCTTATTTAGGAGATTTATACAGCTAAAGTATTGCGCCTACCATGAAATTCTGTAAATCTTAAATAAGATGATCCTCTGTCAAACTGTATCGAATATCGATACAGAATTTAAAACGAAAATTTATCAACTAAGAAAAAATAAACGTATTATTTGAAACATTTCAATATCAGCATTCTGATGTAGAGTCTGTCAAGACGCAACACTTTACTCGATAGTGTAATTCATGATAGTAATGTTCAATAATCAGCGAGACAAGTCACTGAAAATAGTATTATCTTCACTTCTTCAATTACCCAGGAATACTTATCATAAATGAACTGATCTATTCATGATAGAAAAGAGGCTAACTGGCTCTTACCACAGCAGTCAGTCAGTTAAGTGCCATACGTGATACACGCTTGGTCGTTCATGTCTCGAAAGAGACATGACTGACTGGGCAGAAGATTATCCCGCAGTAGGTTGCCATTGCTTTCTGCGGTAGACTGGTTGTCGACCAAGGCTATAGAACCTAATCTGCCCTGCTATTTAACCCATAGCTGGAAGGAAGAGACGGATTAATACCTTTCCCAAGGGTATTTGCTCGTAAGTGAATACAATGGATTCAACTGGAATTCGAACTCGGCTTCCCGGTTTCTCGTTCCGAGCCGATATCCACTGTACCACAACGCACTTACCACAACAAGCAGCAATAAAAAATATCTCAAAAGACGTAGACTACAACTGTCTACTTAATATTCTACCATTTGTTTGATTTCCATAGTAAATGCTTGTTATTTTTCATCACACTTTCTTTAAATTTCTGTTCAACAAAAACTCTTTGTTTACGATACCTAGATTTGGTCACCTGGCATTAATTGAACAATCCGCTTAAATGATATATCCCCAGAAAATGGCCCTTTTACATGCTCATAGAGGAAGATGGGAAGCGCGTTGAAGATTCCATGTTGCCCCAGAGACACCACGTAGAACAAAGTTCAATTTGATATCAATCTACCAATATGACGGGACCAATCAATCATATGAGGCGAACGTGAGAGCGAATTGGACGCAAAAGCAAAATCCGTGATATTGAATGTCATGTGTAAAGAGTCGAATTGTTATTTGTTAACTTTCATTTATTTACAGACGTCGGGGTGGAAATCCAATTAGCTCTGAGCGTTGATTAGGAAAAGGTGAATCGTGAAATGAACAATTAGCAAATTCTCGCTTGACTTGATTAATCCACTGTAAAGCACCAGCAAAGATGAATATTGCATTTTCATGATTATATTTTTCCCCTCTCATAATGGAAACGGTTGTGGTAATTAAAATACAAAGGTCAGGGCTTGCTGTTGGTTGTTATATTAATTTCGTGCAGGTCGCACTATGCCGTTCAAAAAGGTCGAGACACATGACTTTTCGGATAAAAATGATATTCATTCATGATTTCGAAAGATTTAAGAGATTTCTTTTGGTTTATTATGTTTCTAGGATTTGTTGCTGACTGAATGTAAATTTGAAAATAGATTTTTTAATATATATCCATAAACATTCATTTGTTTTTAAAGACGGGTATATATTTTCGCATCTTGTTTCCAAATCTCAATGGACTAAAAGTTTAGAATTATAGATATGATCTATTTATTTAATTTCTTTTAAATCATTTCACTTGAAGCAAGGCAACAAAGTCACTAAGGTGCAAGGTGTTACGGAGTCTGAAAAATATGAAGAAAAAAAGAAAGATATCATTACGGAAAGAGAACAATAAAAAATAGGAGTTAAGAAGACAGAAGTTGACGACTGATGTTGTATTTCATTTTTAATTTAATTTGAATGGAAATCAACAAGTCAGAAGATAGTTTCGCAAACGAAAGAAGAAACTATTAACATAGAATTTACGGTTAGGGTTACGCAATGGTAAGCTCATCACGTATAAGTTCTCAAAAAATAGCTTCCAGCAACAGTTGGTCTCGCATCCGATTCTAAAAAAGCCTGTCTGCTCTGGTTGCTGCCATAATCACTTTTGACATTGAAATTTTGTAAGAAAATAAAACACAGAAATCTACCTCAGCATACACTTCGTTTCTTTATCCATTACTACTAATTAGGGCTCATTTCCGAACGTGGTTTTCAAATTGTATACTCCCTGTGAGTAAACATTTTGCCAACACGTACTTCGATCAAATTTTGTTGCTTTTGTTTTTAATTTATGGTATGAGATAACGTCTAGAAACCTCAACATAAAAATAAAAATATAAAAACAAAGCATTTTTTATGCTCAGATTTAATGGGAATTCTTCAAAATAATACCGAGGCCTCTCTTGTTGGAGTGGGTTTTTAAATAAATCTAAAATTAATATTTTATACTGTGATTTTTCATTGTAATACAAGTTATTATCTTTCATTAATATGTGAGATAATTAAAAAATCCGTACTTTTCTATCTAATTTCCATGATTAATATTTTCTAGCTTGACGTTTTGAAGTTGAATATTTTTAACAATATATAAAATTAAAGTTTTTTTTTTCAGTTGTGGGGATCTATGATCGCAAATCGGAATTTTCTTCTCCACCAGTTTATAAGATGCTTTGCTAGTGAATTTGAATCCTAGAATATCAGTGTAATTCTTCATTCTACATACATTTCTGTAGGATACAATGTTCGGATAAAAAACACCATGAAGATACTAAGAAAATAAATTGGATGAGTTTCAAAATCATTACAAATCATGGTTGAAGATTTTCATCTTTTAAAACTAATATGTATCATACAAAAACGTGTTCCTTTTTATAGAGATAAACATACGTTATTAAAAGGCCCTCAAATTCTGATTCACCCAGGGGCCTTTCAAGTCTTAAATCCGACCATGAATATATTCGATGTAGATCCAATAGTATTTTTTAATTTAACAGCTAATGAAATTCATTATAATCTTGAATATAATCTGATTGATTAATTCCTATATATAGTCTTGTAGTCTTATGCATATATATTTGATGCAAATCATTATCTTTAATTACAATGTGATATTATCCAAGATTCTGTTCGTTTCTATCTAATCTCCATGATTTATAATTATTAGCTTGGCTTTCTGAAGTTGATAATTCTAACAATAAATATAATTAATTTTTCAGCTATGGTGATGTAGAATCCCAAGTGTGCAGCAAGCCTAACTTTTCCAACATCATTTTTATGCCTTTTAGGGAATTGAATTCAAGAATTTCCGTGTAATACAAGTTATTCATGCGGGCTACCGGTCTGTTGGGATAAAAAAAAAATATGAAGTTGACAATTATAAAAAAGTGCTTCGTATTTTATACCCAAATATCCTCATCAAAAAATTTTATAAGTACGGGAAATGGGAAACATGTGTAATGAAGAGGCTCCCAAATCCTATTTAGGAGAACAAAATGAGGGAAGATGAGAAAAAGAATGACCCGCCTGTATATAAAGAGGTAACTACGTATGTATATATATATATATATATATATATATATATATATATATATATTGGGTGGGTAGACAGTAAATGATAACATTTATTTTGAAATTCAGTCAGTTAAGCGCCATATATGATACAAGTTCAGATCATGATGTCTGGAAAGAAAAATTCTGACTGGACAGAAAATGTTTCCGCAGTAGGTTGCCATTACTTTCTGCAGTGCACTGGTTGCCAACCAAGGCTATCGAACACGATCAGTCTTGTTATTTACCCTATAGCTGGAGAGAGAAGCGATGGATTAATTAATTTCTTAAGCACATGCAGCTGGAATTCGAACTCGACTCTCCGATTTCTCGTTCCGAGCCGATATCCACTGCACCACAATGCACAACCTGCGTTTTAAGATTTCGCGATTATCTAAATGTAATTTTTTTATAATCATATCGCCCTAAGCAGGAAAACAGGAAACGTTATTCAGAAGTTTCAAGGTTGCAGTACTTACAATAATGCAGAAAATCGATAATATATATATATATATATATATATATAAAAGGTAAGATGTTTGTGTGTGTGTCTGTTTATCTGCTTGTATATCTGTATTTTGTCAGCCCTTTTATTTTAGTTTTGCTTTGGGTTTGGCTCTAAGTAGGTATAATTGTAGTTCTTAATCTCAGCCATGATACCATTTACTCAGAGGACTTATTTAGCCTTCAAAATTCAGTTTACGACGAAAAAAACTTATTTGATATTGATACCAGCAAATCAAAATTTGACTTACATCCATTCATTTTTCTTTCAGTCTACGGCTTCACTTTAACTGGAAACAACTATTGCTTTTTAGTCTTTCGTGCCAACGTCCAAAGATTCTGAGCTCCAGGACCATGTTTTAGTTTTAAAGTTTTGATTACACCCGAGCAACGCCGGGCTATACTGCTAGTATATATATATATATTCGATGGTATGTGCATCATGGTAGAGAGTGGTTCATTTAGAAGAGATTTTAAATATTTCCCGTTCGCCTGAACACTCGAAATTAATTTCGTTAATTTCATCAATAGTCCTCTTCTTAAACGGAAGGCATAATTTGAAATTATTTTGAAGTTAATTAAACTGGGGCGGGTAAACGTCTTCGCTTCTAAGTGCGCAATTAGCTTACATCAAATTTACACGAAAGGCACACACAGAAAAGCAATAACGAAAAATAAAAGTAAAATAAAACCACGTGAAAACGATGAGCAAGGACTAAAACAAAGGAATAAAGAATGAAGTGCATTCAACAACTCGGTAATAACTACCATTCAAAAAAAAAAAAGGATGCTGTCATTTATCTGCGTAAGGAAAAGTTTCATATTCTTATGCACTTAAAGGACGCCAAAGGAGGCCTTTACATCTAATATTTCTTAGGATTTATGGAAGTTATATTATAACTTGCAAAAATAAAGAAGCTAAAATAAAGGGAACGTTTCTGCAATTAGTCCCACCCTGAAGTTTCATGTCACTCCAAGCACTGCCACTATAGCGCAGGGGGTTACATAGGGCGATAGACGCGTTAGGATTTATATAGGGGGAGAGTTGAAGAGAATGGGTGTGAGTTAGTGTGTTAGGAGGTGTCTATTGACCTTACATTTAAACCCCTGGAGGTTATAGCCGTCGGGGAAGCAAGCATGCGGAAGGGAATTCCACAGTCGTGAAGTGCGAGAAAAGAAGCTGTTGGAGTATAAATTGCGGTTACATTTCATCGGTTTCACTGTAAAAGGGTGGGACCTAGTTGCCAATCTAGTATCTCGTGCAAACTCACACCTAGAGGGCACCAGTGATTTAAGTTCATCAGAGCATATTTAAAACGTAAACTTAACTTTACTTCTACATCTGCTATTATTCAATCATCAGAAATCGAACGTAAAACGATTCTTGGGTAGACATACATATCATGCTGATATCTAGACTCTAACATAGATATTGTGGCATCTCCTTACGTACTCACACACATACTCACACACATTCATGCATACCACATCAGCTTTGTCAAGTAATGATTGGTTAATATATTACCAGTGCATTCATTACGAGACAATTTACAAATCGAAGCACAATTTACAAATCGCGTTATTTTCAAGTAAACGTTTTTGTTCACTTTCGGTAGAAGATTGAATCAAACAGGCCTTTTCCAATCTACCCAGAACATGCTCGCTGATTAGTTAATTTTTAGCCAATCCAGTTATTTACATGTGAAAACCGAGTTTTCCCGCGAAGTCAACCGGCGACAATTTAAGCAGCGCACCCACACGTTGCATCTTCAGTGAGGCCTTAGCTACCTAGGAGTTGGGGACTTAAGTCATAATCTTTCCTTACTTACATAGATAGCAGTCGGCGGCGCGCGAAATCATCTTGTACATACGTATGCATACACCCACACACCCACATACATTTTCAGTGGGACCCCAACGGCAGAAGGCAGCTGCGGGAACATGTGACAACATCCAAAACACACTTTCAAACTTTCTTCTAGTACCTTTCACAACGACATGATAATTCAACATATACATATACATATACAAGATATAAGAAATATAAGAGATATACAACATATACAAGAACCTTTTACAAGAACATTTTCTAAGGCCATTTAAAAAAATCTTATTTCCAGAATTATTTACTTTTGATTGAACTTAATCTTAGCAATCAAAGAGAGGCAACCATTTTCCATGGTTCGCTTAAATGCATGCCTTTCTCTAATGAATGTAAAATTGTTAACACATATTTGTTGTTACAAATTGTCGTTGTTTTTTCTCTGCACGAGTCTTGTTTGTTGTTTCAAATCTTGAATTTAATTAAATTGCAGTGGACTGCCCGTCAGCCCGATACAATATTATTCTCATTTGAGAAATATCTAAAATGTCAGTTTACAACCGTTTTTAAGAATAAATAACTAAATATGGATTCGAACGAATGAACCTTGATTTTCTAAGAGATAGGAGTTTCTTTCTTTTTCACCAGAACTGATGCTACAAAATAAAAAACAAAAAATTTACCAAACAAAAAACAGCATCTCTTGATTCCTAATAACTAATTACGTCTTCCGGAAACTAAGCCATGTATTAAAAGACTAGCAATATAGCCCGGCGTTGCTCTGGGGTAATGAAAGCTTTAAAACTAATCCATGGTCCAGGAGCTCAGACTCTTTGGACGTTGGCACGAAAGACTAAAAAGCAATAGTTGTTTCCAGTTAAAGCGAAACCGTAGACTGAAAGAAAAATGAATAGATGTAAGTCAAATTTTGATTTCCTGGTATAGATATCAAATAAGATTTTTCCGTCGTAAACTGAATTTTGAAGGCTAAATAACTCCTCTGAGTAAATGGTATCATGGCTGAGACTAAGAACTACAATTAAACCTACTTAGAGCCAAACCCGAAGCAAAAACTAAAATAAAAAGGCTGAAAAAATACAGACATACAGACAGATAAACAAACACACACACAAACATCTTGCTTTATATATATATATATATATATATATATATATATATATATATATTATCGATTTTCTGCACTATTGTAAGAACTGTAACCCTGAAACTTCTGAATTTCGTTTCGTATGATTTTATCTATGAGTGTATCAAATTTGATTAAAATCGGACCACTCCTTCTATAACCCGATTTTTTCGATTATCGATTTTCGACATTAATCGGTGCTACCTCGACACAAAACCTAGCTAAGAACACTTGCAGACGCTTATAGTACAACTGTGTAAATTTTCAAGAAAATCGGTTCCATAGGTAACGGACACACACACACACTCAGACACACACACACACATACACACACAGAGAGAAAGTTCCATTTATAAATAAGTTTAGATATACGCAACGGTCTTTATTATAATAGAGAGGATTTTGCTAGGCGATTTAATTTTTATTAATTCGATAAAAAATGACATAATGTAAAAAATTTATAAATGAGTTTAGACATGAAGATATCTTAAAACAACAAAGATATGGCGATTGGTTCTGTTAGTTTTTACGGATTATCAAATTCTTGCAGGTTATTTAAAGCCAGAAAATATTTTAGGTTGTAATATTTTTGTGGCCGGAAGTGTTATTGCTTGGTGATGCAAGTCATATTAATTAGCCCACTGCTGCGGAAGAAGTGGTGAATTTCGTATCTTTCCCAAAATATTTGCGCGTAAATTAATACGATGAACGCAACGAGGCTGTCCGATTAACAATTATCCATTGCGCTACTTAAGTACCAGCTTTTCCTAAGAGGTAAACCATCTAGTTATTGAAAAGCCTCAACATGGCTTAACATCGGGGATCATATGGAAACAACGAAATGAGCATTCAAATATTTTGTAATAAATTACCGCAAATATATATATATTAATATATATATTTATATTTATTACATATATACATATATAGTGTATATATATATAATATTTTTATATTTATAATAAATATATTTAATTTGTATATATATATATATATATATATATATATATATATATAGTTGTAATGTATCACACATATAATAGAAGTGTTAATAAAACAGTAGTCAATGTAATACAACAGAGCTATTAAGTATATATTTTCCTATTCGTTAGGAATAATAATAATAATAATAATAATAATAATAATAATAATAATAATAATTAGATATATGCATGTTATGTATATATATATATATATAACCGTTACAAATGGCTATTCTAAATATGGACATGTGAGCGTCTGTGTAAAATAATTTGGTGGTGGATATTTTGAGGAAAAAGTGTTGTACTATTTGGGTCTGACGAGCCGCAATAATAACATGATGATGCGGTGAAATATGTATTATCCATTGTAATTAATCAAAAATCTTTTCTGAATTATATTACTCTGTTAAATTAAATAAATGAATTTAACATTGAGATCTTTTGAGTTCGTCTCTATCGGAATTTACCTGCATAGCATAACAAGTGTGCTACGTTATATATATATATATATATTGATTGTTCAATTATTTATTTATTTTTTTTTTGGTGATAATAAAATTTGACCAGTACACAGTTGTATTAAAAAGCGTTCAATACAATTATATTGCAGAACCTTGGAATAGTCTTCATTTGTAAACGATTTATTACGCGACTTAGGTTTCTACCATGTGGTGTCTTCAGGCGATTTATATATATATATATATATATATATATATATATATATATATATATCATATATTATCATTATTATTATTATTATTATATATATATATATATATATATATATATATATATATATATATATTTATATAATGAAAAAAAGAAACAAACAAACAATCAAAGAAACAAAGAAAGAAAAAGAAAGAAAGAAATCTATTATATTATTTACATTGTTCGGACTGTTGTCCTAGCTTTCGTTGTGGTTTTTTGACCACTGTACTCTCTGGCTTTCTTCAGGTAAAAATCAGCGTAACAGTCCGGAAAACATATATAGTGTGAATAATTACAATTCCTCATCTCAAAAATATAGACAAATATTGAAAAAAAAAAGCGACGTGTGACGCGTTGCAGAGAGATGAGAAAGTTAGCTTTTCGAACATGGATGAATTGGAATCTCAATTTGGTGGATCAGTCAATGAGATTTTCTTTGTTAATATTAGTATGGATTGACGATCCGTGTTACACAGTTAACAATTTTCTGATAAACCGTACCACTATTTGATGCCAGACAGCAAGTGAAACTGAGCAGACAAAAATGTCTGGAAGTTGTCAGTGATTGTGCCGCTGAGAGTTAAGCTGTTTGATAAACTAGTATGATTCAAATGGTTAACAGCCAGATCATGATCTCTCTTGAAGGAACTTACAGCTAATGCCTTCGCAGTATAGTTGCCGTTTAAAGCACAAAAAGAAAGAGAAATATACCTCAGCCTGCCTTTGCCACAGGCATTAGATAACCATTTGATCTAACAGGAATACTTACCAACTTGCAACAATATATATATATATATATAAAATGATAATAATAGCTACTTAGACTCTGTAAGAATGCACTCCGTAAATTTATGCCAATATAAACTTTCGAAAAAACCATTAACAAACAGAACCTAAATCCGTTACAATCCGGCGTACTAAGTCGTCGGATAAATGGGGAGAAAAAAAAAGAAACCAGCGGAACAAGAACAAACATTCAATATTCCGCAGTAAAGAAAAAAAAAAACCAAACGGAACCAAACACAAGAAAAAGTGCTCAATACGAAAGTACTAAAATACAATAGTAGAGCAAAAACACACGAAAAATCTAAAGTGAGCCAAAACCTACCGCGGTTTCACACTACGGATCGTCAGGGAAAATGGCTCTATATATATATTATAAATTATATTTTAGAACATGTACATAACCATTCTATATATATCCGCTACAAAGGTACAATTGGTTCGACATTGAAACTTCAATGTCTCATCAGGTGGTGTGAAAAGTAATGAAAATCCTCTTTCCTTATATTTCTCTAGTTTTGTTAGAGGTGTTGGTGGGGGTTAGTGATAGGGGAATAAGTCTCTGGCCGTTGGAAGTTTTGGAGAGGGTGTTTTTTAAGTGGTTGATTAATGAGATTCTTTGATTTCTAGACAGTTGTAAGTTTTTATTATCTAGTGACTAGATCCTTATGGATTTCTTAGAAGAGCCGATAATGGTTGGCACGGATATTTTTAATTTAGGCGGAGTCTTTATAATTAATATAAGTTTGTATATTTAATCTTAACTTTGGATTTAGGGAATATTTTTTTTCTATTAATTTTTTAATTTTTAATTATTAATTAGATCATATACAAAGGAATAAGGAACGAATAAATTATTAACATCGTTGAAAACATTAATTTAAAACAGTGCTTAATATAGAAATGGAGCTATAAATATTTATTATACATTAAACTTTAGAACGTGTTCAAATTACAATCTACTACAAAGTGTACATTTTGTTAAGACGTTGAAAGGACAAATCGTTATACATGACTATATTTTACTTCTTACTTTTAAACTTGGCGTCTTTCTTTGGGCCTCTCATCATGTCTGTTTTAGTTCTTTCTCTTTCTCTTCCGTTTTCCACTTTTTATCTTTTATTTTCCCAAATGTTCTTTTTATGATTCCCCATTCGGGTTTCTCATTTTACTTTACCTCACACACAAAAGTTTTACCAATATAAGGAAGTGAATTTTCAATCTCTTTTCAGAAATAGCATTTGCTGCCTGATGAGACATTGTCCTTTCAATGTCGAAACAGCAAAATTTACACTTTGTAGTAGATTTTAATTTGAACATGTTCTAAACTATAATCTAAACTTATTTATGAATGGAAATTTGTCTGTGTGTGTGTCTGTGTGTGTGTGTGTCTGTGTGTGTGTCCGTTACCTATAGATTCCGAAACGGCTGAACCGATTTTCTTGAAAATTTAAACAGTTGTACTATAAGCGTTTGCGAGTGTTCTTAGCTAGGTTTTGTGTCGATGTAACCCCGATAAATATCGAAAATCGATAATCGAAAAAATCGGGTCATAGAAAGATTGGTCTGATTTTAATCAAATTTGATACACTCATAGACAAAGACATAAGAAACGATATTCAGAAGTTTCAGGGTTGCAGTTCTTACAATAGTGCAGAAAAATTGATATCGATACCAGGAAATCAAAATTTGACTTACATCCATTCATTTTTCTTTCAGTCTACGGTTTCGCTTTAACTGGAAATAAATATTGCTTTTTAGTCTTTCCTGCCAACGTGAGTCTGAGATCCAGGACCATGGATTAGTTTTAAAGCTTTCATTACACCCGAGCAACGCCGGTCTATACTGCTAGTATATATATATATAATTTTCTAACCTATGCAGAAAATATCTTGAAATATTAAGGAGTAAATTTATTCAGTTATTTGTTACAACCAAGGGTTCAATAATATCTCGAAATTTCCTGCAACTCTTTTGGACTGTCTTCTTGTTTAAGTTGGTAATACATGCCTTCTACTCATCTTTGTTTGTTGGTGTCTCTCTCTCTTAACTGTACCTCACACATAATAACCAAGGAGTTTTGGTCTGGGGAATTAGGAAACCAGATGTAAAGGGTGATATATTCTCAGAAATTGTCTGACAGCCATGATTGGGATCACCTGATTATGTTGCTTTGTGAAATAACCTGTTGACAGACATAGGGTTTTCTAGCTACACCCTGCCACGCTTTGGGCCAGGGTAGCACTACCTCTTCAAAGCACTTGATGTAGACCTTTGCGTTTAGTCTGATGACACCACTAAAAAACGGAAGTTCTTTTCTATTCAGAAAAATCACAGTTATTTTTTCGAGCTGCTATACCTTCGTAATCAACATTAAACTCATCAATTTTTTTCCGAATTCTCTGAACTCTCCACAGATTGACACTCAAAAACTCCGAAATGTTCGTCTTAAAGCTTCTCATGCTAACGGCAAGCAGTAGAGCAATCCGTTTCCAAATTTCTGGTTAGGAGAATTGCATCTTGATGCTCACTTTATCATAAACAGTGCCCAACTGACCCTACTATATTGTGCAGTCGACAAAATTAAGAACAATGATTGCTCTTGCGCGAAATTAAAAGCATAAAATTGCGATAATTCACTAATCGTATCATATATATATATATATATATATATATATATATATATATATATATATATATGTAATAGTCATCCATATACAAGCCTGTTTCGCTGTATCATAGCCCATCAGTGTGGCGAGACACATCAACATGCTTCTAGCTGGGATCGAAAATTGACCGATTTGGTGTTAGTCAGATCCCCTACGCCCTAATGCATGGACGCATGAAATTAAAAAGAATTAAATGTAGCGTTATATATATATATATATATATATATATATATATATTGCAGAAAATTCCGGAGATTAACAAAATTAATTAACTAATATTTAAACAAATAAAATATATATATATATATATATATATATATATATATATATATATTAGTTGAATATATAAATTGAAATCTTGAAAAATAATAGAATTAGTAAAGAACAAGCAAGAAAAGTGTATTTAATTTGACATGTTTGACTTTATTAAGTTTCTTCAGGGATTTTTTTACAAGACACAAATTTAAAATTACGGAAAAAATTGAACACAATTAAGAGACAATATATTATTAATTAAGGCTTTATTTCATTAGTCACTTACATGTCATGTATAATAAAGCAATAGATGTTCATATTAAATGTATGAACATTTGCATGTATATATGTATGTGTGCCACGTGTAATAAAAGCAATGGACGTTTATTTTAATTGTATGTGTGCCTAAATGTCGGTTTAAATATATGCGCCCGAAATAATGCACTTGTCAAGTGTATTTAAATTATGGACGTTTTTTTTTTTATAAATATGTGTATTAGAAAATTATGGGTGGTTAAATGTATGAATGTATGTGTTAATAAGTCGTTAAACTTAGTATGTGAGTGAATGATAAAAAGAAATACATTACATTTCAAATTATAGCGAAATAACTTATACAAATGTCAATCGAACCTTTTTATAAATAAATAAATTTTGAAATATAAGTTATTTACAGTCGGAATCTTCCACTGAAATAACATGTATTAAACTAGTAAGATTTATGTGTTATTCAATATATATATATATATATATATATATATATAAACTTTTTAATATATATATATATATATATATGTATATATATATATATATATATATATATATTAAAAAGTTTATATATATATATATATATATATATATATATATATATATATATATAACCAAATGAATAAGAAACGGAGAAAATAATTGCAGCGTTCAAAACATTAATTTAAAACTGTGCTCAATATAAAAATAGTGCAATGATTAATTCTTATTCATTATGCTTTAAAATATGTACAAACGAGAAACTACTACAAAATTGTACATTTCGTTTCGTCATTGAAAGAACAATGTCTCATCAGGGAGTTAGTAATGATAGAGAGGAAACAAAAGGCAAAGAGGAAAAGAGAGAGAAAGCACTGAGTGGAAAGAGCCAAGATTTTCTCTTTTGTTTTCCTCTTTGCTTTTTGTTTCCTCTCTCTGTATCATTCCTCTTTCTTTCACGTTCTTAATTTCTCATCTTGTTTTCTCATCTTTTCTGTCCTCTTTCTTTTTTCCCTCTTTTTTTAATTTTTTTTTTATTTTTTTTCCTCGTACAAATAGATTTCCAAAAATAAAAGGTGTTTTTTTTTTTAAATAAAACCCACGTCTATTGTACAGGTGTACAGGCTTATCCCTTGTTCCCTGTTTAGGATGTGGTTTCCGGCTTTCTCTTTTCCAAATCTTTTCACTCTTACGTAGCCCCCTGCACATCAGTGGCGTTACCGCCTTGCTCGGGGTGTTATGATTAAAAAAAAAGAGATTGTTCTTGCAATGTCGAAACAAAATGTACAATTTTGTAGTAGTTTGTACATGTTCTCAAGTATATTTATTTATTATTTAATTATAGGGTATAATAAATTTTTAACAGCTGTATAGTGTTGTGGGATCTCCCCTTTGTATCTGATAATGGACTCGACTGAGTATACATATACTCCTGCCATAGAGAGAACAGCAGTTGAGAGTTGAGGGTTGGGAGTTTAAATTTATAATAGAGATCCGTGCGAGTTATCGTAGAGTACTGGAAATGATTCGGCACAATGCTCTGCGAAATACTCATCGATTAATTGATTAAATACAATTTGTTTCGATAAGCCACATAATTGTTCTGGTTTTGAAGAGATGACCATAGATAATTTTGCTTTTTAAACCATTCAAATAAAAATAATAAAACCATATTATAATTATCAGTGTGTATCTATTTATATATTTTCTGTGCCATCTGTAACAGGTAGGGGGGTTTAAATCAATTTAAGTTTGTAAATTCACAAGTGATTGCTCTCCTTCGTCGTTATAATGACCTATACAGAAAATCATTTATCTGCATTTCGACACAATTAGCAAAATGAAAGGTTTAATAAACCATTTCTTTTATTGCTGCGTTTTATTTTATTTTTTTAATCGTTTCACCCATGCAAGGCGATAGCGCCACTGATGCACAGGAGGCTACATAAGAGAAAAAGTTTAGATAAGAGAAGAGTAAATAGAAAGACGAACCAGTTACAGGGGATGTCAGAGAAGGGATCAAGAGAAGGATGGGAATACAGGTGTAATGACAGTTGCAAAGGAAGAGAGAAGGGAAACGATATAAAGGGTGATGTAGAAAGAACTGGAGTCAACTGGTTAACAGATGGGTATTGACATTGCATTTAAATTCCTGGAGGTTCTAGTCGTCAGGAAAGCAAGAATATGGAAGAGAATTCCACAGGCGGGAAGTGTGAGAAAAGAAGCTGAAAGAGTAGAATCGTCGGGTGTATTTTGGTTGATCTAACTGTGAATAGGTGAGACCCAGTTGCCAGTCTGGTTGCACGAGTAAACTCATGTGGCAAGAGCACCAGTGACTTAAGTTCGTCGGAGCAGAAGCCATGAAAATATTTGTAGAACAGACAGAGGGAAGCCACATCCCGTGAATAGGTGGGACCCAGTTGCCGGTCTGGTTGCACGAGTAAACTCATGTGGCAAGAGCACCAGTGACTTAAGTTCGTCGGAGCAGAAGCCATAAAAATATTTGTAGAACAGACAGAGGGAAGCCACATCCTGTGGATAGGTGGGACCTAGTTGCCAGTCTGGTTGCACGAGTAAACGCATGTGGCAAGAGCACCAGTGATTTAAGTTCGTCGGAGCAGAAGCCATGAAAATATTTGTAGAACAGACAGAGGGAAGCCACACCCCGTCGAACCGCCAAGTTGGTACTATCACATTTCATCTCGTGAACACTGAGATGAACAGCGGGGACGTCTGATCATATATGACAGCAGTATTCCATGCACGGACGGATGGTTGATTTGTATATGTGCAAGATGAGTTCAGGCGGAAAAGACTTCCTGGCTCGACACGGTGATCCAAACTTTGTAGAAGTGGATTTAGCTATTGAGTCAATGTAATGGTTTTCTTTGAGATCGGAAGATAAGGTAGATTGTAGTCTCACTTGTTTACGTTTTTTATATGAAGTACGCAGATACATTTGTCTATTAAGTTTTCGCCTTGCTTCAACTTGGTCGTAAAAGAAAATTTCTCGTCATCGTCTTTGTTGCTCTGTTGGTATTTTCTCTTCTCAGAGAGATTTCAATTTCATTTATTGCAAGCATAAAATTTTAACATGAAAACATATTGATCCAAAAAGCGATTTATATAGTGCCTAGAGTAATCAGTACCATAGATACCAGGAGAGTTGACCTGCAAGAGAGAAGAGGAGGGAGAGCAGCACAAATAAAATAAAATAGAGGAAGAATGTATGCGAATGCAAATAGAAGAACGTCTTTGACATGAAACAGAAGAACAACGCAACCAGAACAGGACTGGGAATAAGGGTGCCATGGGAAATGCAAAAAGTGCACAAAATAATCGACTCTTCACTGAAGCCAATTATCAACAACATAACAGCGGCAAATAAAAAAAAAACTAGCATAAAAAGAAAAGAGTAATTATTATTATGATTAAATATATATATATAAGAAAAATGAAGGCAAACACGTTATTTAAAGTAAATCGGAAGTGTGGGTCTAATTCAGGCGAACCATCTTCAGTTTCCGTCTTTAAGTACAATAAAAACGGAAACTGATGATGGGTTGCCTGAAATAGGCCCACATTCCCGATTTACCGTGAAATAACGCGTCTGCCTTAATTTTTCTTATATTTGCTCTATATGTATTTATATATATATATATATATATATATATATATATATATATAGAGAGAGAGAGAGAGAGAGAGAGAGAGAGAGTGCTCTCTTAGAGAGTTATCCTACCACTATATGTACGATATTTCTTTGGATTCTTCTATATCTACACCGCATTCTGACATATATATATATATACATATATATATATATATATATATATTCCATTTTTAAACGAGTTTAAATAAATTCTCTGCCACGTAAAGGTTCAAATAAAACACCGTTACAAGAGCGTTCTTAAAAAGAAAAACGGTAAAAAGTAAAATCAGTTATTAAAAATCGCCTGAAGACACCACACATGGTAGAAAACTGGGTAGCGAAATAACTCGTTTAAAAATGGAAAATAGTCAAAAGTTCTACAATATAATTTTATAGATCACTTTTTAATACGAATGTGTACTGGTTTAACCCTATTAGGACCAAAAACTAAGTATTAAACAATCAATATATATATACTTATATATAGATATTCAGATATACATGCACACACACATACACACAAACAATATATATATATATATATATATATATATATATATATATATATATATTGTTCGTCTCTGAACTTCTTGTGTACATAGATCAGGGATAAATGTTTCGTCAAATATTTTAAACAATTTCGTGATCATTTTCCTACCAAACATATCACCTAAATAGTGAATACTGATATAATGGCAACTTGCTAATTGAATTTCTTTCAGCGCCATGAAGGCAAGGTTTTTTATAACTTATTATTGCCGAAGTTAAACCTATACAACTATCTTTGAGAAAGGACACAATACTTATCGCCAATTAACGTACCTGATGAAAATTCATACAATCATGCTGAGAGAACACCTGTAAGATGCATTTAATTATTTACGTTCAAAACATATATAAGTCTATTTAATCTACTGTCTGGCTGTTATTTTGTGAGTAATTTTAAACCAAATTTAGGAATTATATTTTTTCGCACACGACTTATTTTAAGTATCAAATTCACTTAGATTCTAAGACCGTTTAAACTTCTAGGCGGCTGGAAAAACATCAGGAAGAGAACGGGAACTATATTTTTGATGTTTTTAAATTTCAACTCTGCTATTAATTAATATAGAAAGAGTTTTGACGAAAACAACCACCGAGTTGTAGTATTTCGATAATTCAGAGTTAAATGCCTTGATTATTTAATTGTCTATAAAGAGGACGAATGATCTGATGACTTCATGTTTTGCCTAATTTAATTTGACATGCAAATCCTTATCTTTTTTGTTAATAATAACAAAAAAGCAGATAATTTCTGAAAAAATATATCTCCAACAAGTTACTAATGTCATTTTTTTATTTTACTTTGTAAACAAAAGTTGACAAAAGCAATTTCAGTCCGAGTAAAGAATGAAATTATGAGGCCAAGGCAGGGTAATTTTTTATGAAAAGCCTTTTTTTTACGAAGGAAACGAGATACAAGCTATTTTCAATGTCAAATCTCCTCATAAACATTCATTGCGAGACGAGTGGGAAATTAAATGAATTACAGAAATTTAAATGAGATTCTTATCGAGTTTTTCAATTAAATATAATTTAATTTTTAATTTTAAGATTTTTTTAATAGTTAATCAATAGCTCTAATTAGATATATTCATACGCAAAGCATGCGGAATATACCTATATCGATCAATATGTATTTTAATACCTATATCCCTACTCTCCCTATTTTCTTATATATATCATATATGGATGAATTGTCGTCTAAATACGCAAAAATGATAATAACACTGGCATCTTATTTTAATAGATATATTTACAGAATTACACAAAAACATCTTGAAAGAATATAGAATATATTTATTCAATAAAATTGGTTTAAACGGACTTCGGAATCTCACGCCACTCTTCTAGACTGTATCTTTGTTTAAGTTAGTGAACACTGTCATAATCCTTGCCTTCAGTTTATATTTAATGTGACACGGAGATTTTTTATTGGTCTTTTGCTGAACTTTGCCCCACGCATAATAATCAAAGGGTCGAATTCTGAGGAAATAAGTGGCCTGATATATGATGTTAGACGGTCGCAAAAATTGTTTGACAGCCATGACTGAGCTCGCCTGCCTGTGTGGCCTGGTGCAGAGTACTGTTACTAGACATAGTGTCTTCCGGCAGCCTCCCTCTTAAACCAAGGCACCACTAACTTTTTAAGGCATTTGATGTAGGCCTCGGTATTGAGTCCAAAGCCCTGGGGAAAGATGAATAGAGGCATAAGGTCGTCATCACTAGTGATCCCTTCAAACACCTTCGTAATCCTTATTAGATTCATCCAACTCTTTTCGAATCCTCTTAACTGTCCTCACATTGGCACCCAAATGTTCTGAAATATTCGCATTGGAGCTTCCATGTAAATACCAGGCAGTGTTTCATGCTATTTTCAAGCACACACACACGCGCGCGCACATGCACACACACACACACACACACACATATATATGTCATTATATATTCCATTTACAAACGAGTTATTAAGCAACCTAGGTTTCTACCATGAGTAGAAACCTATGTCGCGTAATAACTCATTTACAAATTTTATTTTTTTTTTATAAGCGTTTCACCCCGAGCAAGGCATGTCACTGCCACTACTGTGCAGGGGGCTACGTAGAGTGGAGAAAGGATGATTAAATATAGGAAATACCAGAAGGTGGGTGATAGGCGGGTGAGGATACCGAGAATGAGGGTTGGGTAGATGAGAGTGTTGTGAGAATAGTTGGGAGTTAGTGTGATAGGAGGTGTCTATTGACCCTACATTTAAACACCTGGAGATTGTAACTGTCGGGAAAGCAGACTTGTGGAAGGGAGTTCCACAGGCGGGAAGCGCGAGAAAAGAAGCTGTTGGAGTAGAATTTACGGTTACATCTTATCTGTTTAACTGTAAAAGGGTGGGACCTAGTTGCTAATCTAGTATCTCGTGTAAATTCGTGCTTAGGCGGCACCAGTGATCTAAGCTCATCGGAGCAGAAGCCATGAAAGTACTTGTAGAAGAGGCACAGGGAAGCTACATCACGCCGGTGTGAGAGCAGCTGCAGCCGGTCTGCCAAGTCAGTATCAACCACGTTACAGATCCTCCTTTGTATTTTGTCAAGAAGCCCAAGGAGAGCAGCAGGGGCACCCGACCAGATATGGCAGCAATATTCAATACACGGGCGGATGGTAGATTTGTATATGTGAAGAATAGTTTCAGGTGGGAAAAATTTCCGGGCCCTGCACAGGGAGCCCACTTTCATAGCAGCAGATTTGGCAATGGATTCAATAAATATTCAAAAGTTCTACAATATAATTGTATTGAACACTTTTTCATACAAATGTGCACTGGTCTAATCTTATTATGAACAGAAACTAAGTAATTAAACAATCATAGAAACCTATAGAAAATAATAATATTATTTTACTATATATTGGTACTTCTTTGAAAAATTAGCATATCTGAGCGCTCTGCTTACGATCAATTTTTACTCACCTTCCCTCTTTCTCACATCAGTGTGTAATATCTGTGCATTTTACAGAAAGAGAGATAGACTAACACGTGTATATATATATATATATATATATATATATATATAAAAGAATTTCTGGTCTCTGGTCGTTGGCTCTGATAAGAAAATTTAATTTGTTTTGCATCACATCCCCAAAAATTTCCAACACATTTTCCATACACACAATTTTGTTTTTAAACTTAAGAATCCAAACCTACCCCACGTCAACGAAACGCGTAATTAAAAAGCCTTTCCGCAAATATATAGTTTATTTTTAGAAGTATTTTATTTTTTTCAAAACAACATATATTTGATGTATAAAAAATATATATCTATTTGTTTGTCTATATTTATAAGATGAGGATAATAATCCGAATAATGAATGTAAATATATGTATATATATAGCTCATAAATACGAAACAAAAAAGCATGGAGGTAAATTCTAACGGATCATATTTATAAATATATTAAAACTGATCCAGACAGAGGGTTCAATGTAATTAAATTTATGCATTTACAGAGCCAGTAATTATTACATTTAATTTTTTTACATCAGATTTTGAAAGAAAGAAATTACATATATAAAGAGATGTATACATCGATCATCCACATACAATCCTGTTTTGCTGTGTCACAGGTAACTAATATGGCTAGACACATCCATTTATTTCTGGCCAGGATTGAAACTCAACCGAATTGGTGTCAGTCAGAGTCGCTACCCACTAAGCTACAGGCGCATGGTCCCAGAGAACGGAAATTTTAACGTCTTGTATATAAACAGTGTATGCACACATATGCCAATCACCGAAAGAACTCCATTCATGTCTGAACAGTAATGCATATATCGCAGAAGTGGAGACTGTTTTTAATTTTTTTTTCTCTAGAGGGCTCAATCGTAATGAGAGCATAATATATTAGTTATTTACATGCAATCTTGCTTTGCTGTATCACAGCTCATCAGTGTGGCTAGACGCATCTACTTGCTTTATATATATATATATATATATATATATATATATATATATATATATATATATATAAATCTCCTTTAAAAAAAACACCAAAATGAAAAATTACAATCAAACATGAGAACATAACAAGACCGGAAAAATAACATCCTTGAAAATGGCCAGTGAAGAGGCAGAAAGTGCTTCGAAAGTCAAAAATTCTGAATCTACAGCAAAAAGAAAACATGTAATAATACTGGACAAATTAAATAAAAAATTAATACAATCTTCCTTCTCGGTTGCTTTTAACGAAACATGTTTAAATATACATTAATGTGTATATGTATGTGTGTGTGTGTGTGTGTGTGTGTGTGTGTGTGTGTGTGTGTGACTGCTGCCAACTAAGTTTTGAAATTCAGAAATACTATTCTACACTGTTATTTAAACTGGATGAAATCAGATGCCTTTCCTATGCGCAGTAATGCAAAATGAAAGGTAAGTTATTAGACCTGCATTTGAACTCGTTTCGCAGTTTCCACAGCGTTAACTCGTATTCCACCTTAAAGATTGGAATTTGGAATTTGAATTTAATTTGGAATTAATTTTAATTTTAAAAGAAATTGTATCAATTGAGAACGCTTAAGACAGTCTGTGGTATCAGTCAGTTAGGTGCCATAGTGATACACACTTAATCGAACATGTCTCGAAAGAGTCATGACTAACTGGGCAGAAGATGATCCCATAGTGGGTGACCATTACTTTATGCGGTAGACAGGTTGCCAGCCAAGGCTGTCGAACCCAATCTGTTCTATTATTTAGCCTATAACTGGAAGGAAGTAAACGGATTAATAACTTTCCCAAGGGTATTTGCGCGTAAGTGTATGCAAGGAATTCAAATGGAATTCGAACTCGGCTCTGCGATTTCTCGATCCGAGCCGATATACACAGCACAACAACGCAAATCAAGAGAAAATATCGTATACAATGATTGGTCGAGTGACGCCTATGGATCTTAAAAAAGACTCTACTTCGTTAGACATAGTATACTGGCGTTACATAATTACAAACAAAAAAATCACGACATCGCTTGAGAACTTTCAGGAAAGTCTGCTTTATACAAATGCTTTCTAAGACCAATGGTTAAATTCGATTTGGGTGCGAGTGACGCCTATGAATCTTGAAAAAGACTCTTCGTTGTTTAACATTGTAAACTGGTGTTGCGTAATCATAAACAAAAAAAACTTCACATCGCTTGAGAACTTTCAACTGTCTGCTATATACAACTGCTTTCTAAGATCGATGGTTAATTTTGATTTGGGACAAGTGACGCCTATGGATTTTGAGAAAAAATAACCTTCTTTGTTAAACATTGTAGACTGGTGTTACATAATCACAAATAAAAAAAATCACGACAGCGCTTGAGAACTTTCCAGAGAGTTTGCTGTAAGCTACTACTTTCTAAGATCAGTGGTTAAACACAGCTTTAGACGAGTGAAACCAAATACCATACTTAGTTGAACAGTATGGATTGGCTTTGCTGAATCACAAAGTACCTGTACCAGATAACAGAAACTACATCGATTGAGAACTTTCCAGATACCGCATTACACGAGGTCTTTCAACAACAGCATCGGCTAAAATAGATAGCACATACAACCGGAAGAGAAAATAATGATATAATGAAGATGTTCCACATTACTTGAAAGAAAAAATTATTAAGGAAGTCAGTCAGTTAAGTGCCATACGTGATACACGCTTGGGCGATCATGTCTTGAAAGAGACATGACTGGCTTGGTAGAAAATTATCCCGCAGTAGGTTGCCATTGCTTTCTGCGGTAGACTGGTTGCCAGCCAAGGCTATCGAACCCAATCTGTCCTATTATTTAACCCATAACTGGAAGGAATAGACGGATTAATACCTTTCCCAAGGCTATTTTCGCGTAAGTGAATGCAAGGAATTCAGCAGGAATTCGAACTCGAGCCGAGATCCAATGCACCACAACGCACATCCTTGTATGGAAGACACTATCAATTCTAGAAAAGGAGTTAAAAACTACATGACTTGAAAAATCTACTTTCATTAACGTTTATTTTATATATTTCAAATTGTTACAGAGTAGTTTTCACACTGAAGGTTATAATCGTGCTATGTCGGTTGCTAATCGACTTAACGTACCCAAAATGTTAGGAACTTGGTAAACTTCCACTGAAAGCTGACTCCTTAGTATTCAGCTAACTGCCGAATAATATCAACTGCCTAGTAGTTCTACTGAACTCCAATAGAAGTCTAAAGAAATCTCAAAAGCTTCCCAAGTACTTCCGGTTAACTCTTATTAATATAGGAGGGAAAGTCCATTATCTGAGAAATAGGTGTGTTTGCCAATAACACAAAGATTAAAAGCTGCTTGGTTAATTAATGTCAAATGTTTCCTTATACGGAAATGGATAGTTTTACTATTTGTAAAGACTACGGCGTGAAGTTTGGCGAGAATCGGGTAAAAATTGTGGATTTGTATAAAGGACATACAGACATATAAACAGACATACACACAAACATCTTGCCTTATATATATATATATATATATATATATATATATATATATAATCGATTTTTTGCACTATTGTAAGAACTGCAACCTTCAAACTTCTGAATAGTCTTCTTCTTCTTCTTCTTCTTCTTCTTCTTCTTCTTCTTCTTCTTCTTCTTCTTCTTCTTCTATGTGCCCGGTCCCTTCAGGACGTAGGCGATCATGGTTCTCCACGTCTCCCTATCCCTGGTGGCTCTTAATATGTTTTCGCATGTTACACCAGGCAACCCCCGTTCCATCATCCACCTAATCAGGCCCTGCAAATATGTTATCCGCTGCCTTCTTCTGTCGCTTTTTTCTTTCTACCTGGCCTGTCAGTATGAGGTTCTTCAAGCCCTCCTTCCTCACTGCATGTCCCAAGATCTTCAGTTGTCTCTTCCTGATGCTCACTATTAATTTCCTTTTCGTTACCATTCTTTCCAACACCTTTTCGTTGCTCACACACTCGGTCCACGATATCCGCATCATCCTTCTGTAGAACCACATTTCCGCTGCTTCAAATTTTGTCCTCATTTTTTATTATATTGTCCAGCATTCACCACTGTATTGAAGAACTGACCTGACATAGCATTCCAGCACTCTTGTTTTTGTTTCTAGTGAAATTTTCCTGTTTGTTAGTACTTTACTCAGCTTCTGGAACGCGTCCTTTGCCATGCCAATTTGCCTTCGGATCTCCGTGTCGCACTATCCATCTCCTGTTAGAACATTTCCTGGCTATTTAAATTTTTCACCCCTTAGGAAACATATAAACCCATCACTTCTTTCCCGCCAACTATGAATTTCACTGTAGAAAAGAAAAGGATTTTTACCCTGATGGATAACAAGTTTGGGGAGAAGAAAATCTTAAAATAAAATAAAAAAGTTGGGCGTGGGTCTTGTAACTCAAAAGCGTAAAACCACAGCAGGATCACCTGGAGTCATGGGGCCCTGGCTCGATGCTCCACTGGAAGTCTACACACTCAAGAAGAAAATGATGCCTTAAGAAATAAGCTTGCTTTCCATTGCACCACTGTAGGTGCCCAAGCTATATTTTTCTGTCAGGCTGACATCCTTCAAGAATGTCATGACAATACATCTCACCGTGTTGAACTGCCAGCAGGAGAAGGAAGTAGTTAATTAAGAGTGCATCTACCTACTCATCTGATGCCAAGATAAAAGAGACATGCCATACTTTTTATAGCAACATCTTTGCAAACATTACCAATTTATATCACGCAAGGCACAAAGAAAATGTCTGAATTCTTTACCAAATTCATAAAACGAACAGTCCGATTTTTTCACCTTTTCTTTCTTATCATTTTTTTTTTTGAAGTAGAACCTGTCGGAGCTTCAAGGACACTTGACGCAGGCGCGTGTAAAAATTTACCAATCGATTATCATCGATCGTTATTGATCTTTATCGAACCTAAATGTAAATTGTAGAGAAAAAATAAGACTGAAACACTTGAACGATGCCAATAAAATGCATATATTAGCCTCTTTTCAACTGATCATATCTACTGATACAGATACACACACACACACACACACACACACACACACACACACGCACTCAAATATATATCTATATACATATATATATATATATATATATATATATAGAGAGAGAGAGAGAAAGTGTGATTTTTATGTATATGCAATTTAACAAATACATATATTCACTTATGCATATGCACTATACGGCAAAAATTTGGGTCTATCCTCAGGATTTCATAATTAGTAAGATTCATGCCTTCTACAGTTTAATTAACTCCTACGATTTTTAGTCCTCTCCTTTACATATTGATGCGTGTTTCTTTAAACCGTCCATGGCTACAACAGATAAATGTAAATTTTCAAATCACTCTTAACTCCACCCCATTACCATGAATCAGGCTAGTCTTCCTGAAAACAAAACACTGCGCCTCCTCGGCTTAACTCTCACAACAGAAATGAATGACTATATAGAACCTATACCTAAATCTGCTGCTAAGAAAGTCGGTTCTCTTTGTAGGGCCTGTCATTTTTTTCCGCCTGAAACAATCCTGTACATATATAAATCTACTATCCAGCCGTGCATTGAATACTGCTGCCATATCTGGTCGGGTGCTCCTGCTATCCAACTAGGTGTGCTTGATAAAATCCAACGGAGAATCTGTAATGTGATAGATCCCGACTTATAAATTCAGATGCAATCACCTTTCTCACCGGCGCAATGTGGCTTCCTTGTGTTACTTCTACAAATACTTTCACTTCTTCTGCTCCGATGAACTTAGCTCACTGGTGCCCCCTATATATAATTTTACTCGAGCCACAAGATTAGCAACTAGGTCCCACCCTTTTACTGTGAAACCATTAAACTGTAAACGCAAATTCTACTCCATCAGCTTCTTTTCTCGCACTTCGCGTCTGTGGAATTGCTTTCCATTTACTTGCTTTTCCGACAGCTACAATCTCCAATCTTTAAATGTAAAGTCAATAGTCATCTCCTATCTCACTAACTTGCATCCTCTCTCTCATGCTCCTTTCTCAGTCCACTTCACTCTCATCAATATTCTCATCCATCTCTTACCCACTTCATGATACCCCCTATAATCTGTTACTCTTTCTCATAACTTTCCTCCTATGTAACCCCCTGCAAAACAGTGGCAGTAAAATGCCTTGCTTGGGTTGATATAATTATAAAAAAATTTTATATTCTTGTAGCATATTAACTTATAGGACCACATTTTTTTCAGCTTCTCTCTGGATTTAATAATTAGTATGTTTCATGCTTACCTCGGTTTAATTAACTCCTACTAAGCTACATTATGACTACTAGAAGAGACTAAGAATTTGTTTAACTTATTAATGATTGGCATCAATTTTTTAGAGGTTAGTGTTACCTAAAATTTAAAATCTACCAACCTAGTTAGTACAATTACCCAGTAAGTTAGATTAAGAGCTAATATTTAACTAAACTTTATAAAGATCGTGTTAATTTGATTATTTAATTTATTATTATTATTGTTGTTGTTTTTGTTGTTACTAATACTATTACTACTGAGGGAGTGGTTAAAACGTTCGCTTTCTGATCTTGAAGCCCGGGTTCGAATCTCGCCATGGTCGATTTGTCAGGAAGAATACTTCTTAATATTATCGGTTAGTAGGAGGCGATCCCAGCGTGCGCCACCTTTGTAAAGTTCCTGAAAACCATATCAAGGTACCAAGCCTTGTGAGTAAAATTGGCTACGGTTTGTTTGAAAAGTCCTCGACGGTTGTGCTAGCTTGAAATGACAATTTATCGTGACCGAGGTTTTGAGAGTCCTGACTTTGTTCAGACTGATGTTTAGATAACGCGCTTCTTCAAGAAACTGTAACTAAGATTAGCTCAGCATAGTTGCAGTATAAACAACAGGTGGGTGGTTCTGAGGGTTTTGATTAAATACAAGTGTGCCTGAGTAGGCGTCTGTAATAAGGGTTAGCTAGCCGCCCTTGTAAACGGCTATCCCCGAGTGGTCAGTTATTACTACGATTTCTATGATTTTTAAACATCCAGAGAGTGATACAAACTTTTTGCCTCCAGTATATAAAGCATAGAGAAGAGAACCTGCTTTCCGTGTGATTGTTAAAAGTGTTATCTGTTAAATTATTACTAATTTAGGGAATTTGATCTTCAATTGCACTGCAGTACCAAGCACATGTAAGCTTATTAATTGCTTATTATAGTACGTTGTTCTCTGTATAACGGAGCTTGTAGTCAAAATCTTGATTCTAACCGATTCTCCGACATGTTAATTTGAATTGTAAATATGGTGAGGTCGCTTGCTGTAGATGGGAGTTTAACAAGTTAATCTAGTGGATCATTATGATTGCAATGAGATCCCGTGTTCATAACGAACGATCTCTTTCTGGCTGAGGCTTCAGTCTTGAAATATATTCTTTTTTTACCGTTTTACCCCAAGCAAGACGGTACCTGAGGCGCAGGGGGCTACATTAGAGTAACAGTTTAGATAGGAGGAGAGTAAAGAGAAAGACGAACCAGTTACAGGGGGTGTCAGAGAAAGAGCAAGAGAAGGATGGAAACACTGGTGTGAAGACAGTTGCGAAGGTAGAGAGAAAAGAAAAGAATAAGATATATGGAGTGATGTAGAAAGAACTGGAGTCAAGTGGATAAGAGATGGGAATTGACATTGCATTTAAATTCCTGGAGGTTGTAGCCGTCAGAAGAGCAAGTATATGGAAAAGAGTTCCACAGGCGGTAAATGTGAGTAAAGAAGCTGGTGGAGTAGAACTGTGGGCTGCATTTGGTTGATCTAACTGTAAATGGGTGGGACCTTGTTACCAGTCTTGCTGCACGAGTAAATTCCTGTGGCGGGGGCACAAGTGACTTAAGTTCGTCGTGAAAATATTTGTAGAATAGACAAAGGGAAGCCACATCCTGTCAGTGAGAAGGTGGCTGGAGTCGAGACGCCAAGTCGGAACCTATCACATTCCAGATTCTCCTTTGGAGCCTGTCGAGAACACTGAAATGAACAGCAGGGGCGCCTGACCATATATGACAGCAGTATTTTATGCACGGATGGATGGTTGATTTGTATGTCTGTTGGGTCTCGAGTTCCTAAAGATGCTGCGAAAATGGTCACTCAACATATCTCTGGTTAAGGCAAATTAGTCAGTTAAGTACCATTACTTACAATATCACGCTAAAATTACCAGAGGTATTCTCCTGTTTTTTCCATCTTTACAAAATCAGATTACGCCTTGAATAGAGTCAGTCAGTTAAGTGCCATACATGACAGACGCTTTGGGTGACCATGTCCCTGGGCAGGAGATTATCCCAGAGTAGGTTGCCATTGCTTTCTGCTAGTTCCCTGCTAAGGCTATAGCATCCAATCTGTCCTATTATCTAACCCATTACTTTCTCAATGGGTATTTGTGCGTAAGTGAATGCAAGGAATTCAACTGAAATTCGAACTTTCTGATTTAGAGTAACCCTGCTATATTTAAGGCTGATTCTGGTTCATCCTCACTTTCTCAGTTTTGATAGGGTTCAAGTTTGATAAAGTTCAAATTTGATAGGGTTCAAGTTTGATAGGTTTCAAGTTTGATAGAGTTCAAGTTTGATAGGGTTCAAGTTTGATAGGGTTCAAGTTTGATAAGGTTCAATCTCGTTAATATGAAATCATTCACCCCCTAAAGCAAAGCAATGATGCCTCTAGGACGCGGGGGGTGTGAAAGAGAAAGAGAAGACTTTAATGAGGAGAAGTGAGGAGAGGAAAATATAGGAACAAAATTCAGGAAGATGACGATTGACGTCGCATTTTAATTTTTAAAGATCGTAGTTGGTAGATAAGCAAGAAATCCACATGTGAGAAATGCCTGAAAATGAACTGTTCAAATGAAAAAGACGGTTGCGTATCTCTAATTGCACATCAAAAGTTTGAGACCTAACTGCCAAACAAGTAGCACGCTTAAATTCATGCAGTAAGTAAAATGCTCATCGGGACAGTTGTCATGAAAATATTTGTAGAAGAGACAAATGAAAACGTCGTTGAGAAAAGGACTGGAGTCGAGCTGTAAAATCGGGACTGATTACATCACAGACCATTCTTTTAATTTTGTCAAATATTTTCGAGATGTAGATCCGGAGAACCAGACTAGTTATGGGAATGAACGAACGAATGGTAGATTTATAAATGTGCAAGATGGATTCTGAAGAGAAAAAAAAATATGATATAGCGAAACAGCCTTTCTAGCAGTAGATGTAGCGATTGATTTAATATTGTCGCTCCACGCCTTGTGAGTGGAAAACGTGAGCCCAGGAAGGCGCGAAGCAGATTATGATCAGCCATGCTGACGGCAGGCAGAAAAAAGTTACCCATGGTGATTAAATGTAACTAGTTTTTTTTTGTTTTTGTTTTTTTGTTGAGGAGTTAACAAGCCATCTTGTGGGAGATTGATTATTTCCCATTCTTTTGCATCTTTCCTAAAGATTCAACGATGCAAAACTCTCGCTACATTCTAGCTATTTTCCATATCACTGATCTAGTTTTTAGTTCCAACGGCTCAAATATCTACAATTAGATCATGCCAAACAATGCCCACCGAGCTGAATCTACCGTGTTACTTCTGTTTCGAATCGAGAAAGAAGTTCCATTTTGACAGCGTCCTCCCCATCCCCCCCACAAAAAAATGCTGCTCTGTGAAACAGATCCTCGCTTGAGACTTTTCTAAACACTTCAATGTTGACCATTTCAAGTCAAAGGTCAATCGTTATCTATCCTACTTTCTATTCTCATTCTTAATCTCGGCCTCCTACTTGTCCATTCATGTCACACACTTTATTTCACACCACAATTTCAACTGTAATCCTCTACCTTGTTCCACTCAAGATAAAGAAAATACACATATTTAAATATGTAGGAAATGTTTTAACAGACATTAGAAAAGGCAATACCGAAATCTGAAGGCGCATCGGGATTGAGAAAGATGCCTTCCGAAAAGTAAGCAAACTACTAAGAAATAGGAAAATTTAAATGGCAACAATGAAAAGAATATAGAACTGTTATGTAATATCGATACTATTACATGTCATTGAATGCTGGATCATCTTCTCACTTGAGGCAAAAGAAATGTGGTGCTACAGAAAGATACTGAGAATATCATGTACTGACTGACAAAGCTTTATAGCAAATGGAAAAAAGGACTTTTTACGTGGAATCAAAACAGTTAAAATTTCTAGGTGTCATGATGAGTACAGATGGCTTGGAAAATATGACACTCACAGGACGTGTTGAAGACTACAGGGACTGACACATGCAATGCATAACTTACCGTTTATAAATGGTTGGAAAAATAAGGGATTAGGAGAGATGCCAAAAAATCAAACTTTACTAACGGCTACGATGGAAAGGAAACTGTAAAAAATGAGATCATCCACGCTACACATAGAAGATGTCTGATATTTGGTAATTAAATAACGGCTTTTCCTTGATGCCATTCCTACCGTTTCATATGAATGATCATTGTATTCGCGTGATTCAGTTCTGATTATGCATATATTTACATATCGTTTTGAAACTCCGAATCTTCTTTTTCGGATGGTGTTCTTATATGCTTTTTTCTATTTAGTTGTTCGTTTTTATAGAGAATAAAATCAAAAAGTGATGCCGGTAAGCATCACGACAGAACGTACCTAGCCAATTGACTCTTTCGGCACCTTAAGTGCATATACAAGTCTGGAGGTGAAAACTTATACAGACCAGGTCGAAATGCTTTCTGACAGTTTCTCGACCCCCCTGCGCCCGTCTCCAACCATGTTAAAATAGATACACTGCCAAAAATTGGCAACACTGCGCGAGTTCTACTGGTACTTACTTTGAGTAATAAAGTTGGGCGTGAGCCGAGTTTTGATATTTAAAGGTGTGTGGTTCAAAACGGTCATTGATTTTGTTCCAGCCTCGTAAATAATTTCTGTTATATAATCGGTAATAGCTGTACTGAAATTCTCGGGAAGCTAGACAAATGAAATTTAGTGAGAGGAGCGTGCTATGCTTGTAGCGCAACGGTCATATACTCGGAAAGTGGAATTGGCGAGTTTGGAATAGGTTCATTTTTGCACTATCTCCCTTGTGAAAGCAATGGACTCATCTCTTCTCCTTTCATCAGTGGAATAATTAGCAAGCTAGACTTGAGTAACAAACATTGAATGGGCACCAATCTAGAAGTAGGACAACTCTGAATGCAGAACCGTGAAGATATAGGAAACCACTTCCCCGTGAACACTTGACAATTCGCAAATTATAAAAAAAATCGGTATCCGTAGAGCCATAAAAAACTATGTGTTAAAGTGCCATGGCATCAACAGAAGGCTACAAATAAAACCTTACCTAGTGAATACTTAGGCCAAAGAAATGTGGCTCTACAGAAGGATACTAAGAATATTATGAACTAAACTTTTTAACAAAAAGAAAGCAAGTTTTAAAGAAAATACTTTCAGGGTTTCTGCTCCGATGAATTTAGCTCGCTGGTGCCCACTATATCTGAATTTACTCGATCCACAAGATTAGTAAATAGGTCCCATTTTTTACTGTGTAACCAATAAAATGTAAATGCAAATTCTACTCCTCCAGCTACTTTTCTCTCACTTCCCGCCTGTGGAATTCCCTTCCTTATACTTCCTTCCCTGACTGCTACAATCTCCAAGAATTTAAATGTAAAGTCAATAGTCATCTCCTATCTCACTAACCTGCATCCTCTCTCTCTCTCTCTCATTCTCCTTTCTCCGTCCACTCTATTCTTATCAGTATTCTCATCCTTCTCTTACCCACTTCCTGACACCCCCTATAACCTGTCACTCTTTCTCATAACTTCCCTCATATGTAACCCCTTGCTCACCAGTAGCAGTAAACCGCCTTGCTTGGGTCGATATGATTATAAAAGAAAATGAAAACAAAAAAAATTTGAACTTACAATAAGTGGCAGTTGAAAATTCAAGGCAACATAATGAGTAAAGTAGGCTTAGAGAATTTAATACACACATGACATCCTAAAAAGAAGCGAAACAAAGATAAAACAGTAAGTAACCTATCTAACTTGTTTGTATAAATCGATAACAGAATATAGACATTAAGGGTTAGTTAGATAGGGGATTACTTAGAGACAAACAGGATAGGAAGTTATGGAGATCCCTGATAGCCCACATCCTGAAGGAGCACGACTGCTAAGAAGAAGTAAACGTCCAAATAGTTCAATATATCCAATACATGGCTGGCGATGTGGATATGTGAACAATTGCTCTATAGTAGACTAACAGTATAGCCCGGCTTTGCTCAGGTGTAATGAAAGCTTTAAAACTAATCCATGGTCCTAGAGCTCAGACTAAAGAATATTTGAAATAATCAAATAATTGCGACAATTTACCAATCGCACCTAATATATATATATATATATATATATATATATATATATATATATATACTTACTAGCAGTATAGCCCGGCTTTGCTCAGGTGTAATGAAAGCTTTAAAACTAATCCATGGTCCTAGAGCTCAGACTAAAGAATATTTGAAATAATCAAATAATTGCGACAATTTACCAATCGCACCTAATATATATATATATATATATATATATATATATATATTTATATATATATATATATACTTACTAGCAGTATAGCCCGGCTTTGCTCGGGTGTAATGAAAGCTTTAAAACTAATCCATGGTCCTAGAGCTCAGACTAAAGAATATTTGAAATAATCAAATAATTGCGACAATTTACCAATCGCACCTAATATATATATATATATATATATATATATATATATATATATATATATATATACTTACTAGCAGTATCGCCCGGCTTTGCTCAGGTGTAATGAAAGCTTTAAAACTAATCCATGGTCCTGGAGCTCAGACTCAGCCTAAAGAATATTTCTGTGAAGTTTGGTGAGAATCGGACAAAAATTGTGGATTTGTATAAAGGACATACAGACAGATAAACAGACACACACACAAACATCTTGCCTGATATATATATATATAAATATATATATATATTATCGACTTTCTGCACTATTGTAAGAACTGCAACCTTGAAACTTCTGAATATCGTTTCTTATGTCTTTGTCTATGAGTGTATCAAATTTGATTAAAACCGGACCACTCCTTCTATTACCCGATTTTTCGATTATCGATTTCCGATATTTATCGGGAGTACCTCGAGACAAAACCTAGCTAGGAAGACTCGCAGACGCTTATAGTACAACTGTGTAAATATTCAAGAAAATCGGTTCAGCCTTTTATAGGTAACGGATAAACACACACACACACACACACACACACAAAGTCTATAGGTAACGGATAAACACACACACACACACACACACACACACACACAAAGTCTATAGGTAACGGATAAACACACACACACACACACACAAAGTTTCATTTATAAATAAGTTTAGATAGTATTATCTACTAAGCATAAATTAATCTGGCATTATAAGACCATTAAAAAAGATTTCACAGTATGATAAATCATAAAGAGAGGCATTTCTTTATAAGCGTTTCACCCCGAGCAAGGCATGTCACTGCCACTACTGCGCAGGGGGCTACATAGAGTGGAGAAAGGATGATTAAATATAGGAAATGTCAGAGGGTGGGTGATAGGCGGGTAAGGATACCGAGAATGAGGGTTGGGTAGATGAAAGTGTTCTGAGAATAATTGGGAGTTAGTGTGATAGGAGATGTCTATTGACCCTACACTTAAACACCTGGAGATTGTAGCTGTCGGGAAAGCAGACTTGTGGAAGGGAATTCCACAGGCGAGAAGCGCGAGAAAAAAAAGCTGTTGGAGTAGAATTTACGGTTCCATCTTATCTGTTTAACTGTGAAAGGGTGGGACCTAGTTGCTAATCTAGTATCTTGTGTAAATTCCTGCTTAGGCGGCACCAGTGCTCTAAGGCATGTTCTATGAAACGAAAATACTAATTATTGTGACAGGGTAAGTGTCCATATTTAAGCTGAAGACAGCGTAAATTGATTTCATTGCACCAGTAACTACCTGACTTCTGTCATATTTTATCTCTATAAGAGAGGAATTAGATTAAAAATGGCTTATTTCTGTCATGTCTGTACTGGAACCGTTCAATCCGCATTCTTTGAAAATTAGAATTTAAATTTGTTTACACAGTCTTGATGGAATATTGCAAGACGATAGCTATTCTGTTGCTATTTCTATGGCAAACATTCAGATGAGCTCTGGTCTTTAGTTCCACCATTTCAGGCATTTTTTATCTCGGAATTATTATGCTACGTTCAAAGAATCAAATCAGCAAGACTTCACATTTATTTAAATTGTAAGAAGAACGCTCAACCTAGACAGCTCATTACCGAGAACTGATGCTTGGAGCAAACTTTTCTATATCGAAATAGGTTCTAAATCATTGCAACGCTGCTGGCATTCTTCCTTACTAAACTTATCCCTGTCTGGCACAAGGTAAAAAAAATGAGATATTCGATAAACCAGCAACCTTTCAAGTGACTTATCTGATTGGCCAACTTAAGAGCATCGCATTGAAATGGTGGTCGGTGTGATAACGAACATCTTGCCTTGAGGAGCCTTTCGACGCGAAATTGAGTCGGTCGTTCGGGTAAGACACTTGAACGTTCTGTTGATTTATTGATTTTATAGTTGTAGTTATCTATTGAGCCCCTTTTGGCTGGATTTCGGATTAGTGCGTTAAATTCTCTTAATTTTCAATATATTTATTATTAATTTTTTATTTCTGTTATATATACCAACCACAAGAGGCTTCTGGATGTGGAAAAATTAGGGATCAAAACATTAATTAAAACCGAGAAAGGAAACAGTGACAAGGAGGACAGTAGATAAATATTGACATTGCATATAATTTTCGCAAAATAAAGTTGGCTGAAAATCATGTGGCCTGAATATAGATCCACAAGAGAAAAGTTGCGATAAAAGTAACTCTTATCATAGAACATACGGTTAGATCTATCCAGCTCAACTGTAAACTGATGAGATTTCAACGCCAATCTATTTAGTCAGTCAAAGCTACATACGTGATACACGCTTTGTCGATCATGTGTCGAAAGAGACATGACTGACTGATCAGATTTTCCGCAGTAGGTTGCCATTATTTTGTGTGGTAGAGTGGTTGCCAGCAAAATCTATTCTTGTATTTAACCCATAGCAGGGGGAGAAGCGGCGTATTAATAACTTTCCCAAGTGTTTTGCGTTTAATTGAATACAACGAATTCAACTGAGATTCGATTTCTCCTTCCCGAACTGATATCCCCTACACCACAACGTATCAGACAGTTAAATACCATACGTGATACGTGCTTGGGTGATCATGTCTCGGCAGAAGATTATCCCGCAATTACTTTCTGCGGCAGACTGGATGCCAGCCAAAGCTATAGAACCTAATCTGTTCTGTTATTTAACCCATAACTAGACGGATTCATACCTTTCCCAAGAGTATATGTGCGTGAGTGAGTGCAAGGAATTCAACTGGAATTCGAACTCGGCTCCCTGAATTTTCGTTCCGAGCCGATATCCACTGCACCACAACGCACACCCATATGCTTAATTTCAAAAACTCGAGATAGCATCGTAAAGACCTCATCCAAACAATTACCATGGAAGTATTTATAGAAACGACAGAGAGGCCATCTTACAGTGGTGAGAAAGTGACTGAAGTCGAGCAACAAGCTGAGGACCAGTAATATTGCGGATTCTGGATTTTATCAAAAGCCAAAATCAGTATTTTTATATCGGTTTCACCCCATGCATAAAAAAATAGTTCTACAAAAAAAAAACTGACTTAATTTTCCACTAACCATTTTTTAGATAAAAAAAAACAGCTAAAATGATACACATAGATAAAGATCCTTCCTGATATGCTGACGACTATCACTGAGTAAATATGACTAGGCTTTCGACGAGAACGTCGAAGCTCGAACTGTTGCCCTGGATATCTCTAAAGCGTTTGACAGAATCTGGCATGCTGGCCTTCTACGCAAGCTGCGAGATTATGGTATAACTTGTCAATTATTTGACCTAACCCAGTTATTCTTTTCAAATCGCCCAATAGAGTTAGTATTGAACGGACATACCTTGCGATACTATCACACGAACGCGGGTGTCTCTCGGGGCTCTACTCTAGGTCCTACGCTTTTCCTGATCTTCTTTAACGATCTCCCCGATGAAATCAGATCCCAAGTAGGCATATACGCTGACGACACCACTGTTTACTCTCGCCTCGATCAAAAATCTGCTGAGGCTGACAAAGCGAACCTCGCTGCTAAGCTTGAAAACACCTCTAATATGTGGTGGAGTTGGGTAAGAAATGGCTTGTGAATTTTAATGGTTTCAAAATGAAGCTGCTATCTGTTAACCATCTGTTAACCATCTGTTAACCATCACAGACCATCGCTTCTACACGCCCCCATTCGCATGGATCAGGCTAGTCTCCCTGAAATCAAAACACTGCGCCTCCTCGCGTTAACACTTTCAGCAGACCTCAGTGGAATAACTATATCGAATCCATAGCTAAATCCGCCGCTAAAAAGGTCGGTTCACTGTTTAGGAACAGGAAGTTTTTCCTGTCTTGTCATCCTGCGCATATATAAATCTACCATCCGCCGTGTATTGAATACTACTGTCATATCTGGTCGGGTACCCACTGCTATACACCTCGGGATCCTGGACAAAATAAAACGGAGAATCTGTGATGTAATCGATCCCAACTTGGCGGTTCAGGTGCAGTCACTTTCTCACCAGCGTGATGTGGCATCCTTGTGTCTCTTCTACAAATACTTTCACGGCTTCTGCTCCAATAAACTTAGCTCACTGGTGCACCCTATATATGAATTTACTCGAGCGACTTGACTAGCAACTTGGCCCCATCCTTCTACACTGAAACCGATAAAATGTAACCGCAACTTCTACTCCACAGCTGCTTTTCTCACACTTTCCGTCTGTGGAATTCCCTTTCCTATACTTGCTACAATATCCAAGAATTTAAATGTAAAGTCAATAGTCATCTCCAATCTCAATGACTCAAATCCTTTCTCTCATGCTCTTTTCTCCGTCCACTCCATTCTCATCACACCAGTATCATCATTATTCTATTACCCACTTCCTGACATCCCCTGTAACCTGTCTCTCTTTCTCATTATTTTTCCTCCTTGTAACCCCCTGTGCACCAGTATCAGTAGAACTGCCTTGCTTGGGGCGAAATGATTTTTTTTAAAAAATCATAATGTGTGTTATGTGCTTTTGAGTACAAGTTTTTTGTATTTCTTTAAGGCATGAGCTTCCGGGCTCCCTTAGGTGAGGCAATCGAAACCATTTCCAATCAAACCGAGGGCTCCAACTACAACAGAAATTATTAAGGGTTATATCCCACATTTTTAGATTTCCCTTTCAAGATCATTGTATTTTGATGGTTGATTTGGATTGTTTATTATTGTTATTATCACTAATATTATTATTATGATGATTATCTGAGATAATTGATATTCGCTTAATGCTCATAAGTTATATGTCGCATTCGAATCTTCGCGGATGTATATGCGAATAAATTCAGCTGATGCTGTTTCTATGCGTGTTACCAGGCTTGTTGATGGCGTTCTGCTTGCGTTTCTATCATTCCTGCATTGGGTCGTGTTTCTTAATTTCTATTCTTGAAGAGATTTTGCTTGGAGGGCAACTGCGTATGTCCTGAGATACATCTCTTCCCCATCCAGTCACGTTTCTCTCTCAGCGTTCATTCACGATCCTTTCAATGGCGTTTATTCCACGCTACCACGTTTTGATCTGTTTCTAATTTTCCAATTCGTTTCTGACTCTCTCATAAGTTCTAATTCTTTTCTTCCTACCTCTCGCGTGTTTTTTAGTTTGTTTGGTTGATTTTTTTCTGTCACTCTGATTTTTGCAGTTTTAAATTGACTCTTTTTTTTTTGTCCTTGCTTTATTTCCATACAGTATATTTCTATGATGCGGGCAATGGTTCAAATAGCTGTACAGATAATTTTGAATAGGACAAACTAGCACATATATATGAAGTGGCTGAGATAGATAGATAGATAGATAGATAGATAGATAGATAGATAGATAGATAGATAGATATATATGAACTGACACACACAGATAGATAGATAGATAGATAGATAGATAGATATGAACTGACACAGATAGATAGATAGATAGATAGATAGATAGATAGATAGATAGATATGATATGAACAGACTGATTTAGATAGATAGATAGATAGATAGATATGAACAGACTGATTTAGATAGATAGATAGATAGATAGATTTAGATAGATAGAACAGACTGATTTAGATAGATAGATAGATAGATAGATAGATAGATAGATAGATAGATTTATGATAGATGATTTAGATAGATAGATAGATAGATAGATAGATAGATATAAACAGACTGAAACACATAGATTGATCGATTGAGCGACTGATACATAGAGAGATATGAACATCCAGAAACAGATAATTCAATAGATAAATATAACTATACAGAATTAGATAGATAGATAGATAGATAGATAGATAGATAGATAGACGTTTGTCAAAAACTAATTCTAGCAAAAGCTTTCAATAAATAACATGTGTAAATGTGAAAAGATTGAAACAGATAGGTAAGATATGAAGTGACTTATAGGTAGACAGAATTATATATATGAAAAGGCTATGATAGAAAGCCTAATATATATGAAGGGTCTGAGATAGATAGATAGATAGATAGATAGATAGATAGATAGATAGATAGATAGATATTGCACCCCCTCAAACGGTTTTATGGTTTGCTATTTTCATGTCGCTAGAACAATTGCTACAGAGTTGTGAGTTAGATTGTACCTGGGGCCTCGTTACATTTGGCCTCGTGCCGCATCTAGCTACGCTTAGAATATAACACTTTCAAACACTTTAGATAGAATTTGATGTATACTTCGAAGAATTTTTCAACATCTTTAAATTCTGGAACCACTGACCATTTTTCTTTAAAATGCAGGTCGCTCTGTACAAGGCCAAAGAGAGATTCGAGGTGGAGGGCAACAGAGTAAGAGACAGAGTTTATGGGGATATGTGGGAAAGATAACAGTAGGCCTTTGGCGTAAATGCTTTACGATTCTAGTGATCTGAAAATATTTTATTGGGGGTTGTGCCAAAAACAGCGTTTTTTGTTTGCTTTTTTTTTTCCGTTTTTTTCTTTCTGAGGGAGAAAAGCTGATAAGTGGAAGAAGCATTATTTCCAGTGTCATACGAATAAGTATTGAATGAATGAAGTTAATAATATTCTGAATTGGGCATGTCTGGTGAATAGACTGCACGTGGGTGAACATTTCAAACCGTTTCCGGTTACATGATCCTTTTTAATTTGAGAAGGGGCTCTCTCACACGACAAAACCCAGAATCGTTTTCTTTGTCCAGAATAATGTTTTTTCTAATGGGTCAGCCAAATAGCCTGTAGCTAACTGATATACCCCGGTTCGAGCAATGAATTCGTAATAGAATCAAATTAACATACGAAACATTTGTATCCAGTTAATCCAGAGCATGTCTTGAAAACTCTCCTGGCATTAGATCGAGACAAAATACTGCAAGAATATTCATCTTTTTTGATAATTATATTAAAAAGTGTTTTGTGGCGCCAAATTCTTCTGCCTAGTCAGTCATGAATCGAAAGAGACATGATCGCCTCAGAATTTTTAATCAACCATTTAAAAAAACACCCTCTCCAAAAATTCCAACGGTCAGAGATTTATTCCCCTATCACTAACCCCCACCAAGACCTCTAACAAATCTAAACAAATATAAGGAAATAGGCTTTCCATTACTTTACACACCGTCTGATGAGACATTGAAGTTTCAATGTCGAAACAAACGTACCTCTGTCGTGGATATACATAGAAAAATTATGTACATGTTCTAAAATATAATTTATAATAAATATTCACAGCTCTATATATTATATATCGAGCACTGTTTTAAATTAATGTTTTGGACATTGTAAGAATCCTTTCTTCGTTCTGTATTCACTTGGATATATATATATATATATAATTTTGTAGGCATGTTTTTTTTTTAATCATATCACCCCGCGCAAGGCGGTACCGCCACTGATGTGCAGGGGGTTACGTGCAAGTGAAAAGATTGGAATAGAGAAAACCGGAAACCACATCCTAAACAGGGAACAAGGGATGAGCCTCTTCACCTGTTCAATAGACGCGGGTGGAGTGTGAACCAGGCGATAGTTTAGTCTATATACTCCAATTGAAAAAAAAATGGAGTGAAAAGATTGGAATAGAGAAAACCGGAAACCACATCCTAAACAGGAAACAAGGGATGAGCCTCTTCACCTGTTCAATAGACGTGGGTGGAGTGTGAACCGGGCGATAGTTTAGTCTATCTACTCCAATTGAAGAAAAAAAAGGAGTGAAAAGATAGGAAAAGAGAAAACTGGAAACCACATCCTAAACAGGGAACAAGGGATGAGCCTCTTCACCTGTTCAATAGACGTGGGTGGAGTGTGAACCGGGTGATAGTTTAGTCTGCAAAGGAATACAGCAGGTGGAGATAAAAGTATGTGGAAAGAGGATAAAAACAAAAGCAATTACTCTTGATTTTATCACCGATATGTTCAATATTGTTATCAGAATAGATGTATCTTGATTTTGCTGTTCATATGTTTCCCTTTAATCGCTACACTTGATCGATGAAATGCTAATCTTTTCTCCTCTACATCTTATCAATTCAACTTTATAACACACAAGAAAAATCTTCTTTTTTTTTTGTCACTTAACTACCTGTGTGTTTTTTTTTTTAATATTCTGATAAAATTAAAGCATTTGTAATTTGCGGTGTGATAAGATGTGTAGCTTTAACTTGCCCGTCGAAATAAATTATAGTTTATAAACTATTTAGATAATGTACTGAGTTTTTCCATTATGTATATCATATTGCTCTGGATAGTATCCATTGGTCTTCTGTATGGATTTACGTTTTTAATAATTTATATTTAAAAGATCTATTTGGATCATCCTATATATACAAATAATGATTTGTACCCACGGAAAACACCAATAACCTTAAACAGAATAGACATCATAATTATCCCAAACCCGAGGAGCCTTTCGGCCAACACTTATCAAGGGATTCGTTGGCTTAATTATAAAGGGTCAAAGAAGGACAAAACAAAGGATTACTTACAATACTGGGAGAAAATGGAACTCGTTTGAAAGTAAACTTTAATGAAAAAAAATATATAAAAAAAATATTAAAATGTAACATTTACATTTTAATATTAGATTTACATTTCAATATTTTTTTTCATTAAAGTTTACTTTTAAACGAGGTCCATCTTCTACCAGTATTGTAAGTAATCCTTTGTTTTGTCCTTTGACCCTTTATAATTAAGCCAATGAAGCTCTTGATATATATATATATATATATATATATATATATATATATATATATATATATATAAGGAACGAAGAAAATAAGTGTAAAGTTCAAAACATCCATTTAAAACACTGCCCAATATTAAAATAGAGCAATGAATATTTATTAATTATTATTATTTTAGAACATGTGTTTTATGCATGTTATAAAGTAATATTTTTCCTTCTTTATCTTAAACACGTTAGAATACTGGGAAAATTGAATGAAAAAATAATATTCCCCTTGACGGTCGTTTTCAGTTAAACATGCTTAAAAGAAAGGTTGCTACCCAATTATATATATATATATATATATATATATATGCGTCTTTTCTTTGCAAATAAAAGAAAAAACTCGTGAATCGTGAATCTCCGAATATACGATGTATACTGTAAACTTCCTGTTTCCTTTAAACAGAGGCATTTCCTGATTTCTTTGAATCTGCAAAATCGTACATTGTGAGCTACGTGTTACTCGGAAATAAAGATGTCCAGATTTGAATGCGTCAGGTAGAAGATAAATCGTGATTTTACGTGTCTTAAACAAAAAGTGTCCAAACAAAATGGCTACTTTTGTAGCTATATTATAACATATTTATTTTATAAATCATATATATATATACACACACACACACACACACACACACACACACACACACATATATATATATATATATATATATATATATATATATATATATGAAAACAAATTTGCCGAAAATGAATATAATTTGTACAAATTTTTTTTAATAATTAATGGTATATATTTCGAGACATTTCACATCACTCGCCGAGATACTAGAAAGAGCGGTAATGGCTACTTGACATGAGAATTCTTCGTCATAATTAAAAGTAAAACGGTTAAATCAAAAATTGTTTCAAATAAATCCTTTCTATTCTTACAAAGACAATTATATATATATATATATATATATATATATATATATATATATATATATATAAACTGTTAATCCTATGAATAAAGAGATAATACCGAGCCAGTGTCGGCTCAGTTCATTCTTTTTAAGAACAGTTATTAAAATTTGCTACCAGATATGAAAGCTCTTGCTGCGTGTTTGCTCTTAAACAATGCATTATTATTTTATTTTTGGCAACAATTATGTTGTCGAGTAGTAAAGTATATATATATATATATATATATATATATATGTATCCTTTTATTTTAATAAAGATCATTGTGCATTCATTTATATATATATATATATATATATATATATATATATATATATAGGTATAGATGTCCAGTCCATAAACGGTGATTATAATCCAACAAGATTAACTTAGTATAAAATATCAAGTGTTATATCTATATAGAGAGCTCAATGGATGTTATCCAGAGCAATATTCTACACATAGATTCAAAAACATGTAACAAATTCAACTTATATGTAGAATAAATATTTACTCATTAAATTTTAAATTTAAATCGAGTTCTCTGTTGGATCAGTTTTGATATTTATTCTCATATTGCTAGGATCCATTATTATTATTTTACAAATAATATTTTCCTCGTAATTTTATTTATATATATATATATATATATATATATATATATATGATCTTAGATTTTAACCGTTAGCTACTCTTTTTGCTGATCTGAAATTGTTCATTTGTGGAAAAAATATCAATTTACGACCTTTACTCATTGCCACATTTAGTTAATGACGATCGTAGAAACCCATCAAATTTCAGGTAGGCCGAGCAATTTATGTCAGCAACCTAAAAATAAACTATCTTTATAAGAAAAAAGTGGTTTTGATTCAAAAACTTTTAAAAAGAAGTAACGAATTTTCCAAGTTTTTCACCAAAATTCAAATTAAATGATAAACTTTATTAACAACACGCTGATATGAGTATTAATGTTCATTTTTTTACTTCAACATCTAGAAAAATTGCTCGATAATTGTGGCGATCTGAGTGACGAGCAAAAAACAATTCCATGAAGATATCAAAGCAATGGAAGAGTGCTACCATGTGCGATGGGTCAAAGGAATGATGGCTGATTAGTGCCGGTATATCAAAAGGAAATTAAATAACATCGATAATGACGGAAATCAAGAAAGAGAATTTTAAATATAGCACTTATGGTTTTGGTATAGTCAGTCGTGTTAATTTTAAAGTCTTAGTGTTTGATTGCTATTAAAAAAAACTAGGATTTCTCGATAAGCATACCAATATTTCTTGGTTTAATTACGAATTGAAAGGTTTGTCTGCTATCGATCACTATCATATATACAGACAACAAATTTAAAAAAAAACTTTTTTTCCCCAAAAATGAGGCATTTCTGTGCTGCAGAAACTTATGCTAACCAAGAAAAAGCAAGGTCATTTTCGGATTGAGCGTCCTGAAATTAGCTAAAAAAAGATGTCTCGAAAGCATTTCAAATCCGCTGCCAAGAAAGTCGGTTCACTGTGCAGGGCCAGGAAGTTTTTCCCATCTGAGTCCATCCTGCACATATATAAATCTACCATCCGCCCATGTATTGAATACTGCTGCCACATCTGGTCAGGTGCTCCTGCTATTCATCTCAGGGTTCTTGACAGAATCTAACGTAGAATCTGTACTGTGATAGATACCGACTTGTCAGCTCGGCTGCAGTCACTATCTCATCGGCGTGACGAGACTTCCCTGTGCCTCTTCTATAAATACTTTCACAGCATCTGCTCCGATAAACTTAGATCACTGGTGCCTCCTATGTATGAATTAACACGAGCTACTAGATTAGCAACAAGGTCTCACCCTTTTACAATGAAACCGATAAAGTGTAACCGCAATTTCTACTCTAACAGCTTTTTTTCACGCACTTCTCACCTGTGGAATTCTCTTCCATATACTTGCTTCTCCGACAGCTTCAGTCTCCAGGAATTTAAATGGAAAATCAATAGACATCACCTATCACACTAACTCGCATCCATTCTCACAAGCTCTTTTTCATCTACTCCATCTACATACTCGGTATCCTCATCCGTCTATTACCCTCCTCCTGACAGTTCCTATAACTAACCCCACTTTCTCTCCACTTTCCCTTATGTAACCCCCTGCGCAACAGTGGCAGTTGAATGCCTTGCTTGGGGTGAGATGATTAAAAAAGATTATTTCTATTTATTTACTTGGTAGCAGTATAGCCCGGCGTTACTCTGGTGTATTGAAAGCTTTAAAACTAATCCATGATCCTGGAGCTCAGACTCTTTGGACGTTGGCACGAAAGACTAAAAAACAATAGTTGTTTCCAGTTAAAGCGAAACCGGAGACTGAAAGAAAAATGAATGGATGTAAGTCAAATTTTATTTCCTGGTATCGATATCAAATAAGTATTTTTCGTCGTAAACTGAATTTTGAAGGCTAAATAAGTCCTCTGAGTAAATGGTATCATGGCTGAGACTAAGAACTAGAATTATACCCACTTAGAGCCAAACCCGAAGCAAAAACTAAAATAAAAGGGCTGAAAAAATGCAGACATACATGCAGATAAACAGACACACACACAGACATCTTGCCTTTTATATATATATATTATCGATTTTCTGCATTATTGTAAGAAATGCAACCCTGAACCTTCTGAAATATCGTTTCTTATGTCTTTGTCTATGAGTGTATCAAATTTGATTAAAATCTAACCACTCCTTCTATAACCCGATTTTTTCGATTATCGATTTTCGATATTTATCGGGGGTAGCTCGACACAAAATCTAGCTAAGATCTCTAGCAGACGCTTATAGTGCAACTGTGTAAAATTTCAAGAAAATCAGTTCAGCCGTTTCGGAGTCTATAGGTAACGGACACACACACACAGACACATGCACACATACTCACAGACAAAATTCCATTTATAAATATGTTCAGATTTATTTGGCCAATGTAATAAATAATTACCTTGAATGTTTCTTAACGTTTAGATTATTTTCTCACTTCATTTATTCAGCACAAAATTTGCTTTACTTAGCAATCTTCAGAGTTTATCTTGATTTTCATAGCCTGGAAAATATTTATTGAACAATCTTAAATTTGAACGCCTAACGACTTCTGTTCATAAATTCTTGCTGTATAATAAAATCCTTACATTTGAAATGATAAGTTACTCAGATATTCATTCACACAAGCTCTCCAGGTAGGTTACGCATTGAATTCCACTGTCCCACTTACCTTCATTATGTCCTGTGAGTAACAAATGTTCGAAGCTCGCTTTCTTCATAAGTTTCTCTAGAAATTTCAGCTGTCTTTTCCTGGTGTTAATCATAAGTGTACTTTTTGTTACCGTTTGTCTCCAGAACTTGATCGTTGCACAAAAGTTCGATTTATGGTAATCTCAGTATCCTTCTGTAGAACTACATTCTGTTGAGTAAAGTCTCTTCTTTATTTGTGAAGAAATTGTCGAGTATTCTCTGAAATATAGGAGGAATTCTATTACATAACGGTTTAATACTATTTTCTTTGCTTTTAAATTCATAAAGACTAGGTACCAAAACTTATCCGAACAATTTCAGTGAAAATATTTATAGAAGTCACAGTGACGCTACGAGACGTTAAAATGTAATATTCTATACAAGTATATTAACAAATACCTGCTTTGTGATGCAGGATGTGCATTTTGGTGCAAAACAAGAAATGGGAGACCCGAGTTCGAATTCCAGTCAAATTTGTTGCATTCACTTACGCGCAAATAATCTTGGGAAAGGTATCAATCTGTCTCTTCCCTCCAGGTATGCGTTAAATTGTAGTGCAGATTCGTTTCTATAGCCTTGGTTGGAAACCAGTCTCCCGCAGAAAGCAATGGCAACCTACTGCGGGAAATTCTTCTGCCTGGTCAGTCGTGTCTCTTTCGAAACATGATCGCCCAAGCATGTATTACGTATGGCACTTAAATGACTCACTGAAGAACAAATATATATATATATATATATATATATATAGCATTGTCATATATGTTTCGACTATTCTCAATTGTTGAAAGGAAACACTCTTTTGTATTTTTTCTGTAAAATGTTATTAATTTTGTTTTATTATTATTATTATTATTATTATTATTATTATTATTATTATTATATTATTTAACACCGTCCTTCTTCGCTGGTCATAAATTCGTTCCATTTCATTTTGCTGTCTGACAGAAGAGTTATTTGCAAAAGACTATTACACCAATGAAGGGTTGACAGACAAAACGGAGACGATATGAGGGAAAAACATTGAAAGATATCAATGGTCAAGATGAATATTTTTCATTACGCGCTTCGCTGAGGCTTTCAGAAGAGAGGAGAGTGACATGAATGGGTTTCCAAATCAAAATATAGAAATTAGATATGACATATCACGAAGCCAACGGTATGTCTCTCTGTGTATCTGACACTTATTATACCGCGGAATAAATAGATGCCGGATGTACAGATATATAAGGATCGATAGATTGATAGACAAGGTTCTATACTAAACTTTGATGAATTCAAACATTTCGCAGGAATCAAATGCAGTGCAAATTTTGTGAATACCTTTTGCGAACAGCGCCCTTTTATATTGCCTCAAAATGGGAATAATTCGAAGGAGACATTGAAATTGAACTGATGATACATGTACAGTTGCTGGGGTGAAATGGCCAAAAGCCTTTGTTAACAATTCCTATAGGAGTCACTGAATGAAAAAAATGGAAAAATATTACACTTTTCGTCATTTGAAAGAATTTCTTCAGGCTACAATTTTCTTGACTGAATTTTACTGACTGAATAACGTACACACACACACATACACACACATACACACACGCACACATATATATATAAAAGAAATTAAGGCAGACACGTTATTTCATGGTGAATCAGAGGTTTGGGCCTATTTCAGGCGAACCATCATCAGTTTCCGTCTTTATTTAAGAAAGGATTTTACACTAAAAATAAAATCCTTCGTAAAATAAAGACGGATGCTGATGATGGTTCGCCTGAAATAGGCCATACCACCGATTCACCATGAAATAATGCGTCTGTCTTAATTTTTCTTATATTTGCTGTATATGTATTTATATGCATATATGTTTAGAGCTCACTTAGAGAGTTATCCTACCACTGTATGTACAGGATATTCCTTTGGATTCTTCTATACCCACACTGCATGCTGACATATATATATATATATATATATATATATATATATATATATATATAGTTTTAAATTGTAATGGTGCTTTGTGATGAAATTGCTTCTTTTGCTTCTTTTTCAGTAGTTTTACTGGTTTAATTTGTCACTTAGGCAGATGAGTGTTATTTCAGTCGTGCCGACTTGGATGTTTTATGAAAGCGTTATTGTAATATCTATAATTGTCAGGGTGAAGAGTGGCAAATTTCTCATCATTAAACATATATATATAGATAAATATAAACATACTGAATTAGATAGATAGATAGATAGATAGATAGATAGATAGATAGATAGATAGATAGATAGATTAAGAGAATCTGTGATCTACACAACAGTTATCTATATCTTTGCTATAACGATCATTTTTTATCAGATAACCTCCTTTCTATTTTGTGTATCCATATATTTTTTTACAAATATAGTTTTTGTATATAAATATATGTATATATGTGTGTGTGGGCATGTGTGTGTATGTATGTGTGTATGCGTACATATTATTCATCAACATCTTCTTATCAAAATCCAATACAAAATTTCCCTTTTATTCCAGTTGTAGAACTTAAAATATTTTTTCACTACAGTACTATTTTAAACTGAAAAAAATTTGAACAAATACTAGTATTTGAACAAATACAATATTTTCTTTTTTTTAAAAAAAATATCTTCTTTTTATTTTATTTTACTTTTTACTTTTTATTTTGAAAAAATGTTTTATTTTGTTTTTATTAAAACAAAAAATGGAATAAAATGTTTTTATCAAAATAAAAAATATTTAATTTTTTTTTCATCCATTTTGAAAAATAGTTCCTTTTTATTTAGAAAAAATACAATATTTCCTTTTTTTTCTCCTCCCTTTTTATTGCAGTAGTAGAATTTAAAGTACAATAATAAGACGATATTATTTTAAACGGAAGAAATTTTGAAAAAACTTTTGGCAGTGTCGAATATTACGCCATGTTAAGTTTTTCTCTCTTTTCCTTTACCACATTTGCGTTCACCATTTTCTTCCTCCTTTTCTTTTCTTTTTTTTCCTTTTCTATTTTACGTATCTATCACTTTCTTCCCACTCTCATTTACCTGCTGTTTCTTTCGACGGCTGCCTGGCGAGATTTTTTCTTCTTTCCTTATCCCACATTTCTCTTTTAACTCTTTCCTTGTCTACACAATGTTTTCTTTTTCCACTTCTTTCCTTTGTTTCCCTCACTTATTTTCTTCTAACACGTTTAATTTTTAATTTTTTTGATTTCTTAGCATTGATGTAATCTAAAAGTCATTTTCAATGATCGTGTCTTGAATCCTTTTCGTCGTCTCTCTTTACTTTGCTTTTCATCTTCTTCCCAACCCTCTGTATCAATGTCTAGACGACTAGCTTCTAAAAACATCTACTCTCTCTTTTAACACCCCTCCCATTATTCTTTCAGATATTATCTTTTCTTTCTTTCTGGTAAACTTCTGAGGATGAATTTCTTTTTGTGTATACTTCCAGTAAAGGAATTTCGTCCTGTTTTTGTATAATGAATGAATTTCGCTGCTGAAGAAGTGAGGTTTCCTTGCTGAAATGGGCATACAGCAAATGTAATTTTTGCAGTTTTATTTGAAAACATTCACATTTAGCTCTGTAAATATATATATATATATATATATATATATATATATAATTAAATTTGTTTTTATTAAAAATACATTGCGGCACGGAAATATATAGTTAATAATGATGGTAATAAACGTTCATTACCATCATTGTAAACAACATGATGAAACATTTTTCTTTCAATGTCAAAAAAATGTACAATTTTGTAGTAGTTTGTACATGTTCTGAAGTAACAATTAACAATATATATATATATATATATATATATATATATATATATATATATATATATAAAGAGAGAGAGAAAGAGAGAGAATTCTAGAATATTCAGTCGGTAAAAGGAAATAAATATATTGTTTAAAAATAGACAGAATATCTAATCAAATATGGATATCCACTAAAAATAACGTTTAAGTGACAATATATATATATATATATATATATATATATGCCGTGTGCTTAGCCGCATATGGACCTCTATAGATTGTTTAATACTGAAATCTAAATATTTGGCAGGTTTTTTATTAATGATTTTACTGATAACTGTCTTACTAATTAGCTAATAGGTAGGTGGTCTTTATTATAACAGCTAAACAGCCATGCTTAGAGCACCTGGTATTCCCACGTAGTCACTCATACAGGTAGTGACCAGGCTTGACGTTCCTTAACTTCAGTGATCGGGAAGCGGAGTTTCAACGTGATATATATATAGTGCTCCAAGACATCCAGTATACAACAAACTACAACCATATCAAGAAAAATTAGAAACTGAAAAATCATTTGGTACACACCTCCTTTCAACCAAATGATAAACACCAAGTTAGGACAGAAGTTCCTCAATTTAATTAAAAAACACTTCCCCATAAATAACCACCAATCTTCAACAAAAATACACTTAAACAAAGCTATAGTTGCGAAACAACCTAGAAAAAATCATAACAAACCATAAAAAATATAGCCTAAATCAACACGTAGATCAAAATAAAATTAACTACCAAAATAATAAAGAAGACAACAATAAAAACCTATGTAATTGTAGAAACCCCAACAACTGCCCACTACAGAATAAATGTAAAATAAACTCAATAATCTATCAATGCAACATAACATCAATTGAAAATCCCACTATAAATAAACTGTATATCGGATCTGCTAAGAACACTTTTAAGCAGCGCTGGTACATGCACTTATTTCATTCAAAAACAACTTATACCGAAACCAAACATCCCTTTCTGCATATGTTTGGAAATTAAAGGACACAAAACAGAAATCCAAAGTAAAATGGAAAATCCTAGAAAAAACTAGAACCTGCAACTCGCTTAACGACATCTGCCCTTTATGGTTAAGTGAAAAGCTACACATTCTAAAGTACCCCAACAGTAGCGAACTATTAAACCGTAGAGATGAATTAGCAGTATTATGCAAACATCGCAAATATTTCTCGTTAAAATTTAAATAACCAAAAAAAAACACCTCATCCACACACACCCCAAATGCAAAAAATACACATAATCAACCCTCTAAATAAACAGAACAAAAAAAAAACGTAGAAATAAAAGAAAATCTACCTGTAAATCTACCTGTAAATAGTAGTAAAATAAAAACTATCAGCACTGCATTAAAAAAAAACATATATCCAAATATAAAATACCTAAACTAAACGAAAAAGCAACCTGCCCAAAACTAAGCTACCCTACACCCTTCTCTTAAACCAATAGCAGCACCTCTAGAACTACGAACGGACAACTAGACCATTCTAAACTCCCACCACACATTTATTTTACATCGTTCTCATTAACAGCGACTCAACTTCCACCACATCCAGAGAAAATAAATAAGGAACCTGTCTTAAACTAAGCCACCTCTCCTAACCCATATCTCTAAAACTACAATACGGCCGACAGAATCAGAATAAGCTTCAAACCCCACTTTCACTTAAACATCATATCACCACAAATAAACCGTTTTCACCATTTAATTTCGTTTCAACCTTTTCACCCGACGAGAAACGCGCAAAAAACCTACGAGTTCCACAACTTTGTTTAATATATATATATATATATATATATATATATATATATGTCTGTGTGTGTCTTAACAAAATATATTTAATGTTGAAAGGCGAGGATCTCTTTAGATATTTAGCGTCACCATATTTGATTATTTCACTACAGCTGCGGTCAGAGATTTCCTCTATTTTCAATGCCTGTTTCAATTATTTTGCTTTTGAAAAGGAGAAATACGGATATTGCATAAATATATTCAGCGATACTCAGAAATCACATAAATAGAAAGAAGATAACAGACTGAATTAAACAGGTAGAACGATGAAAAAAGACTGAGATAGATAGATAGATAGATAGATAGATAGATAGATAGATAGATAGATAGATATGAATAGACGGCAATATATACATGAGAAGGATAGATAGATAGATAGATAGATAGATAGATAGATAGATAGATAGATAGATATGAAGAGACTGAAATTTAAACATAAGATATCACATAGATAGATAGATAGATAGATAGATAGATAGATAGATAGATAGATAGATGGGCTCTGTTTGTGTATCTTTCGTCTAGTGTTGTCTGCAATATTGATTATGTTATATTCATGACATCTGGTCAAGAGTGGATATTGATAAGTGAGTTCTAAAAGTGGACTCAAGACACTAACTCATAACTCTACAGAATAATGCAAACATGACCAAAATACGAGAATTATGGTTCAATAAGCGAACCGAGTTACGCCTTTATTGGTAGACGCAGTGTTGATGGCACCAGAAGACAATAACAAATTGGCAACAAAAAATATTTCGTTACAACCAAGTTGCAAGCAGATAAACTGTTTTGAGTACAAGAAAAAAGGTAGCTTAATAAATCAGGAAAAATGTTCTGCATTGAAAGACAAAATCTTAATGAAATAGAAAATTCGGTTTATAATTTAAGATACATCAATTAACATTAAAAACTCCTTCTATACGTACACACACATCCGTGTGCAGACACGCGCACACATATACAGTTTAATAATCGATTCGTTTGTCTTGAACCTCTTTTAAACTGGACATTGTTTGAATTTTATACTATTGACATACTAATTCACTGGACTACCTATGTAAAACTTACGATTTAAAAAACCTAATAATAGTTTCTAAATATCACTGATGTTGGAGAGATACAAGGGATGTAAAATTTGTAGGTCAGGGGTCGTATAATTAAATTGGTATTACGTCTCATATGCTGTTCCATCAAAACCGACATATTTATTTAAATTTATTTGTTTGAACATTATTGTTATGGATACTGGTATTTGAGTGGATGGTCTGTTTTTCTATAATTATACACGACATTATATTTACCGGCCTGAATATTCTAGAAATCTTGTTATGAAAATATCCATTTTTCGACAAGATTCCAAACTGCAACTCCAATATACCGGGGAGATGTCATTAAATCTGACGTGTCTTACTACTAGACCACAGAAGATTTCAGGGTAAATATTAATATTTTCCTGACATCATAAAGGCTTTTTTTTTAAATATATTCTAACAGAATAGAGTAAAAAAGATCAGGCCTTGAAACGATGGTGATATCTACAGATTATGCGAAGATGAGACGTTAAATATAGTATCCTCTTCAGAACGAGATGGTTGCTAAATGAAATGTCCGAAAGTTGGAAAAATTAGCATAATTGACAGAGTCAACTTACTAATAAAACACCGCATAGGATTAACCCAATAGAGGAACACTACTGTTGTCATTAATTGGTTTAACCACATTAATCAAAAATCCAAATGTTCGTGCATACTGGATTATTATCCTTCGATTTCGAAAGACTTGTACACTTTAATTCTGATTTTGTCATGGAATTTTCTGACCTCACAAATTAGAAATAAATATTTTATTAAACTCCACATAATCCGTTCTTATGGACAGTAGACAAAGTCAAATTCCAAGGACTTTTTCGACATTAATATGGGATCACTGGATTCTGTACAATTGTCGGATATCGTAGGTCTATTTATTTTGTTCAATTTAACTGCACATTTTGATGTTAGTATAGCTGCATTTTGGTTATATAGAGAAGATGGACTCATGATTTTCCATAATTCTACAAACACTACGTAAATACACCTCGTAAATTAATACATAGCTTAATGAAAATTTTAATCTTAAAGTAATAGTATAAACTAACCTAAAAAAAGTTGACTTCCTAGATGTTACTCAAGCTTTAGTTGATAACGGATACTCATCCTTTGTAAAATATAATGCTAACCTATATACATATCCTAAATTTAATCAAGATATTCGTTAACCTAGTTCAGAAAAACTTACCAACTAGTTACCCTTTTACTAAAAATGTTAATAAGAATACACTGAAATTTAATTATAGCTTCACTTATAATCTTGAAATGATAAAAGCACATCAATAAAATCCTACAAAACCGTAATAAGATTAGCAATACAAAATCACCCTTTATAAACAACGACAATAATGCTAATATTTGCAACTGTCGTAATCCAAAAGAATGTCCTCTGCAAATAGATAGCATACAAATTCTATAGTATACCAAGCTACAATCCCTACTACATAAAATCTAAATTTCATTAAACATTATATTGGAAGTACAAAAAACACTTTTAAGGTGTGATTGTATCAGCAAAACTATTCTTTAATAATTAAATCTATAATATCTACACTTCACTTTCCAAATACGATTGCTAATTGAAATATGCAAATACACTTCGTACAGTAAAATAGAAGATATTATCAAAAGTTAGAATATGTAAATAATTACATGAAAATGTTTTGTTTTTTGTTTTTTTGCTTACAAGAAAAATCCATACAATTCAATTTCCAAAAATTAACTTAGTAAACTAACGTAATGAAATTACTACTTTCTGCTACAATGAGATAATTTACACTCTTAAATATATCTAAAAGTGTCCTAAACGGTTTACTATTGTCTATAATCTATAATCCTACTCCTTTTAGTTAATTATATATAACGTAAATCTAAATTTAATTAAGTGTTACATCACTGTATACGTTTACTTTCATTACCAGTTATCTCTAAAATAATAATTCTGCCTTTTATAATTAACTTTATGGCCTTCCGTCTATTTCCTGACATAAAAATTGTTTCTATTAACAAGACTATTAACGATATCTTTAAGATTTAACAATACTTTAAAAGTTATTTGTAAATTCTATATTTTAACTATATTTAAAATTTTAATATTTTATCTATATTGTAAAATTTCAGATTGAAACTATATTGAGCATCCATTAGCAAATAAATATCGAACTGACTCTATAGTTTACCTATATTTTATTTCCGCCATAGAAAACACCACAGTAATAAAATATTATGTCGAGTGTATCAAGAATACTTTTAAGACCTGCCATTGCTTTCACATCTTGTCTTTTAATAATAAATCTTACTGCAATAGCACATCACTTTCTAGTTACATTTGGCAATTAGAAGATGCCAATAAATCCCTACCATAAAATGAAGATATTTAAAACTCAGAACTTGTAAATCAATCCATGAGTCATATTTTCTTTGTTTACAAGAATAATTACAAATTATAAAATTCCCAAAACTAAACTTGCTCAATTAACGTAGTAAAGAAACTTCCATTTGTCATTATCGTCTAAAACATACACTAAAACATAGTTCATTTTTAAAATATAGTCAAAATTTAAAATTTATTTTAATTATTAAAATACAGTTAAAATATAAATTAAAATTTCAATTTTAAAATATAGTTAAAATATTAAAAGTTTAAATTTTAAATATAGTTAAAATATAGTTAAATTTTAAAATGAAGTTAAAATTTAAAATTTATTTTTTATATATATTTAATTTTTTAAGATATAGTTCATATATCGTTAATTTTTAAAATAATAGTTACTTTTTTACCCTAAAATATACTTAATCTTTCTTAATGTACTATAACTAGACACAATGTATCCCTAGGATATATTGATTGATTCTCTTGCTTTTTGATATTTTAATTTGTTGCAGCTTAACGGATAGATCACCCACTGAGTCGTATATATATGTTTGGCGTGCAATGTATTTAAAAAAAAGATTCTTGTCTTTGTCTTTTGTCCACTACTGAAACAATAACTTAATGAAAATCCAGTAGCTGTTTCACAATGGCACGCAATATTGTTTCAGATTTGCGAAATTGCAACATATGTATCTTAATTCATTTAATCGACATGAAAATGTCTGGCTCTTATGTCTCTTTAGGTCTATCTCTCTTTATTCTTACAATCAAATTTCTTCTATTTTTTATTGGTTAGTTGACATAAATTAAAAACAAAACATCCTCACCACCTTAATTGTCTGGATTGGGTAAAAAATTGTGTTGTTTTCTAAGCTTCTGTATATAATATTTCCTGAGAGTAAAAAAATATTTCACTGCCTGCCGAGGTGCTAATAAATAGTATCGAAACGCAACGGCTCTTTTATTGCAGTAAACTGTGTATTTATTATAAATTTCGAATAAAAATATTACTACATATAATGGTCTACTAAGTATCAATGACTCCTAATAAAGGAAATCACTACAAACAGTGGACTGTCAACCCATTAGTTTGTACTACTTCAAACATATATATATATATATATATATATATATATATATATATATTTCTCTCTGTAAATAGATAATTCTATTTACATCGAACCCTCCAACTAAATCCTTTTTAATATTAATGAAATTAATATTAATAGAATCTGGTTTTGGGGATTTTATTCATTTGCACTTAATTTTTGAGGGGTGGCCCAGAGGTAGAATCGCCGACTTACGCCAATTCGGTCGGGTTTCAATCCTGGGTTAAATGGCAATCGGAGTCTAACCGTACTGATGAGCTGTGATACAGCGAAACAGATCTGTCTGCGGATGACTATATATATGATAATATTTTTTATTATGAGTTTATAATAATAACATAATTTACAGCAACACAACAGCCGTTGCGCTTCGTTAATAATTTATTAGCAATTCTCCAGGCAGTCTGATGTGGTTCCAATATGATAGTACCGAAACGCAATGGCACTTTTTTTAGTCTATTTTTATTATAAACCTATTATAAAAATATTACCATATATGATGGTCTACTAAGTATCAAGCACTCTTAATAAAATAAATCACTACAAACAGTGGACTGTCAACCCATTAGTTTGTACTACTTCTAATATATATATATATATATATATATATATATATATATATATATATATGTATATATATATGGTTTCTTTGAAAATTTATTATAGGAGATTATGGTTGGTGAGGTGAATATCGTAGGACAGGTGTTTATGTTTTCTTTTTTTTCTCATCAAATATTAATGTATATTTAGGGCGAAGTAGTTTTTTTAAAGAGACATCAATTGATTAGGGAGATCTAAAAGATAAATGTATTCACACTTTGCTTAGTGTCATTAGTGTCAACTGAACATGAGAGCCATCTTAATCGAAATTCGAATTCGATTCGCTACCCATCACCTCTCCTCCCAAAAGAGTTGCAATATAAGTTAGACTACATGACATCCTCAAATTTGACAGCCACGCGACTGGCCTAAGTTAGCGAAAGAACAAGATGGTGAGTTAGATAGATAACCTAAAAAGCAACGAAATATTTAAAATGTCAGAGAGAAAACAACTTCGGCTGAGTTAAGAGCTTCCATATTTCTTTCGGTCCTTTCAAAGGTCAGCATCCAAAATAAAATAAAAAAAAGTCTTTTACGTTTCAAAGTCTCGCCAAGAGTGTGAAAAATCTAACGACACAAAACATTTGACTAGTTAACGTCGCGTGTAGAAGATCTATTAAACTAAACTATTTTAGAAAAAGAACCGTTTTGGTACCAGATTTTCATTTATTTACTTTATTTTTTTCACCTCTAAACGAAATCCCCTCCTGCAGCCTCTCACGATATCTCAATGGAGGTCAGAGACTTACTTTCACGTCTTACGTGACATTTTTGGCATGTGTCAAGTTGTTGAATATTCTAGCTACAGCAAACCTCTAATGATCGAAGTACGAGGAGACGGAAAATGTCCCTTTGGCACCTGTTAATATTTCTAGTGACTACAAGGGCAAAAATCAGACGTAATCTCATGTGAAGGAGAAATATCAAACTTCTAAAATTTCGAGGTAAAATCAGATTCCGAGCACCAAATGTATTGATTGGTACTGATAAAAAAAAAACATCGCAAAATACAGTCTTTGCGCTATCAGAAAGTCAAGTGCTTGGTATATATATATATATATATATATATATATATATATTTTAATTCAGATTCCGAGCACCAAATGTATTGTTTGGTACTGGTGAAAAAAAAACATCGCAAAATACAGTCTTTGCGCTATCAGAAAGTCAAGTGCTTGGTATATATATATATATATATATATTTTAATTCAGATACTTTAATCCAAGTGAGAAAAGCAGGAAGGGAAATTCCAAAAACCCGATCCTAATTAATATTAAAAATTTTTATTTTAATATTAAAAAATGATACAGGAAGAGAGCTCCATGTAATAAAATATTACAGAGCAAATATAAATTAAAAAAGGATTAATTCAATGATGTTGAATGACCATTTCGATGTGAAAATCCCCATGGGGGATAACACATCACCTCAGCAACCGAAAAATCCTTTCACAAACTCTTTATTTCTGAAAGGATTTTTCGGTTGCTGAGGTGATGTGTTATCCCCCCGTGGGGATTTTCACATCGAAATGGTCATTCAACATCATTGAATTAATCTTTTTTTAATTTATATATATATATATATATATATGTTGGGACGCCCGCGCCTATTCGGCTATAATTGACTATTCCATTACTATATAAAGTAATGGTGGCATCTACGTAGGAGAGTGTGCCGAGCAGCCGATCGACAAATCAGCCGTAGACTTCCGGTGACGACCCGGAAGTACCCATTGCTCATACTACGTCTTACGACGGTTGATGAATAAGACCTAAACAACCAACAATCTGAAATGATTTATTTTTTTATTTTATTTTTTTTATTCATATCACCCCAAGCAAGGCGATAACGACACTGATGCGCAGGGGGCTACGTAAGTGTAAAAAGAATGGAAAAGAGAAAGCCGGAAACCACATCCTAAACAGGGAACAAGGGATGAGCCTCTTCACCTGTTCAATAGATGTGGGTGGAGTGTGAACCGGGCGATAGTTTCGTCTATCTACTCCAATTGAAAAAAAAATAAAAAAGAAAAGAGTGAAAAGATTGGAAAAGAGAAAACCGGAAACCGCATCCTAAACAGGAAACAAGAGATGAGCTTCTTCACCTGTTCAATAGATGTGGGTGGAGTGTGAACCGGGCGATAGTTTAGTTTATCTACTCCAATTAAATTTTGAACATTATTTTTTATCGATACTCGTATTTAAGTAGATATTCTGTTTACGATAAATTTTTAAAACCAAGTTTGTTAATTTCCGTAATATGTTTACATTTGTTGATATTACGATACATTTCAGAGCAGATATGGTTATTGCGATAAATCGAAAACTGTGTTATATAAGCTTGATTAAAACCTCGTTTAGACTAATGGTCATTCGCGGTCGAGAGGTCTAAGACGTGCCAGATCACATAGTAGCATCCCCTATGTGGACAGTGGTCGTGGGTTCGAATCGTAAATAAGCAGGTCAGTAGATATAGATATATAATACTGTTTAAATACGAGCATCGATAAAAAAATAATGTTCAAACAAATCATTTCAAATTGTCAGTTGTTTATAACCAAGTTTCGTTAATCTTCGTTAATTTCCGTAATATATATATATATATATATATATATATATATATATATATATAAAAACCCACTAAAAATATTAAAAGCAAACTCGCACTCCAAAACTAAAAAAACATTCAAACCTCATCAAAATTCGAGCAACACACAACATAGCGAGTCAAAAATGCAACAGAAAAGATGTGGAGTATGCAACATATTAATAGAAAAAGAACACTTAAAGTTCGAAAACACATTTACATTCGAAATAAAAACAAATCTGAGCTGCAACTATAAAAACGTAATTTATGCTCTAAAATGCGATGAATGCGCAAAGAGTATATTTTTAGTGGGTTTCAGACTCAAAACACGTGTACCACGTGTAAAATTGCCAATATGGACACTTAATATATCATACAAAGTCAAATAATATTAATAATGATAGCAACAATGAATCTTCACGGCTTCTCGCACTTTTCTTATATACTAATTCCGCTAGTTTTTAATATATATATATATATATATATATATATATATATATATATATATATATATATAACAGACAATGAATTTATATTTTTATATTTTGATTAATCATGAGCCGTTCAAAACAAGGTATTCTGGCTTTCATTTCAGGTGAAAATAAGAACTTGCACAACATTGGTTCTAAGCTTTCGACTCACATGAGCCGTATTGAGTGGTTACAGGGACCTTAACATAAAAAATCATTTATATATATATATACCCACTGGCCTGAACAATTAAGAAATATTTTTATATGTTAAAAATAAAAAATAATCTTTAAACAAATAAATTATATATGTAAATATCTGAACAATTGCCATGAAAGTATTCACGGCGGTGGCAAAATGAGTGAATCTGAGATGCCAGGTCATGTCATTGCAGATTCTTATGTGTAGTAGCCGCTATGAAAATTTCACGGTTTTCTTATCTGAGTTTTATTTTCTTTCTCTCAATGAAATCAATTCTTTCTGACGTCTTTCCGTTTTTCGTCGCGATCAAAACGGAACAGTCCGTGATTTATGAGGTAATGGCAGATCATTTTCTTTCTTTCTTGTTCTTATTAAAACGAAGTAGCGTCTCTGATATGTCTTTTCCGTACTCTCTTCTAACCAGATCGAAATGTCCATTATTTCTGAGGTCTTTTCAGGTCGTAAGGCACGTGCGTGTTAACTATGGAACTAAACGAGGGACAGGCATACTTATAATAATATCATGTCTGAATCCAACAGTGACGAGTTTTTGGTATTTGAGAACGAATAAAATTTCTTTGATTGTTTTATATTTTTACATGAATTTTTTAAAATTTTTAATTCATTTTTATGAAAATAAAACCAACCTTGAGCAAGTTTTGTATACACCATACACCAACTAGTATGTCATTGCCATACAAAAAATATTGAACAAGGAATTAATGTAAACAATTAATGAAGGGCGCATGATGAATATTTTGTTGTATGAGAATGACATTTTTTTTTCTAAAAAAATTATTTTTAATATTAGGGTGCGTCTTCCAAGCCGCAACGTCTTGTAAGCCGGAAAATAAGTTCTTTTCAGGAACAAAATACGCTATGCAGAATGTTTTCACCTGGTCAATAATGAAACGAAAAGTTTAAAAGGAATCCGTAATGATTCCTCTCAACTTGTTTTTTTTTTTTTTTTTGAACGAATTAATTAGTTGAAGTTGGTCGAAGAACGTAGAGATTGGAACATTTTTGATAACCATAAAAACAAAAAAATCATTAAAATATTTAAAGGATAATCACTCTTCTAATAGAACACTGACAAGCTTTTTCTCTGTTACCTCAACCACATATATTTCCTTGTTCTACTAGGTTGACATTAAGGTCCCATCATTTTATAGTCAAAATAGTTAAATGTAAAACACACCTCTAATCTAACAGTTTCTTTTCTCGCACACAACGTTTGTGGAATTCACTTCTGTTTGCTTGCTTCCCTGATAGCTTCAATCCCAAAAGGTTTAAATGCAACGAAAATTGCCATCTTTTATCTACTTGTTTCCCATTCATTTTTATCATTCTTCAAAATCCCATGTATGTTTTTTTATTCGTTCACTCTAAACTCCTGTTCACCAGTGGCATTTTTTCTGCTTTGTTTGGCGTAAAATGATTATCAAATAAAATATGACGTCGAACGGAGAACAAATCAGCTGAAACTTTTTGCTAGCAATAAAAGAAACACAGCAAAACCTTCATGTAATAATGATTTTGCTCAAAATTATGTTTCTTTCATACGGATTGGGAACATGAAATAGACTGAAGAACAAATCAAACATTTTTTATAGGAATAAAAGAAAAAAAAACGTTTGCATACAGTAAGAATTCATCTGAAAATTATTGTAGATATTTTAGTTCTTAGGTAAGCATGCTTTGTCTTTCTCGTTCTATATCTTACACGGCAAAAGTAGTTGCGTAAATGGTTGAAAAAACCAATATATATTGCTAGTTTGTTGCTAACTAATGTTAAACCAGACATCTGCGCAATAATGTTATTGGTTTCTTTTTGCTTTGCCCTTTCTTTACGCATCTACTGTCTAAAATGTTTGCAAAGCAATTAAATTGTCAATTGGTGTCCTATTAACGACCATTACGAAATTGTCAATAAACTTTAGAACTGTAAGTAATCGAATTTAGCAGGTTTATTAAATGAGTTCAGCTAATATATATATGTGTGTGTGTGTGTGTGTGTCTGTGTGTGTGTGATTATAATTATACTCGTTTCGAAAACCTTCCTCAGAAACTATCGAATGAAGGAAAAAAATCGTTGTAAACAAAGAAAGAGCTTAGGGTATGGATAATAGTCAAAAGTGTTCGGACCGAAATCAGCACGAAGCCCCCCCCCCAAAAAAAAAAACCGACACGAGTAACCATCTAACAGAAAGCGCTCAATACAAAGGTAGAGCAAACTAAATAGCATCTACTAGACGAACCTACCTAGGTTTTTTCTAAACGGATCGTCAGGGAAAGCTGGCTCCTGACGATCCGTTTAGGAGAAACCTAGGTAGGTTCGTCTGGCTCATTAGGTGCTATATATATATATATATATATCGCTGCCTATGAGTCAAAAGTATTTCTGAGAAAAAATGTAATCAGTATTTGAATAGTAAATAAAAAATGCTGTTAATTTACACCTGTCAGTTTTTTTTAATGTGAAAGTAATGATCGGAGAGTTTGAGCTCCAACAGGTTATCTTGCCAAGGAAACACCACTGTTATTGCTGATTAAGTGCATGTAATGCCCCTGCGATCCGAATGAGAGCCATCGGCTCTCTTGACCAAAACAATACTGTTTTTGCGACTGTAATAGATGTGGTGCCTCTATGATAAGAGTGGAGTTTCTCATGCTATCTTGCCTAAGAAAAAACACTGTTATTGCGACTGCAATACATGTGTTCAATATCAAAAGGCAGTTGCAATTGAATACTAAGAAAGTAATTTAATTACCAAAAAACTTCTAGCCTTAAAACATTACTTTCCACAAATACATTGGTTAATTTTGTTTTTGGCGCAACACAGTCTATTTTGTTGATAAAAGTACTTCAGAGTAATAAAAATTTTAAAATAGCATCGTAGTTACTTTTTCCCATAGAACGTAGCTCAGATGTGGGTAATATGTAATTATTTCACAGCTCACTTCTCTTGCGTTCATCTCTGACTGGCGCTACAAATTGATTAATGTGTGCCAAAATTAAACTAAGCGTAGCTTAATGAATAGCTACAAATCTACAATGCCTAATAGTACTCTCAGTACATTGGTAATACTTCAACGAGCGAAGAGTGAAAAATATTTTCCATTGGTAGTAAATCACCGGGAACAAACAACTCCAATCTGCGTTCTAATGTTTGATACTGACTAACATAATGATATCTCATAAAAGCATTTGGTCACTTTTATTCAATGAGCAAATTTATCGATTTATCGATTTACTATAGCCAATCAACGGCGGCTGATGACAGAATGACGGACCAGGACAAGAAAAGATAACTCGCCGTCAAAACCTTTATTGACTTTGACCTCCTATCGACCCCTTTTTCAACGAGCAATATTTTGTGCATCATCTCCTACATGGTCAATCAATCGCTAGCCGGGGAAATTCTGTGTCAGATCACCAATATTGTATCAACGAGATACGGAAGTTCAGAGGAAACAGTTTTAGTTCAACAAGAGAAAGAAAAGGGAAAAGTGGAGTGTTCAGAAAATAGGCAGATGCAATAGAAGGTAGATTAGTTAGTTAACGAAAGAGATTGTAATTTGCATAATTTTCAAATACTGATCGGACATAATTTCCTGTTCGTTTTATATAAAACTTTTATTTCCCAATAATGTAATTTCTCAAATTTTCGTAGCAAAATAAAGTATCCTAATTTTTTTTTTAATAATTTTAACCAAAACAAGGTTGTAATGCCACTAGTTACAAAGGGTAGTTACAAGGATGAAAAAGAAAATTTAAGATTGGGCGGATTAAGAAAAAGACAAAATATGAATAGGTTTCAAGAAGTCAGAAGATAGCGATTGACGTAGCATTTAATTTTTTTCACGATTGTAGTTATCAGAGAAGCAAGTAAACAGAAGGGTGTTCCACAGGTGGGAAATGCGAGAAACGACAATTTGGTGTAGAAGTATCAGTTGAATTTAGCTTTATCAACGCTAAAAGGATGGGACCCAGATGCCCATCAAGTCAGTCAGTTAAGTGCCATACGTGATACACGCTTGGGCGATCATGTCTCCAAAGAGACATGACTGACTGGGCAGAAGGTTATCCCGTTGTAGGTTGCCATTGCTTTCTGCTGTAGACTGGTTGCCGACCAAGGCTATAGAAAGCCAATCTGCTCTGTTATTTAACTCGTATTTAGAGGAGGAAGCAATGTATTATATTATTAAGTAGTAATTAGTGGGGTTCAGTTTATTACTTCATGACAATATAAAACTGATACCCCACTTTTTGCCCAGTAGAAGCCTTAATCATGTTTCCAACTATTATATTCAGTCGGTCAGTTAAGTGCCATACGTGATACACGCTTGAGCGATCATGTCTCCAAAGAGACATGACTGACCAGGCAGAAGGTTATCCCCCAGTAGGTTGCCATTGCTTTCTGCTGTAGACTGGTTGCCGACCAAGGCTATAGAACCCAATCTGTCCTATTATTTAACCCATAACTGGAGGGAATAGACGGATACCTTTCCCAAGGGTATTTGCGCGTAGGTGAATGCAAGGAATTCAACTGGAATTCGAACTCGGCTCCCCGATTTCTCGTTCCGAGCCGATATCCACTGCGCCACAACGCACATCCGCCCATCTAGTAGCACTATTAAATTCATGCTTTCGGGGTATCAGGGGAAAACGTTCGACAGAGCAGTTGCTATGACAGTATTTCTAGAAAAGACAGAGACGCTATTTCCACTGAATGCAGGTACACACTGCACAGCCACCAAATTCACAACTCAACATTTTATCCATTCCAAGGTAGTAATAACAACAACAAAGAAAAATAGTCCGAATATCAGTCAATTAAATGCCATACGGGAAACACGCTTTAGGCGATCATGTCTCGAAAGAGACATGACTGACAGGGCAGATTATCCCGCAGTAGGTTGCCATTGATTCCTGCGGTAGACTGGTTGCCAGCCAAGGCTATAGAACTTAATCTCTTCTGCTATTTAACCCATAACTGGAGGGAAGAGACGGATTAATACCTTTCCCAAGGGTATTTGTGCGTAAGTCCGAATGTAATTAGTGTAAATGATGCTAACTTAGACCTTCAGATATAAATGTTAAATATTTATTCAGGATATAAAATAATAAAAAGAACAAGAAAAAGAAGAAATATACGTGTAAAATATTCGATAAATTCATATTCGATTCACATGGAACTGTCCTGAACATGGCGTCTGTTATACGATACACATATATTTAAACTGGACACCATGATGGGGGAGATGGTTAACAAGCTTGTCTCGCTAGAACCTATTACAACCTAAACGTAACTTCGATCCTCACTGGGTACCCCATACTGTCGGCCTTGTGCCATATCTAAGCGGCTTTTTAAAAAAGCAACTCTTGTGAACCTCGATGTGGTGAATTGTTCAGCAACCTTGTCCCACTAGAACATATTGCAACTTAGTTGTGTGTTCGATGCTCACTGGGTACACCATACATTAGGCCTTGTGCCACATCTAAACGTCACATAAAAATCAACTCTTGGTCACCTTGACGTGGTGCGTTGGTCAGCAAGCTTGTCTCACTAGAAGCTATTGCAACTAAGTTGTGAGTTCGAGCCTCACTGGGTACCCCATACATTAGGCCTTGTGCCACATCTAAACGGCACATAAAAATCAACTCTTGGTCACCTTGACGTGGTGCGTTGGTCAGCAAGCTTGTCTCACTAGAAGCTATTGCAACTAAGTTGTGAGTTCGAGCCTCACTGGGTAGCTCATATTTTTGGCCTTGCGCCACATCAAAGCTGCGCTTAGACAATCAATACACGTATGCAGCATTTTAAAAGTTTTCAGGTTGTAGCGATTAAAATCTTGTCTACCATACCAACAACAGTCAGTTCTTGATAATGACTGAGATTATGAAAAATACTCGGAAAAATAAAATAAAAAAAAATAAAATAAAAAATAACAAGAACATAAAATATATGCAATTCTGACCCGGATATGCATCTTACTCGAAAATTAGAAAACTCATCTAAAATAATAAACAGACAGAACTCATTTATGTCTATTGGAAATTTCACATCAAGCAAAATGTTAAAATATATGCACACTTCAGCCTGTGTGTGCCACGCCAAAGATAAAGGCAGTAGCAGCGAAGTATGTTGTTGAAAGGTTGTATATTAAAGCAACGCCGAACACGCAGTCATTATTCCCGAATGAATGTCCATCTTCTGTAAAGAGACGATAGAACTAATGTGCCAGATGCAAACAACGATGTCTATTGAAGCAGGATAGACGGGCTGTAAATGATTCGCTTATGTCTTGAGGCACGCACCAATTTTCAAGGGAGCTAACTTTTATGTGACAAGCCACGAGTTATTGGTTGAGCCAACATGCTTTCCATTGAACGATAAAAATGCTGCATATATATATATATAATTTGGAGATAATAAAAGAAAGTGGTAAAGTGATTCAACTTTGTGTTTCACCCTCCTTCGCCAACGTAAGATCAGTTACCAAAATTTTATTCAAACAAATGCCAGTCTGGTTAAAAGAGAAAATAATTTACAAAGAAATGTATTTGTCTATATTTCTGAGATGAGGTAGTATTTACTATATTTACATTATTCGGACTATTGTCCTAATCTTTGTTGCCATTTGTACGACGTTTCGGCCGTTGTACGCTCCGGACTTCTTCAGGTGCTAGGGGTTTCGAACCGAACCCTTTATTACAATCACTTAGGTATATCATCTTCCTTCCCTGCGCAAAGCTTTGATTGGAAGTCATGAGTTATCTCCCTCTAACCCTGCAAGTTATATGTTCACGCCTGGTATTGAAGGTAGTGTATATCGACGTTGGTTAGTTCCTGACTTGACTCTTAGAGTTGTGAGTTCAATATCATCAAATCTACTATTAATTCTTTGATAACTTTCCCACGCTTTCTAGTAGAAATATTTTAAATCTTGTCATCTTCAGACTTCTTGAATCAAGTTCGTTTATTTTCCTCTGTGATTTATTTTCTCTCTCAGTAAACCCTGATTTAAATCAAAAGATAAAAAAAACTCTCCATTTTTTAAAGTTACAATTAAACGAAAATAAAAACAACAAACATGCCATTTTTTTTTTTTTTGGTTTAGAAAAAGTTCTCTATAGTTTGAAAACTGATGATACTTTGGGAATAGGTGATTTAATAAAGATTACTATGTGATACATAATCTTCTACATGGCTCAGTTTCCTTCGAATTATTTGTATGCCAGTGAACCCGCCAAAAAGTAAAAATCCTGTTTCAGCATTATCTCAAACTCAGATCTTATGAATCAGTGTAGACAAGCTGAATTTTCATTCATATATGAGTATCTGTATGAGTGACTATGCTTCCTTTTCAATTGAGTTGAAATGAAAATATCTCATCTTAAGAAAGCGGATATCACTGTACCATTTATCTTTTTTCCATCTGCTTATAACAGTTGTCATATCTTTTGAATATATGTAAAGCAATTTTCATATCTATATAAAAAGTCAATGAATATTTATCAAATCCTGACTGAATAGATTCAAGCAGTTTGAAATACGAAGCCGTTCAAAGAATAGAATGATAAAATGCGAGGTGATATCAATCATCGTATAAAGCAGTGAATACTGGAACGTTATCGTTTTACACCGAATAGTTAAAAATGATAATTGTTATTAGAAAATATATTTCTACAGAACAGAAAAGGGTAGACATCTTCTTTCACTAGGATGAACAAAAGAACATAAAGAATTCACTTGAATCCAGCAAGTATTCATGGTGACTATAAAATGACATTCAAATATATACATTTTATATACATTTGACATTGTTGGCTAAATACATTTATATACATTTTGTTTACGTAGGTTCATCAGAGATATACGTCAAGCATATATACGAAAAGAACAAAAAAAATACAGATGACACATTGCTTACGTCACAACACAATTTGTCCACCTCACAAGACTCACTATTTCCCACGAAACTCAGCAGTTGTCTACATCTACGATGATTTCGGCTTCAGAAAGCCGATAGATTAAAGCATATTTTGTACTTTGCTTCCGAGCTGAACTTCTAAAGAAATTTCATCTTTGTCTGAAAGGGATTATTCGTAATTTGGAAAAGTTGATCCTTAAAATTAATCGATAAAAAATGTGTGTTATTTGTAATAATATTTCACTTAGATAGATAGATAGATAGATAGATAGATAGATAGATAGATATGAACACACATAGATAGATAGATAGATAGATAGATAGATAGATAGATAGATAGATAGATAGATATGAACGCACATAGATAGATAGATAGATAGATAGATAGATAGATAGATAGATAGATATGAACAGACTGACATAGATAGATAGATAGATAGATAGATAGATAGATAGATAGATAGATAGATAGATAGATTTACAAGGCAAGATAGATAGATAGATTAGATAGATAGATAATGAAGAGACTGAGATAGATAGATAGATAGATAGATAGATAGATAGATAATGAAGAGACTGAGATAGATAGATAGATAGATAGATAGATAGATAGATAGATAATGAAGAGACTGAGATAGATAGATAGATAGATAGATAGATAGATAGATAGATAGATAATGAAGAGACTGAGATAGATAGATAGATAGATAGATAGATAGATAGATAGATAATGAAGAGACTGAGATAGATAGATAGATAGATAGATAGATAGATAGATAGATAATGAAGAGACATAGATAGATAGATAGATAGATAGATAGATAGATAGATAGATAGATAGATAGATAGATTGTTTGTGCCTGCGTGGATTTTTATTTTTTTATCTATTTTTCAAGCAGAGAATTGAGTTTTTTTGTTATATCATAGAAATTGATTTTATATCTTCTATTTGTGAAATAACGATAGAACAGATTCATCACTGAAACAATTATCATTATTATGATGTCATTTTTCATCATATTTTTATTTCTGCTATGGTCGCACTACCAACAAAGTCTGCGGAAAGAACTAAGGCAGGTCGTGGCGTGTTGTTATGGCTCCATTTCATGTTTTTTTCTATCTTCCCCATCATCCCTAGCATTACATAGACAAAGTTCTCCTTAGTGTGTTCTCATTATTATTATTATTATTATTATTATTATTATTATTATTATTATTATGTCATTTTTCATCAGAAATCGGTTTCTGCTATGGTCTCACTACCTACCAAGCCTGCAGGAAGACCAAAGACAGATTGTGATGTGTTGCTATGGCTCCATTTTATGTTTTTTCATATCTCCCTAACATCCGTAGCGTTACATAGACAAAGTTCTTCTTAGTGTGTGGGCTGTACTTAATAAGACAATTTTTTGTATATCTGTTAAGCTGGGGTTTCCATGGATTCATTCAATATGTTGTTTTGCTCCATTTTTTATCATTCCAAGTGCACCCTCTATCACTGGTATGATACTTGTTTTCAATTTCTACATTATTATTATTATTATTACTATTGTGTCATTTTTCATCATAATCCGGTTTCTGCTATGGTCACACTGCCTACCAAGCCTGCAAGAAGACCTAAGCCAGGTCGTGGTGGGTTGTTATGGCTTTATTTCATTTTTTTCTTTCTCCAGTATCATCTCTAGCGTTACATAGATAAAGTTCTCCTTAGTGTGTGGGCTGTACTTAACAAGACAATACTTGTATATCTCTTAAGCTGGGGTTTCTAGGGATCCTTTCAATATGTTGTTTTGTTTCTTTTTTTATCATTCCAAGTGCACCCACTATCACTGGTACGATTCTTCTTTTCAATTTCCACATTTTTCTATTTCGATTTCCAGGTCTTTATAGTTTGACAATTTGTCGAATTCCTTGGTTGCTATGCTACAATCCGCTGGACAAGCCATATCAACTAATAGGCACGTTTTTTCTTTTTGGTTTTTAACAATAATGTCCGGAAAATTTGCTTCAATTTTCCTGCCTGTGTAAATGGTGTAATCCCATAGAATGGTGACATCTTCTATTTCTGTAACCGGTGTTGGGTGATGTTCATACCAGTGTTTGTTTACATATTTTCCATAGTGTTTGCACATTATCCAGTGTAAATATTGTAAATAATGTAAATAATAATAATAATAATAATTATTATTATTATTATTATTATTATTATTATTATTATTATTATTATTATTTACTAATACGTAAAGTTGAGGGTTGTTCGTTGGTTTGATAGTTCATCCACTTCTTTGTCACAACGTAATCGCGTCACATTATAGGCTCACGTAACGCCTGCTCCTGTTTTTCCAATTGTACATTCATCATTCCCGTTTATTGTCAAAATTGACCAAGCGTGAATCCCGTTTTACATATACAACAAAACCCAATATTTACTTCGCAATTTTTAACTTACGCGTCACGGAAACCGCAGACTGGAGATTTCTGAATCAATGCTTGACGTTACCATTTCAACCTAACCAATAAAAATACCGATATCTATCTACTCATATTTATATTTCTATCTAGCTAAATCTCTCTCTCTCTACACACACACACACACACACACACACACACACACACACACACACACACACACATATATATATAAGTAGAGCAAACTAATGGTTGGTAATTCACTATATGAAGTGATTTAATTTATTAAGAATGCTCAATACTTAGCAGAGAATTATACATGATAATATTTGTATTATAAGTTTATAATAAAAACATAGTTTACTGCTGTAAACTGTTTTTATTATAAACTTTTATTAAAAATATTACTATATATGTATATTACTATACTATATTATTACTATATATATATATATATATATATGTATATATGTATATATATATATGTGTGTGTGTGTGTGTGTGTGTGTGTGTGTGTGTGTGTGTGTGTATAACGTAGCACACTTAGTATCATCATCATCATCATCATCATTTATCCATCACACCCAGATGGTGCATAGGGCAGCAACCTTTTGTTGTTGTTTCTGTAACAAACTGTTTTTTACGGGGCAAGTTTGTTAGCCCTGCACCCAAACCTGGAGGACCACCCTTGGTATACTATGCAGGTAATTTCCGATAGAGACGAACTCAAAAAAACTCAATGTTAAATTCATTTCTTTAATTTAACAGAGTAATTTAATTTAGAAATGATTTTTGATTTACTACAATTTTAATGGGTGATATATATTTCACCGCATAAGGATGTTATTATTGCGGCTCGTCAGTTGAATATATGGATTGAAATACGATATGATGAAGAGAATAAGTAAAGAGCAGGTACGAAAAGTATCTTTAATCTAACATGTTTCACTTTAATAAGCTTCTTTAGATACTTGTTAAAACGCATGATTCAGATTTTTTTATTTTTTAAAAACTCCAAAGATACAGGATATTAATTGAGGTTTCATTAAATTGGGCAGATACATGTAACGTCTAATAAAGCAATAAATTATCATTTTTAAATGTAGAAAAAACTTATACTTATTATGATATGTAAGTGTGTGTATGCGGAAAAATTGTATGTGTGAAGCGTATTTAAAGTATAGAACAATAAGGTTTGTTTATTTATCGGTAATGTTGGTATGTGAGTGAATGACAAAAAGGAAATACATTTCTATTCAAAATTACAGTGAAACTAGCAGTATAGCCCGCCGTTGTACGGGTGTAATGAAAGCTTTAAAACCAATCCATGGTCCTGGATCTCAGACTTTTTGGACGTGGGCACGAAAGACTAAAAAGCAATTGTTGTTTCCAGTTAAAGCGAAACCGGAGACTGAAAGAAAAATGAATGGATGTAAGTCAAATTTTGATTTACTGGTATCGATATCAAATAAGTCTTTTCGTCGTAAACTGAATTTTGAAGGCTAAATAAGGCCTCTGAGTAAATGGTATCATGGCTGAGCCTAAGAACTACAATTATACCTACTTAGAGCCAAATCCGAAGCAAAAACTAAAATAAAAGGGCTAAGAAAATACAGACATTCAAGCAGATAAACAGACACACACGCAAACATCTTGCCTTATAGATATATATATATATATATATATATATATATATATAATCGATTTTCTGCACTATTGTAAGAACTGCAACCTTGAAACTTCTGAATATCGTTTCTTATGTCTTTGTCTATGAGTGTATCAATTTGATTAAAATCGGACCACTCCTTCTATAACCCGATGTTTTCGATTATCGATTTTCGATATTTATCGGGGGTGCCTCGACACAAAACCTAGCTAAGAACACTCGCAGACGCTTATATTACAACTGTGTAAATTTTTTTAAGAAAATCGGTTCAGCCATTTCGGAGTCTATAGGTAACAGACACACACACACACACACATATAGACAAAGTTTCATTTATAAATATGTTTAGATAATGTCTACTATTGTCAAGCGATAGACGATGTTCTTTTTAAAATAATACATGTATGAAAAAATCATAGGTAAATGTATGAATTTGTATGTTTATAAGTTGATAACGTTAGTATGTGAGTGAATGATGAAACGAAATGAAACCTCAATCAACATACAGTCTCTTTAATTTTTTTAACAAAACTTAAAACATTCGATTTAAATCTCGGAAGAAGCTTATTAAAATGAAACATGTCACGTTAAAGACACTTTTTCGTACCTGTTTTTTACTTACTCTATTCACATACACACACGCACACAGGCACACACAGGCACACACACACACACATATATATATAATATATACATATGAATCCGCTTCTATTGATCTATTTAAGTCTGCTAGCATCGATTGATCACTCTCTTTATCTATCTCCGATAGAAAATCCTTCCTCAGTTGATGCAACAGATATACATGTAGTTATTCATATTCTTGCAGACAAATAATACGAGGCTAGAATTGCATTAAAGTCAGAATCTTTTTCCCTCCATCTGTCATGCGTATCAGTCGAAATGGAGACCCCGGGGGCAGAACATTATATCACGTGACACTTCTCAACGAATCGCCAAAGCGTTTCGCAGATTCGTCTTTCGCGTGCATCACGGCAACGTTGGAAACAAAAGTTTCAGCTGGGAGATGGGAAGGAGTGGAGCACAGCTCAGTGTCCTCCACTAGAATTGAATCAATATTGAATTTATTGGCCAAAACAAAATAAATAATATTTAAAACAAGTAAGAATATTTCAAGAGCCTAATATTATGGAAGTATAAAATGAAACCAGCAGTATCACATTTATACGTGGAGATGACTGCCATTGGAAACGAGTTTACAGGCACCATTTACTTCTGTGTGAAAGGGCTGTCATTATTTCAAACCAAGATTTTCATCTTTGTTTTGTCGATTAGAATTAGATAACGAAAATATTAGGTTGTCGCACATTAAATGACGCATTTTTACTTATTATTGAGCCAGTCGTCTAACGAAGTAAACTCCTTAGTATAAAAACATTCCAGATAATTCTTCTGTTACTCATAAGCACAATGAAAATGTTTACAATGAAAGGTTTTCCTACTGTACGAATACAAAATTGAAACAAAATCTCATCGATGCATTACATGCAATGAGAAATGGATACTTTTTGACAATAAGAGAGTATGTCAATTGTTAGATGTAAGTGAATTGCCAAAACAATACCCAAAATATTGACTGCACCCTAAAACATTAATGGTTATAGTCTGGTGGTTTTTCAAAGGGGTTATTCATTATTCTTTCTTGCCTCAAGGGAAAACAATAAAACCAATCTAGTATTTTGAGAAAACTAAGTGTATGCACCAAAATTTTAAAAAAAGAAACATACGAGATTTGTGAATGGCGGAGGGGGGGGTCTTATTTGCTTTACGAAAAATCACGCTTTCAATCACTCGTCCTAAAGCGGCATAACCTGAATTATGAAATGTTATCTCATCCTCTGTATTTACCTGATATCTTTCCTACTGATTATCACTTATTTAAGTATTTTGAGATTTCCATAGACAATAAAATATCTAAACTTATTTACAAATGGAACATTGTCTGTGTGTGTGTCTGTGTGTGCGTGTGTCCTTTACCTATAGACTCCGAAACGGCTGAACCGATTTTCTTGAAAATTTACACAGTTTTACTATAAGCGTCTGCGAGTGTTCTTAGCTAGGTTTTGTGTCGAGGTACCCCCGATAAATAATGAAAATTGATAATCGAAAAAATCGGGTTATAGAAGGAGTGGTCCGATTTTAATCAAACTTGATACACTCATAGACAAAAGCATAAGAAACGACATTCAGAAGTTTCAAGGTTGCAGTTCTTACAATAGTGCAGAAAATCGATAATATATATATATAAAAGGCAAGATGTTTGTATGTGTGTCTGTTTATCTGTCTGTATGTCCTTTATACAAATCTACAATTTTTATCCGATTCTCACCAAACTTCACACAAATATTCTTTAGACTGATTCTGAGCTCCAGGACCATGGATTAGTTTTAAAGCTTTCATTACACTCGAGCAACGCCGGGTTATACTGCTAGTCCTCCAAAAAAGAAGAAATAGCGAAAGCATTTGAACTGTTTATCGCATCAAATAATGAGAATTTTCTTTAAGGATGTGATCAAGAATTTAAAGGTACGTTGGAGAACAGACATTTATATAGACGGTGCTTATTTGAACAAAATAAATTAGTCATTTAACATTTCAGAAGCGTTTTATTTATTTCCTATAAAGTGTGTCATTTCATGAGATTTAGTAATCAAATTATCTTTTGATATTCCATTGCGTGTTCTGATTTCGGCGTGACATTCCCCATCCTCCACTAAAACATTTTCCAGATATTTTTTTTTTATAAGCGTTTCACCCCGAGCAAGGCATGTCACTGCCACTATTGCGCAGGGGGCTACGTAGAGTGGAGAAAGGATGATTAAATATAGGAAATGTCAGAGGGTGGGTGATAGGCGGATAAGGATACCGAGAATGAGGGTTGGATAGATGAGAGTGTTCTGAGAATAATTGGGAGTTAGTGTGATAGGAAGTATCTATTGACCCTACATTTAAACACCTGGAGATTGTAACTGTCGGGAAAGCAGAGTTGTGGAAGGGAGTTCCACAGGCGGGAAGCGCGAGAAAAGAAGCTGTTGGAGTAGAATTTATGGTTACATCTTATATGTTTAACTGTAAAAGGGTGGGATCTAGTTGCTGATCTAGTATCTCGTGTAAATTCGTGCTTAGGCGGCACCAGTGAACTAAGCTCATCGGAGCAGTAGCCATGAAAGTACTTGTAGAAGAGGCACAGGGAAGCCACATCACGCCGGTGAGAGAGCGGCTGCAGCCGGTCTGCCAAGTTAGTATCAACCACGTTACAGATCTTCCTTTGTATTTTGTCAAGAAGCCCAAGGAGAACAGCAGGGGCACTCGACCAGATAAATGTCTGCTCATATTTGATTTTGGCGTCACTAATTCGTAATTTGCATTTTGGGCGTGTTCTTTTGCTGATAAACATACATTATGTTTGCTTACAATAGATGGTTAGTTTTAAATCCTGGATGTTTCCCTATAGAAATTAATTGAATGATTTACAAGACGTTCGATGATTCACTGTGCCAATCTGACATAAAAAGTAAGGTTTGGGAAAAGGAAATAAAATCGTTATATAATAATAAATAATGCCTAATATAAAAATGAAAAAGAAATTACTGGGAATATGGTAACCCCCACTTAGGTTCGACAAACACCTAAAGGCAGCTCTGGTTAAGTCTATAGAAAGACAAACATTTTCTAATCTCTCAGTCTCTCATTTTTTCTCCAAGTTGTAGATCCACGTTGTAATTACGTTCCCACTACGGAATGTTATTCTTCACAGTCTACTGTCAACTGAATTATCTTTTCACTTTCTAAAGCCAAGCATTCGCATGTATCTTCTAAAAACCTCCACTTATGAATTAAGTCAAACTTTCTCTTGGGTTGTTCCAACTTAGCCAAAGGCTGACTTGAGTGCGACCATATTAACGATGCTTATACTTACGTACGCAAACTTGTGAATCAAGAAAATGAAAACAGATTTCTCATAACCATGTTTAAACATTCCAACTATAGTTTAAGAGTAAACCTTCTCTTGGTTGATCCAACTCTGTGCAAGGTTGTCTTGAGCTCGACCATTACTACAATGAGTATATTTACTTACCTTAACTCCTTGAAGAAAATCAAAACAGTCATAACCAAAAGACATTAAGAACTTTGTTTTATTATAGTCACCTTAAAAATAAATGGTCTATAGTAGAAAACCCAGTTTTTTATTTTTCTTCTTAATAGTTTACATATGAAAATGCATCTGATCTAAAGTACACACAGATACGCAACCTTTTAAATTCTATAACGGTATCCACTCTTCCAGATTAAGCAAGAATTTCTTAAAAGTGCTTCACTTTTCTGAGTGATGTACTTCACTGTCTACTTTCGACTTATAAGAAAATAGTTGATAACGAACTTCACATGAAGATACGGAACACAAGGAAGGTTTAGTCATTTATTTTTAAATCATTATTATTTACCCTATTTACAATCTTTGAACTGTTGTCCCCATTTTTGTTACTATATTCACAACGTTTCGAATGTTGCCGTCTTCTTCAGGTGAATGTAATTCCAAGATATTGGGGAAATTGTCTAGTTCTAGCAAATACCTTAATTCTGCTGTTATCCTCTACATTACAAGAGCCAGATCATGCCAAAAAATCGAAAATTCCTGTCATATATGAGCAATGTTTATTTTCCACTCTCGATGTAGTAAAAAAGAGTCTCTGCATCCCTGTGGGTAATGAGTTATTTTCCACTCTGCAACCCCTTTTTCACAGACGACACGTCACAAGCCTCTTACTGCTCTAGTCCTATTTCCATGGAGGGTACTCAGACGACCTACATTCCTTTGTTCCACCAGTCCTAATCGTCACAGCTAAGCCCCGCGATGTTACGCCTTTTTTAGCCAGTCAGCTTCATTCTCTTCGTATTCTTCTGATGAGATGCAAACCTGACTCATGTAGATTATTCCCACAAACCACTACTATGTAAAACCTACTCCCAAGATGTTGCTTCCTCGATCACTACAATCTTAACCTGTTCAAGTCTAGGGTTAACCGTCATCATCCACACATACCCGTATAAGCTGTGACGCTTACTATATAACCCTCTACCTCGAGTGCTCCTTCGGCCTTATTAAGGGCGAAAACTACTGTAAAATATCTTAACATGCATCATTTTTTCTTTGTAAGTTTAGTCGTTATCGATTCTATTGTATTGTAGGCGTTACTTTAACTTACCGTTACGTCTTTTTTTTTTCTTTTACGTATGACCCGGAGGTGACCGCTATCACAATCGACGACGTGATAATATAGATTAACGGAAATACAAAAACGTTAAAGTTTTATGTATGCAGTTATGAATTAATTTTTTTTCTTTTGCTATTCGAATGCAAAATAACAGGTGTCGTTTAAGCGTTTTTCAACAAAGCCGCGCCCATCGTTACAAACTTGTAAAATTTGATTTATGCAAACTTCTTCTGACCCCCACCACTTCCCAAATATCCAGTTACAACTTATCCATATACGGCTTTGTACGGTTTCCGCGTAGAAGCCTTTATTTTCTCCCAGTTAACGAGCAAGGTATTATCTATCTTATTCGAATTCACGTGAGAGTGTCTGTGTGTGCAATATCTCTTTCTTTCTTTTTTTTTTTTAAATTGTTGTTCACCCTCTACCATGATCGACTGGGACTCGAGGTAGATCGTCACAGTGTAAGGAGATTTTGTAAGCGCAGCTTAGATTTCACACAAAGACACAATTGTAATGATTCTAACGAGTCAAGCTTGGTAACCATTACACCACCTCGAGGCGGCCAAGTTTATTCGTATATGTGGGAATATAACGGTTAACTTTAGACTTGAACAGATTACGATTGTAGTGATCAGGGAGGCAACCTTTTTGTGAGACTGCTCCACAGTGTATTAGATCAGCCTCGAAAAATTTTTGGATACTAAGTGAGACACAGTAAGGATCTGCAAATCGTGTTTTCGCGTTTTTCCAAATGATTCATAATAATCCTCTTTGCTATACAATTTTATTTATTTGAAATAAAACCATTTCATGTAGAAACAAAGTATCTTAAAACCTGACATTTACACATCTTCTCATGTATACGCAATGCTATATAAAGCACATATCTTAAAAAAAATATGCGAGAACAAAAAAAACAAAACATTGAAATATAAACGTAGTATTAGTTCTGCTGCTAGCACACCTGCTGCAACCTTTTAATTAAAGTAATTGATCAATTCAGACCAACCGTATATAATAATATAAGATCTTTCAATATCGTTCGATCGATCCATCATTGATCTTATCAACTTACTAAATAATTTTCCTTGCGACTCAACACACTAGCGTCGGTCCTTTCCTATAACCTATGTTGCTCCAAACCCAGAGATGCCAACCAGTGCGGATTTCCGCTCATTGCATAGAGAGAGAGAGAGAGAGAGAGAGAGAGAGAGAGAGAGTTCGAATTCCTTGTCAACATAATTATAGATCGAAATTTATTAAAATAATCGAGGATGTAGCTGAGGTTTGGGGATTGGGAAGTAATCTTGTCAGAGAATACGGTTTCACTTGGATGCGTTTCCGATCTGTGCTCTATGCAGGATTAATGGCCACCCAGTTAGTTTATGTTTGAATTTAAAAAACAAAATACAAAGAAAAAAAAACAAAAAAAAACAGAAAAGCTGTATATATGCAGATATGAATAAATTGAATTTTTCTCTTGTTATTTGAATACAAAATAACACGTGCCGTTGGAGCATTTTTCAACAAAGAAGAGTCCATCTTTTCAAACTTGTAAAATTTTATTCATCCATTTATAGCTTCTTCTGTCCTCACCCAAATATCCATTTACAAGCTACCCGTATACATCATTGTAGATTCATGGTTATCAGCAAAAAGAGGAGACCAATATGCCAACTGCAAGTTGAAGATTCTAAAATAAAACAAGTAAAAAAAATTCAAATACCTGGGAAGTGTTTTGACAGAGGACGGAAAATGCGACACAGAGATCCAAAGACGCATCGGCATGGCCAAAGACGCATTTCAGAAGCTAACCAGAGTACTAAAAGACAGGAAAATCTCATTAGAAACAAAGAAAAGAGTGCTGGATTGCTACGTGATATCCGTCCTTTTGTATGGAAGTGAATGCTAGATGATCTCATCAAAGATGAAGGAAAGGCTTGAGGCAGCAGAAATGTGGTTTTACAGAAGGATGCTGAGGATGCCATGGACAGAGCACATGTGCAACGATGAAGTGTTGGAAAGGATGCAAACGAGAATAAAACTGATAATAAATATCAGGAAGAGACAACTGAGGTTTCTGGGATACGTAACGAAGAAGGAAGGCCCGGAGAACTTGATACTCACAGGTCGGATAAATGGCAGAAGAGTCAGGAGAAAGCAGCTGGAGACGTACTAGTTACGTCTGTGAAAATGTTTGACGAAGCAGGGCTTAGAAGGGATACCAAGAAAAAATTGAGAACGACAAGAGACAGAACCAAGTGGAAGTCCGTGATCGCCTACGTCCTGAATGGACACAGCACACAAAGAAGAAGATTCAACGCAGGTCTATCGGTTTCTGCTTAAATTTTTTTTTCCCCAATTAACGACTAAATACTTATTTATCTTGTTCAAATTCACGTGCGGGCGTTTACGCGTACGATATTTCTTTTTTTTTTTTTAAGTGAAATCCACATTGCACCATGCCCGACTGCGACTCGAAGTAGACGGTTACAGTGTAAGAGGCACAGCTTATGTGGGGAATATAACGGTTAACTCTAGACTTGAATAGATTAAAATTATAGTAATCGGGAATTAACGTTTTGAGTGTCGGTTCCACAGGGTAGTGAAGCTTAGATGAGCTTCGAAAAATAGTTGGATACTAAGTGAGACTCAGGAAAGATTTCCAAAAAGTGGTTTCGCGTTTTTTCAAAAGATTGTTTCACACCGCAGTACTGTTTTATTTCGTTGTCCCGATTTATTAGAAAGTTAGAAGCCATTTGAATTTAAATTTTAGCAGTATGTATTGTAGTTATGGGACACCTCTTTTGCGCAACTCATATATAACCAGGCACCCCTGCTGTTCATCTCGTGATTCACCCAGGCGTTTATTACGTATAGTACTTAACTAATTTGCCTTGACCATAGATATGTTGAGTGACCATTTTCGCAGCATCTTTAGTAATGGAGGGAACTCGAGACCCAACAGACATACAAACAAACCATCCGTCAGTGCATAGAATACTCCTGTTATATATGGTCAGGCGCCCCTGCTGTTCATCTCAGTGTTCTCGACAGGCTCCAAAGGAGAACCTGTAATGTGATAGGTACCGACTTGGCGGCACGACTCAGCCACTTTCTCACCGGCGGGAGGTGGCTTCCCTCTGTCTATTGTACTAACATTTTCATGGTTTCGTCTCCGATTAACTTAAGTCACTGGTGTCCCCGCCACAAGAATTTACATGTGCAACCAGACTGGCAACTAGATCCCAAGCATTTGCAGTTAGATCAACCAAATTCAGCTGACAATTCTACTCACCAGCTTCTTTTCTCGCACTACCCGCCTGTGGAGCTCTCTTCCATATATATTTCTTTCCTGACGGCTACAACCTCCAGGAATTTAAATGCAATGTCAGTACCCATCTCATATCCACTGGAACTCTAGTTCTTTCTACATCACCCTGTATATCTTTTCCTTTCTCTCTACCCTTGCAACTGTCTTCACACCTGTGTTCCCATCATTCTATTGTTTTTTTATTTTTTTCTCTGACGCCCCCTCTAACTGGTTCGTCTTTCTCTTCACTCTCCTCCTATCTAAACATTTTCGCTTATGTAGCCTCCTGCGCATCAGTGGCGGTACTGCCTTGCTTGGGATGAAACGATTAAAAAAAACTGTTGTTTGAGTGCTCAAATTCCAGTTTAGTCTCTTGGGTTTTAGATCTCACTAGAACCCTAATGAAAGGCATGATATAGTCACTTTTCTTACCATTTTGTTTTCATGTTTTTTATCTTAGTAGACTATATTGCCTACTTACTGGATGGAAAAATCTGAATTTTAAACTTTGGATAAGAAAACCATTCCATGAAACTATGACAATTCACAGGAAATAAAGAAAATCTCTGGAGAACTTTAAGGGAGATTTCCATTCTGTAAATCTAGCAACCCTAGTCTCAAGGCACCAAGTGAAGATCCATCTCACTTCTTCGTTAACAATTATGCCTCTCTACAGCTTTCTGTTATTTACATTTTAATAAATTTTGGCTTTTTATTTCTCCTAAACAACTGCGTTGTGGTGCTGTTGATATCGGCTCGGAACAAGAAATCGGGTAACTGAATTCGAATTCCTTGCATTCACTTACGCACAAATACTCTTTGGGAAAGATATTTTTCGTGTCTTCCCTTCAGTTATGGGTTAAATAACAGGACAAACTGAGTTTAAAACCTTGGCTGGCAACCAGTCTATCGCAGAAAATAATGGCAACCTACTGCGGATAATCTTCTGCCCAGTCAGTCATGTCTCTTTCGAGACATGATAGCCCAAGTGTGTATCACGTATGGCACTTAACTGACTGAAATATTGCTCCGCCGTAAATTTATTCAAGTTTACCTGGTATTTTTTGTGTTTTACTTCGCTCCTTGTTTAAAATTGTCTGTGAGTATCAGATTTCTTCATTATAAAATATTATTATCTCCTATAAGTTTTAATTCTCTTACTGATGTTAAGCATAAGTTTCCGTTTTGTTTCTGTTTTCTTTAAAACTTTATTTCTGCTCACATAATCGACCTATGATATCCTTATTATGAGTCTGTAGAACCCCATTTATGTTACTTCAAGTCTCAAGATGTTTACGGAACAGATTGAGGGAAAAGATTAAGACAGAGATACGCAGTGCATATATACTTGTGGAGCTTTATTACATGGATGGGAGATTTTCTTCTTCTATTTGCTCTGTCCCTTCAGGACGCAGGCGATCATGGTTCTCCACGTCTCCCTATCCCTGGTAGCTCTTAGTATGTTTGCTCCTGTTACACCTCGCAACCCCCGCTCCGTCATCCACCTGATCAGGCCCTGCTAATGGTTTGGGATAAATAACAAAGATAAAAAACATTAAGACCTACAATGGACAGGAAGATGTGTAAGGCCATAATCGTCTACGTCCAGAAGGGACACTGTACCTAAAATAAGAAGAAACTTAATTCTTGGACAATCAATGACGCCGACTGTAGCGTGTGCGATACTTACTGGGTGCTCTATACCGACGGTTTGTGCTAAGTTTCCCTATGAACTATATCGGCGAAATACGTATGAGGCCACGGGATATTGATTCTGTCTAGCGTAGTCTGGCGCCAATATATAAAAGCTAAGTATTGAATAAAGACGAAAGCAATGTGGTCAGCAATACAAGTATTCTACGAACTGATTTATACAGACTTTGTGAATAGGTTTATATTATTCTTATAAAAAGGAACATTTCTGAATTTATCGTGTTTTTCCAATGTCCTCTCTGCATTCTTTATAGAGAAGTTAACCTCCGCTCCAACCAGAACTCGAGTCACCTTCTGGGTGAACGTTTACAGATTCGTATATAGACAAGGATATAAACAATGTTTACCACGCTACTCATATATATATATGTATATATATATATATATATATATATATATATATTAATCATTCGCAGACAGATCTGTTTCGCTGTATCATAGTTTATCAGTAATGTAAGACATCCAATTCTTTCTAACCAGGATTGAAACCCAACCGAATGGACATCTGTCGGTTATTCTACCACTGAACGGACTTTCGCATATATATATATATATATATATATATATATATATATATATATATATATAGTTCGCAGCCTTAGTCGGCGACCAGTCTACCGCAGAAAAGCAATGGCAACCTACTGCGGATAATCTTCTGCCCAGTCACTCATGTCTCTTTCAAGAAAATGATTGCCGAAACGTGTATCACGTATGGCACACCTGACTAAACTTACTGACCTTACTAACATTTTTTTTACCAGTTAGACCGAGATAGGTCTCTATACGAGATTGGAGAAATATATGATCAATCTGATACGTCTTTATGATCTGATTGTTTCTTTAGACATTATTCGAACTATATTACGAATCAGTCAGTTAAGTTTCATCGCTTGTGCGATAATGTCTCTTTTCGATCAATTAATGACTAGAGTAAAGAATTTTTCCCTCGGTAGGTTGTCATTTCTTTCTCCAGTAGACTGGCTATCGAAACCAATCTACCCTGTTATTCGATCAATCTAGTGGGAGAAGGAAAGGGTTGGTTCATTTCTAAAGTGTATTTGCGCGTAAGTGAATGCAACAATTTCAAATGGAATTCGAACTCAGGTCTCTGACTTCTCTTTCCGAGCCGATATCCATTATACTACAACTCATATCAGCACTAAATTAAGTGCACTGAGAAGGAATAGTATTATGATAAAATTATGGGGTGTATAAAAAATATTTTATTAAAAAAAAATCATATTTTTTTTTTAATGATTACGGATTTAGTCATGTAACTACATATTTCATCGATGTGCTTTGTGTGGCAATAAATATCGGCACGGAACGAGAAATCGAAGATCCTAGTTCGAATTTCAGTTGAATTTGTTCTATTAACATACGCGGAAATCCCCCCCCCTGGGAAAGGTATAAATCCGTCTCTTCTTCGTCAGCTATGAGTTAAATAGCAGGACAGATTGGGTTCTATAATTTTGCAACCACTGTACCAAAGAAAATAATGAGGATCTCCTATAGGGAGAATCTTCTGCCCAGTTAGTGATGTCTCGAAAGAGACATGATCACACATGCTTGGATCACGTATGGCATTTAAATGAATGACATATTTCTGCTGTTCGGTATCTTTCTGTTTATATTTTTAGGCATTGACTCGAGATAAGATTGGAGCATTGAGGCCATAAATGTGACAAATCAAACGGCGCTAGGATTAAGTAAAAAGAAAAAGAAACGACATATTTGTTAGGAAATGAAAAAGGCATGAGGCTAAATCAATTTTGGCACAAAAAATATACAAAAATAGTGGCACTGAAAAGTTTTTGGGGACCTCAAATCGAAGTAAGTAAATAATCAGATCAAATAAGTCAAATTAAGAACAGAAGAAGACAGGAAATAAAGCAAAAAAAATCATTTATAATGAAGCAAATTTTGTACATGCAATGCCATGATCATTGCTCGGGGCTTCTTTTATTTTGACGCCAAAAATCTTTACCTCTTAAGTTAAACAACTCAATCAGATTAATATGGTTGCAAGTTAAAACTCTTGGCATTCTAGAAAAAGTGCAAGAAAATGTTCTGAAAATATCGTTATTATCATCAGCCGAATTCAGTTATTACTTTTAGTGTCTTTTCCTACGCGGATGTGCGTTGTAGTGCAGTGGATATCGACTCGGCACGAGAGACTGTGGTGTCGAGTTCAAATTCCAGTTAAATTCCTTGCATTCACTTACGCCCGAATACCCTTGGAAAAGGTATTAATCCGTTTCTTCCCTCTAGTTATGGGTTAAATAACAAGACAGATTTGGTTTTTGACCTTGGCTGGCAACGAGTCTACCGCAGAAAGCAATGCCAACCCCCTGCGAAATAATCTCCTGCCCAGTCAGTCATGTCTCTTTCGAGATATCACCGCCCAAAGCGTGTATCACGTATGGCACTTAACTGACTGTCTTTTCCTACATTTGCTATTTTAATGTGCCATGTCATTTATGAGATGGGCTATGACGACTCTTCACAGCTTCTACTCCTTCCTAGCACCTAGCTATATTTTGTATATATATATAAACAATATATATCTTTAATATACTCCCCTTCCTTTTTCTTTCATCCAGTTACACAATATCGTTAATGTAGCTTAACTACTTTCCTCTTTTCTTTTAATATATCCTTCAGTGTTAAAATTTCTAAGCCCACTTTTCTCATTAGATGTCTACGCAATTTCAGCCGTTTTATCTTAGTTTATAAAATTGTTCTTTTTTATTCAATTTTCTTCAATCTTCCTTGTTGTTTATATGAAAAAAAAATGCTGCTTATTATTTTTGTTCTTCCTAAATAATCACCCATCCAAAGAGAGACCAGTTTCGATGCTGCTTACCCTCGGCGAAAAAAAACAATACGGTATTTTCCTTGCTAAGCTTAATTAATATGACACTCTACAATTTGGGAGAACTAACAGAACTAAGAGATTTAAGTGACAAGAAGATGTGGAGAGCCATGATTGCGTACGTCCTAAAGGATCACGATAAATAAAAGTAGACAATGAATAAGCAGTGCGTTTCGACGTGGTGCAAGGGCTAGCAAGCTTGTCTCGTTCGATCAATTACGACTGAGTTATGAGTTCGATATCAACTGGGGGCTCCATGCTTACGGTTATCTGCCTATGGGGCCGCGTGATATTGATTATGCCCAGCGTAGTCTGGCACTGGTTCGTAACAGCTGAGTATTGAGTAAAGATGTAACCAATGTGGTCTGCAATATGAGTATTCTACAACTTAATTCATGCCGTCAGTGTGAATAGGTTCATTTCTTATTATTCTTCCTGAAAACAACTACTTTATGGAACAGGCTCCTGCGGGGTTATTTCCCTGAACTTAAAAATATCAACCTCTCCAAATCAGTCAGTCAGTATTTATCTACAAAAATCTTCACTTCTGTTGTAACCTGCTAGAACCAGGAAGAAAAACACGAAAAGAAGAAGGTGAATGGAACAAACATAGTCATATATATGTGTTTGTGTGCATGTGTGTGTGTGTGTGTGTGTGTGTGAGAGTGAGAGAGAGAGAGAGAGAGAGAGAGAAAGAAAATGAGTAATGCATGAGAATATTTTCATACACACATAAACATACTGTGGAAGACTGAGTAAAAAGGTAGGAAAAGCCCCTGACAGATATTAGACTGATGGATAATTGAAAAAGTGGAATTGGAGACACATCATAACATAGATAGATAGATAGATAGATAGATAGATAGATAGATAGATATTAAAAAATCGAAATAGATAGATAGATAGATAGAAAATTGAAATAGATAGATAGATAGATAGATAGAGAGAGAGAGAGAGAGAGAGAAATTAAAAATCGAAAGCGATAGATAGATAGATAGAAAGAAAGAGAGAGGGAGAGCGAGAGAGAGAGAAAATAAAAAATCGAAATAGATAGATATATAGATAGATAGATAGAAATTTTAAAAATTGAAATAGATAGATAGATAGAGAGAGAGAGAGAGAGAGAGAGAGATTAAAAAATCGAAAGAGATAGATAGATAGATAGATAGATAGATAGATAGATAGATAGATAGATAGAGTAGAGAGAGAAATTAAAAAATCGAAATAGATAGAGAGAGAGAGAGAGAGTGAGAGAGAGAAATTAAAAATTCGAAATAGATAGATAGATAAATAGATAGATAGATGTTAACAACCTTAGATAGATAGATAGATAGATAGATAGATAGATAGATGTTAACAACTTTAGATAGATATCTAGATAGATAGAAATAAAAAAGATAGATAGATAGATAGATAGATAGATAGATAGATAGATAGATAAGAAAGAATAGAATTAGATAGATAGATAGATAGATAGATAGATAGATAGATAGATAGAATAAAATATCGAAATAGCTATCAATACATTGATACAAAAATATGAATGCAAAAAATCGATATATAAAGAAATAGATAGACAGATCAGGTTGCATAGTTAAAAAGTAATATTATTGATATACTGAGAGGATGATGTGATATGATCCGAGGTAGATATCCACGCACTCTGAATTCTCGACCTAGATGAAAAGAGCAAGATTTATAACTCGACGGATTTGAGCAGACTCAAGACAGATGCGAAGAGAGAATGATAAAGTGTTTGGTTTCAAGATAACTGTCGAAAAAAAAAACGCGAATTTGAACCAACATACTGATTGGCATACTAATGTTTCAGTTGATTGATCGTGCGATTGCCTCGCTCAAGGCCCTCCATAAATGTGGGCTTGCGCCAATGTCGAATCAATACCAGAAATGATTATTCATACGAGCAGGGCGTCAATCAAAGTGAATCATGAAACATAAGCATTTATTCACGCAGTGTGTCTTTTATAAAGCGTTATTCCTCGTCAGTGATGAGTTCCTAAAATGTCTGCTTTTTATATTTCGAGGACATTTGTGTCCTTCTGATCATGTTTTTTTTTATAACTTAGCTTTCTCAGATATGAACGCGTGTCTCAGTGAACATTCAGCGTATAGCTGTTGGGGCGCTCTCCACCTTTCCACGGAAATGGACTATTCGAATCACTATATAAAATAGTAGTGATTATACCTCGAGTAAGGAAGTCGAGTAAGGAAGTCGAGTGAGCGAGTCACTCGGGTATTTTCTGTATTGCACCGGAAGTGTTCTACTAGTCAATCTATCACGTCTCTACGACGATACTGTATACTAATTACCTTGTTCTGTATTCTACAGGAGCATGTATTTTTCGGTTATTTGATATGTATTTATTTTAACATTATATTTAATCAATTGTTTCATTCGAAGGATCAAGCAAAACGTCCCTCAACATATTCTGACAGTGATTGGTTGTTTTTGTTTGGTTTTTGTTTGGTTTGAATATAAGTCCAAAACGGCGCGAATTCACCAGAGGACAGTCAGAATTCTAAAGCGTCGCTACAGCTCCCACACCGAGGTTAACGACGACTAAGAGCAAATGCGGAGGGACAATGAGCCGTGTGACATGCGTTCCGGTAACGTTACTAATCTTACTGCCTTACAGATTCCAAGCTATCACACTTCTCTCCTAATAAAACGAATAACAAAAAGAAATAGACCTTTTTCCTTATTCTATTTTATCAAATAGCGTGTGGATGAAAAAAGGACACAGAACGCTACAAGGCACAAACGTCACGCATGGGGTATTGTTGTCACATTAGAACGGGAGCTTAGACAGCTCTTCTCAGCCTCGATAGAGCACAAAACGGCTTCCAAGTCCTCACGGATTCTTTTCCACCCTCCAGCCTCTCTCTCACATGTGGGATGTGGCAAGCCACTGGCAGTTCTATCGCTACTTTCACGGAAATTGTCAATCAAACTATGTTCCTTGGTTCCCCCAAGCATAATTTTCCCTGCAAGGACCTACCATATCAACTTACATTGTAGCAAACCACCCATATCCCCTCCGTTTTCCATCGGTGTGATGTGAGCCCCAAACAAACAGCTTCTTCCCGCGAATCACGGCTCTATAGAAGCGACTTCAAAGAGGTTGTTTTCCCGTCCCCTACAATCTTAACCTCTTCAAGTCAAGGATTAACCATTATCTTCCTCTGTAATGAACAAAACAAGATCTAGATTTAAAATTGAAATGCTAACCACTGACTCATTGATTTTGTTAAAATTTTTTTAAAAATCCAATTTACAAAATTTGCTTAGCAAACACGCAACAGCGAATCCAAAACAAAACTCGTGAAATTTCACACCTTGATGACAAATGTTTTTCGGCCAATAGGAAACTAGGAAACATATAAAAACAAAATTCATATAATCTTCAATTATCAGAAACAAATTATTTTACGGACCATTTCACAAGCCGACGCGAAGTTTGCTCGTCGTTCAATGGAAAGGCCGAAATCACATCCGGGAGTGAATTCTTAAATGACCTTTTCAAGCCCCACAAACAAAATAAATAACGGACAAGTTCGCCTGTCACCAGAGAAAAGGAGACAAGCGTATTAACACGCCCCTTGACAAACGTCAACCGTTCATTATTATCTCTCGCTTTCTCTCACATCTCTTTCCTTTTCACTTTCTCAGCGGCAATAAAAAGGAAAGAAATACAGACTTCATCACTATCCTGTTAATCTTTACATACACACAAGTTACTACAACGAACTCTTGGTACCCTAACTCCTTACTACTGTTTCTCTACCAATTCCTGTTATTCTATTTTATTAATAAATTTCTATTTAAACATACAAAATGTATACTTTTATTCATCCACAAAACAACCTTCTGATAACCTTCAGATAATTCTAATAAAACCTTAAGCTGTTGGGATTATCGGCTATGTTGTGAATTGGCCTTGTACCATAAATGGCTGACCCTACCTACAACTACACCTCTACTACCCTAATAAACTACCACCTAACGTAACAGGAGTGGCCCCTGGCCATTGTGTTACAGGTTAAACGTTACTGTAAAAATGTACACAATCTTGTTTGGATGATAATATGTTGGAAATGTGACGAGTAACATTTAATTAAACCTGGAATATCACAAGTCTCTTAGGATAACATAATTACGCCAAATACTGAAAGGTACTCATTGCAAATAATTTTCCTATCGTAAAATTGTAAATGATTTTACTGTAAAAATGCATAGTAAACATTTCATGCTATAGAATTGGATTATAAATTATTTTAAAATAGAATTTCATTGTAATTTATTTCAGTTATAACAATTCATTGTAAGTTCTTTAAAAATTTATTGTTGAGTGTTTGATATTGGCTTAAATTGTAAATGATTTTACTATAGAGTTGTATTGCAAATTATTGCACTGCAGTATTGCATAGCTAATGTTTTTACTATAGATTTACACTGTAAATGCTTTCACTATAGAAATGTATTGTAAACTAATTTGCTATAGAATTTCATTGTAGTTTAACCTATAAACTGATTTATTTTCATCATCTTAGTGGATATCGGCTCGGAACGAGAAATCGGGGAGCCGAGTTCGAATTCCATTTGAATTCCTTGCATTCACTTACGCGCAAATACTCTTGGGAAAGAAATCCGTCTCTTCCCTCCAGTTGTGGGTCAAATAACAAGACAGATTGGGTTCTATAGCAAAAAGTAATGGCAACCTACTGCGGGATAATTTTCTGCCCGGTCAGCCATGTTTCTTTCGAGACATGATCTCCCAAGCCTGTATCACGTATGGCATTTGACTGACTGACTATCAATTTTTTGCAGATTATTTAAAACTTGAGTTTTTTAGATAACAATGATTTACGGATCCAATACTTACTGTTTAATGCTTAGCTTGAGGAATAGGCGAATTCATATATTTCTTAAGGTATTGGCGTTTACGTGAATAAATAAACCTGACTGGTATTTGGCTCTCCTATTTCCAATTCCGATACGCTATACATTACACCTCCTGCACACCAAAGCTGCACACCTGGTATTTACAAGCAGTCACCTATCTAAGTATTGATTAGGATCAATGAAATAAATGCTATTTATACCTTTTCTTTCTCCCCCCTCTCTCTTTCTTTCTCACACATACGCACAAACACATTTTGTTGGGACGCTCTCCACCTGTGTTCTACTATAATGGACTATTCCACTCACTACATAAAGTAGTAGTGGGAAGACCTCGAGGATCAGGATCGAGTAACCAGTCTCGAGAACAAGTCAGTCGAGTATTTCCGGTAGTGAACCGGAAGTGTGCTATTATCAGACTCTACGTCTTACGACGATACGTGCTACTAAACCCTTTGTTCCTGTATACTACTAACCACCTCTTTTGTACGTGCAACAGCAAATGTCGATCGAACTGCATGCCAACATTACTCTGTGAATCCTAGAGTAAGCTCTACTTGCCTCACACGAGACAGGAATTACCTATTGTGGTGTCCTCCCTCTAAAGAGTCTCTGTTAGACTCTTCCGTCTGCTATAAGATTAGTAGAAGTGCCTAAGGGGAACAGTTGACTGAAAGCTGGACAAACGACACACGCACTAGTCGTATAATACTCTTCTGTTGTATTTACTGCTAAATATAAAATATTTCTAAAACACATGTTTTGTGATTTCTTACAGCTGGTAGCAACACTATCTTATAATACATGCATATATAACACACCTATCGATTAGATCTTTCGTTTTCTATATTTAAGTAAAAAACAAAAACCCTTGAGGAAGGTAAAAAAATATGTTTAGTGACACTCTGGACAGATGACGATAGGGCACTAAATATTTGATTCAATCTTTTCGGAAATGCTAGCAATTTACTCTATGGTCATTGAGAATTAATTCTCTACTTACATCAAGTTCATCGCTCTAACCAGCTGACCATGTTAATACGAGAACGTGTTTCATATATTCGCTTCGTTTGCTCCAAAATAGTCGATCACTGCATTGAGCTACTTCAATATTATATCGAATATCAATTAACATGCCTTAAAATTTCAATTAACCCCCGTTTTTATTATTATTCAACTGCTCTAATGCTTATTCTTCATTGCCGTTCGACGAATCGAAAGTTCACCGTAGTTGGAACAGTATAGACATTATAAAAGCGTCAAGTGTTGAAATGGGGTTGCAAATGAGCACACCAGAATTTGAAAGTGTTAAAAGCGTCATAAAAAGAAGGTTACTTTTGTAATTGTACATATTTCTAAATGCCTGACGCATTCAAATTGCAGAAGAGTGATTCAATCTGCGAGTGTCATTAACGCATACAGGAGCTTTTACATCAACATTGCCCCTGCTCATTATCAAAGCGGCATGTTCCCCAGTGCCCGCCGGTCTTTAACAATCCTTTGCTACAAGCAATAATAGTTATTTGGTCAGTAATTCTAACGATTTCAAACTATTGAAGAATTAATAGAAGAATTTCACGAATCACACGTTCTATCATTCTTTCTTTTCTTTCTTTCTAACTTTTTTGTTTTTTGGTTTTCATGAGAACATATCGAAATAACATGAAAAAATGATGTAATATAGAAACAGAAAAATAAATACTGTTAGAACTGAGTAATATTTCAAAGAATTTATAAATATTAAAAAAATCCTCTATTTCTGAGATAAGGATTTTAAATTTAAATCTAATCTAAATCTAAACTTATTTATAAATGGAACTTTGTGTGTGTGTGTGTGTGTGTGTGTCCGTTACCTATAGACTCCAAAACGGTTGAACCGATTTTCTTGAAAATTTACACAGTTGTACTATAAGCGTCTGCGAGTGTTCTTAGCTAGGTTTTGTGTCGAGGTACTCCCGATAAATATCAAAAATCGATAATCGAAAAAATCGGGTTATAGAAGGAGTAGTCCGATTTTAATCAAATTTGATACACTCATAGACAAAGACATAAGAAACGATATTCAGAAGTTTCAAAGTTGCAGTTCTTACAATAGTGCAGAAAATTTGATATTGATACCAGGAAATCAAAATTTGACTTACATCCATTCATTTTTCCTTTCAGTCTACGGTTTCGCTTTAACTGGAATTGCTTTTTAGTCTTTCTAGCCAACGTCTAAAGAGTCTGAGCTCCAGGACCATGGATTAGTTTTAAAGCTTCATTACCCCCGAGCAACGCCGGGCTATACTGCTAGTATTTACATAATTTATATCGTTTGGACTGTTGTCCTCACAGTTATTGGTTATATATTCTCGATGTTTCAACCATTGTATCCTCGGGTCTTCTTTAGCTGATATACGTTTGAATTTCAATATTATATATATATATATATATATATATATATATATATATATATATATATATATATATATATATTATAAATTATATTTTAGAAAATGTACATAATTTTTTATATATTTTTTATATATATTTTATACATATATATTAAAATTGTGTACATGTTCTAAAATATAATTTATAGATGATCTTTAGAGATTGACATTGGATTGCTGATAAAAAAACATATAGGAACGCGTTTTGCATTGAAAGATAATCTTTCTTTACCCCGACTGAAATATAACAGCAAGCGCAGCACATAAAAATTTGTCAAACAAAAAGTAGATCACGATTTAATTTAATTTTAAAAGTATCAGTTAAAATTTCTATATTTCAAAAAAAAGTTAATGTCTGAAGACATTTCAGATCTATCTGCAGGTTTTTCTTGAATATGAAAAGGCTACACTTCATATAAAAATTGTAAGACTTGTCAGTTGCGCTCATGCAAACTTTAGAAAGAATGTTCCTGTAGTGATAGGTCCCGCAGTGGCAGGTATACTGCTGGTGTAAATGATGTTAAAACTAAATGAAGTGTTTCCATTATGGTTGACAGAAGAAGCATAATTGTGAAACTCTTAGAAAATATTCCGGTAAGCCATGATACGGTCTGCATGTGAGCCATAGTTGTGCTTTAAAAATCTGTATAAATTGGGTATATAGGAAATAAACTCTATTTTCAATAATAGCGCTTTTTAAAATCAAACAATGCATGTATAAACAAAAAGGCTATATTAATGAGTAGAAAATTAAAATGAAATAAGAGTAAAAACTTAACAATTAAGAATGTGCCTCTGTGTGTGTGTGTGTGTGTGTGTGTGTGTGTGTGTGAGTGAGAGAGAGAGAGAGAGAGAGAGAGAGAGAGAGGTTTCAGTCGTCAACAAACCGGAAAAATGATCGTGCTTCAGCGTGAACGTCTTCATCTACATCCTCCTACATCTACATCATGGAGCAAGAGGAACAAAGAGAAAGAGGAAGAAAGTGTCTGTCTTGTCATGGAGCACGGGCGTCTGTCGAAACTAATTGGGGTAACCCACGTGTTCCCAGAATGCTGACAGGCTGCATGATGTAGCAGAGAGTGTTTTCTGCTCAGAGCTTCCTGAGCAGAAAACACAGAAGGACCCATGAAGGAAGTCTTCACAGGAACGCGGTTCTGTGCTGAAGATAAGGTGAAAGGTGATTCGCACATTGCTATGAAAGCAGCTACGATGGTTCTTCGAAGAGAATATACATAACGACATTCTGGAGAATACCACGATTAAAAAGGAAAGAGACGTAATTTAAGACTAAGATGGTGTTCTGGGATGTTTATTCATTTTCTTGTGTTTTGCTTGCTTCATTAACTAACAGTTAAGACCTGTTTAAAACCAATTCTATAGAACCCAATGTCCTGCTGTTCAATTCATAGCTGCAGGGAGAAGTGATGGATTAGTACCTTTCCCAAGGGTATTTGTGCGTAAATGAATGAAACAAATTCGACTGGAATTCGAACTCGACTCTCCGAATTCTCGTTCCGAGCCGATATCCTTTACGCATCAATGTACATTCGCAAAGCGATTGTTACATGGAGTAAAAGATTGGTCACTATTTTTATCGGAAACATGTGCCCACGATCAAGTTGTTTTAACCATGAATCAATGCCACTTCAAGTGTACTGTTCAGTAAATTATAACGTAGGTGTTTGGCCATCGAAATATACCTTCTCCTATCCTTTAACTGGAGACTCTAAGTATTTTTTCACCACTGCTGCAGCCAGGTAGTGAACTCACAGCTCTTTGGTTTAAGTCACTGGATACAGTAAACGCTTTTATCCCTGATGATATCGGTGGATGATGTCTCACACTGCAGTTAACTGATTGCGACCAAGGCTATAGGACCTAATATGTCCTGCGATTTAACGCGTAACTGCTGAAATCGGAGAGATGAATTCATACCTTTCCCAAGATTGGTTTTCATTTATTTGTTTAGCGGCATATCAGCCTTTATGGGCTATTTAATGCCGAAGAGACAGCTGAAGTTCCTGGGACACGCAATAAGGAAGGAGGGGTTGGAGAATCTGATACTGACAGGCCAGATAAAGGGAAAAAGAGACAGGGAAAAGCAACGGTTAACATATTTGAAGGACGTAATCAGGTGGATGACGGAACATGGTGTAACAGAAGAAAGCGTGCTCAGAGCCACCAGGGATAGGGAAACGTGGAAGCCCATGATCGCCTACGTCCTGAAGGGACATGGCACATAGAAGAAGAAGAAAATATTTTGAACCTGGTATTATGCCTTCAACTATATATAAAATGTATTGTTAGTCATTTTGCTATTAAATGTATTTTGGTCATTTTGATTTAAGAGCATCTTGTTGGTAATGTCAATATAAATATGTATTGTTGGTAATTTTTAGATATAAATATATCTAAACTTGTTTATAAATGGAACTTTTGTGTGCGTGTGTCCGAGACGGGTGAACCGATTTTCTTGAAAATTTACACAGTTGTACTATAAGCGTCTGTGAATGTTCTTAGCTGGGTTTTGTGTCAAGGTACCTCCAATAGATATCAAAACTCGATAATCAAAAAATCGGGTTATAGAAGGAGTGGTCCGATTGTAATAAAATTCGATACACTCATAGAAAAAGACATTAGAAACGATATTCAGAAGTTTCAAGGTTGCAGTTCTTACTATAGTGCAGAAAATCGCTAATATATATATATATATATATATATATATATATATATAAAAGGCAGGATGTTTGTGTGTGTGTCTGTTCATCTGTTTGTATGTCCTTTATAGAAATCCACAATATTCTTTAGACTGAGTCTGAGCTCCAGGACCATGGAGTAGTTTTAAAGCTTTCATTACACCCGAGTAACGCCGGGCTATACTGCTAGTATTTTATATATTCGTAATGTTTCTTATATGTGGGTTCGCTATTTGCTCACAGCTGGGACCCGAACAGATGCTACCACCGCTGGTCAAGGTGGATACGGGGAATAACAGCAATTAAGAAGTGGTTCCACACTCCTCAAAAGCTTGCATCTTCCAATCAGAGGCCTTGCTGCAGTTCAGTCATACCCAGTACCTTTCCCAGGTGTAATTCCGCGTAATTGAATGTAACGAACGCGACTGGAAAAAACCACTCTCCGATTTCTCATTCTGACCTGTCTTCCATTATGCCATTTCTATGTTTAGTGCAGGAAAATTGACCTGAAATAGTTGTTGCGTTTGTAAATGAAAGATCGACTTTGTGGAAATGAAACCCGTTAATAATTCAGTGCCTGCAATCACAACTTCTACGCATGACTTAAATAATTCCTCTTTAAGCGAATTCTGCTCAATTTAGAATTGCGTTGCAGTAACAGTGAATGTTATTTTGTAACCGATTTTCACGTCAAAGAATTTCTTTATACCTGACTGTGTAGTTAGCGGTCCAGGTAGAGTAAAGAATATCGCCGCGTTGTGGTACAATGGATATCGGCTCGGAACGAGAAATCGGGGAGCCGAGTTCGAATTCCAGTTGAATTCATTGCATTCACTTACGCGCAAATACCCTTGGGAAAGGTATTAATCCGTCTCTTCCTTCGTGTTATGGGCTAAATAATAGGACAGATTGGGTTCTATAGCCTTGGTCGGCAACCAATCTACCGCAGAAAGCAATAGCAACCTACTGCGGGATAATCTTCTGCAAAGTCAGTCATGTCTCTTTCGAGACATGATCACCCAAGCGTGTTTCACGTATGGCACTTAACTGACTGACTGATTAGTGGAAATGGTGATTCGAGTTTAAATTCGTCGAATGTTTTTTTGTATTCACTTTTGCAGGAAAAACTTGAGGCCACTGAAATGCGGTTCTACAGAAGGAAACCCCCGTTTTGTCATTCACCCGCTCAGACCCTTCAAATATGTTATCCGCTGCTTTCCTCTGTCTCTTTTTCCCTCTATCTGACCTGTTAGTATCATGTTCTCCAAGCCCTCCTTCCTCATTGCGTGTCCCAGGAAATTTAGTTGTCTCTGATGCTCAATATTAATTTTCTTTTCGTTTCCATCTTTTTCAAAACCTCATCGTTGCTCACATGCACGATCCATGATATTTGCAGCATCTATCTGTAGAATCACATTTCACTTGCTTCATGTTTTTCCTTCATCTTTGATGATATTGTCCAACATTCACTGCTATATCGAAGAACTGACATCACATAGCAATCCAGTACTCTCTTCTTTGTTTCTAGCGAAATTCTCCTGTTTCTTAATACCTTACTCAACATCGGAAATGCTTGATTCGCCATGCCAATTCGTCTTCGGATCTCTGTGTCGCACTTTCCGTCTTCTGTTATAACACTTCACAGGTATTTAAATTTTTGTACCTGCTTGATTCTAGTATCACCGACTTGTATTTGGCATTCTTTGTCGTGTGTCTTTCTCAGAGTTCTTTCGTCGGTGCTGTGAATTATATCCCTGGTTGTGTTTGGCCACCAAAATATGCAGGTATCTTTTCACCGATACTCCCTTCTCATTCAATGCTTTTTCTAATGATAAAAATCTAATTAATGTCGTGAAATGTTCGGGTAGAAATAGAAAAAGTCTAAATTGAAATCCGGGTAAAATTTCCCTGCAGAAATATGTATGATTTTTTTTTAAAGCTCTTAATTATTCGTAAAATAATCACCTGGAAGGTGAATTTCAAGTGAATACTTGTCTTAACAATTAGCAGATCATCAAAATATTCACAAGGAAACTCGTCTTTTATGATGTTCTTTTTTTTTTTTGTAACTGCGAGCATTGATATAAAATAATTCATTAAATGCAGTAGATATCAAATCTCTCTCACTCTCTCTCTCTCTCTCTCTCTCTCTATATATATATATATATATATATATATATATATTTCGATTCTTTTTATTTCTATCTATCTGTCTATCTATTCTCTCTCTTTCTCTCTAACTCAGTATTTCTGTCTATCTATCTATCTATCTATTTCTATTTCTTTTTATCTTTTTATCTATCTATCTATCTATCTATCTATCTATCTATCTATTTCCATTCTTTTTATTTATATCTATCTATCTATCTATCTATCTATCTATCTATCTATCTATCTATCTATCATCTTTTTATTTCTATCTATCTATCTATCTATTTCTATCTATCTATCTATCTATCTATTCTATTTCTATCTATCTATCTATCTATCTATTTCTATCTATCTATCTATCTATTTCTATTTCTATCTATCTATCTATCTATCTATCTATCTATCTATCTATCTATCTATCTATCTATCTATCTATCTATTTCTATCTATCTATCTATCTATCTATCTATCTATCTATCATCTATTTCCATTATTCTTTTTATTTATATCTATCTATCTATCTATCTATCTATCTATCTATCTATCTATCTATCTATCTATCTATCTATCTATCTATCTATCTATCTATCTATCTATCTATCTATCTATTCTATTTATTTCCATTCTTTTTATTTCTATCTATCTATCTATCTATCTATCTATCTATCTATCATCTTTTTATTTATATCTATCTATCTATCTATCTATCTATCTATCTATCTATCTATCTATCTATCTATCTGGTCTTAGTTATCTGTCTATTTCCTTAACTATCTTTCTGTCCATCGACGTGGTGTAGAGGTTAGCGAACTTGTCTCGCTAGACCCTGTTATAACTGAGTAGTGAGTTTCATTTTCACTGGGTACCCTATACTTTCGGCCTTGTACTACATGTAAGCGTCACTTAAAAAATCGACTATCTCTCTATCTATTTATCTTTCTATATCTGTCCTTAAAAATCTGTGTTTATAGTCATCTACGCGTGCTGTAGCTCAGAGGTCGCTGCACGTTAGATGTTATAACGGACTTCCCCGGAGAACGCATATTTTTCTGACTCTTGAAATAGATATATCTGCTCAAGTTTTTTTATTAAGATTTCTCAAATATTCATAACGGTACACGAAAATAAAGAAATATACAGTTCAAAACATACACGGAACGTCTACTCATATACGAACATTCAGTAAAATATCGTTTAAATAATAATGATATTTATAAATGTATATATTATTTTCTATATTTATTTTTACAATAAGACTCATGCATTTTGCCCCTGTGCAGCTATACATTTTGCCTATATGCACGTCTATATATATATATATATATATATATACATAAATTTAGTTTATCGAAGCAGCAGATAATTTTCTAAACTTATATTGTTAAATATACAGACAATGAACGTCTATTATGTTTAATCAAGGGCCGTTCTATACAACGTATTTTAGCTTTAATTTCAGGTGGAAATAGAGACAAAAATTGTCCAACATTTAAATATTTTTTATTATGCTGGTTCTAAATTTTCGGCTCATCTTCAGAGAGGTTTGTGGTGTGACGTCATAGAACTGCATTAAAATTTACGACCTGCGTCTCCTTTTCGGTGACTGTTAACATCGCATAGCAATGCTTTATGCCAACACAAGTTAATATCATCTTTGATGGTGGATATATTTATGTTAACGTCCCTGTAACCTATTTTGATTTTTAATCATTTCACCCCAAGCAAGGCTAGACAGACATTAGCTTGCAGGAAGTTACAGTGAGAGAGAAGACTGTGTATAATGGGTATTAAAAAAAGAGACTATGAACGGGATTAAGAAAAGAAAAGATGGTAACTGTCGTTGCATTTCAATTTTTGGCGATTGTAGCTATCAAGGAAGTAAGTAAACGGAAGGGTTTTCCACAAATAAAATAAAACAAATAAATGAGTGGGTATTGAAGAAAGGATAACAGACGAATGAGATTCACGAAGATAGATAGCAATTGAAGTTTGCATTTAAATTTTTGGAGATTGTAGCTATCAGGGAAGCGAGTAAACGGGAAAGATTTTCAAAGAAGGGACGTAAAATCCTTCAGTCCTCAGGAGAAAACATTGGCAAATGATTGTAGCAAATCAGGAAAGCTAGAATAATAATAATAAGTAGAGTAAATTGTTCTCGTTCTATAAGTCAAGCCACTTCCGGGTGTCTTAGTTATCGCCATTTAACTTCACTCAACTCATGGTCCTGTGGATGAAAGCGTTGGTTGATCTAGTGAGTTGTGAGTGCAATGGCTCGCGACAGTCGTTTTGAAGAAAAACTTATTGACTTCTTCTATGAATATAAATGCTTGATATCAAAGGTAGTTAATTGTTTTTCAAATCCACATACTTCTTACACTAACGGACAAATCACTTTTAAACAGCAGTCCCTGAAATAAGCGATATATAAAGTATATCAATTATATTGCAGATCCTCTTTGAATTTTGTTGAGTACCCCGAAATAGCTTCTGACCAGATATGGCAACAGTATTCAATGAACGAAAGAATGGTACCTTTGTATATGCGCAAGATGGATTCTGATTAAAAAACTCCCTGCCCCGACACAGCGACCCAAACTTCCTAGCAATTGCTCTAGCTAATGATTCAATGTAGTCATTCCGCTTGAGGTCGGCTGAGAGAGTGAGGCCGAGGAGGTATTATAATTCCTTCAAGATCGTTTCACTATAAAAATTGAATAAGTTATAGCCTCCTCATAGGTAAATTTCTATTTTTGTGCATTTACTGAATTCGCTTTCTAATCCTATGTAGGCGATTTGCTGAGAGTATAATTTATGGATTATTTTCATTTTCAAAATATAAATCAAACTTACGTATTAGTTCGAATAGTTCTTTTTATTTGTCATAATTTATGAAACCCGTTAAACTTGAAAAATATACGCATGAATTTCGCATGTCTGGATTATAGCAAGTTTTAGTGCTCACAGGTCATATAGTTCTCTCTTGTTCAACTCTCTGCTTCCGAGCGGAGAAGAACCCAGACGGGTCTCCGCCGAAGTGTAGAGTCTCATCTGGTGTGAATAAACAAAAGCCCGACCCAGCCTTAAACTGGATATATGGAAATTTTTGCCTGAGCTTAAGGGCTCAGAATCTCCAATTAAATTGACTTTGTGTCGCATCCGCCTTGGATGGGGAGTTGGCAAATACCTAGAGGAAAATAGAAACGGAAAAAGAGAGACGGGGAATGCAGCACGTAACATACTTGACTGGCTTGAGAAAGTCGATGGGGCTGCGGGGTCTGGGTTGGGTAACAGGAGAAAGCGTGCTAACAGCCATGCGTAAGAGGGAGATGTGGAAGGCCATGATTGCCTACGTTCTAAAAAAAGTAGGTTGTTGACAGTATAGAGGACTTTTGCTACTTTCGCCCGAGTTTAAGAAACGGTTTCTAAAAGATCTTATTGTGTTAGAAAAATACCAATCCAAATGTTTATCGATCTTTGCACGTAAAACTTTGCCACATTTGTTTTCCATTTTTCTTTCTTCATTTTTTTTATGGCAAGGTGAAGCGGGTTATACAAAACACGATAGAACATTGAACTTAGAATATACAAGGTACTCTTTTCAGAGGACCCCAGGGAAGCTTTAAACTTTTCGTTCAGGTGAGGTAAACCGACTAAGTACCAGTGCAAAAATGCTAATCTGGGATTTTAGTGACGCCTGAGCTCCAAGCTACAATTATTAACGAATAAATAGAATATATATATATATATATATATATATATTACATTTACGCACATATACAGACAGACTTTGCAGCTATTGAAAATAATTTCACCTATACATACGTATATATATATATATATATATATATATACATACATATATATATATATGCATGTAAACACGTAATATGTTATACAGAGAGAAATACAAATCTATATATGTATATATATATATAAAATCCAAAAATGTTCAAATCTATACGTCAAAACAACACGCACACAGACATATATATATATATATATATATATATATATATATATATATATATAGTGTATCGAGGCAGCAGATAATTTTCTAAACATATACTGTTAAATATAAGAGACAATAAACACCTGTTATGGTTAATCATGAGCCGTTCGAAACATCGTATTTTGGCTTCAATATCATTTGCAAATAAAGACAAAAATTCTCCAACATTTGGATAATTTTTTTATCAGACAGATTTTAGTCAACAATATAATAATCCTCACTGATACACACACTAAAATGAACCTTCAGATATTGGAGGCCATCTACATTAAATCCAAACAAGCCACACTTAATAAAATCACGTTTAAATCCGGTCATAACACATTACATTGCATTTAAATATATGTTCCTATTATCATTTCGAGCTCTCACGCGGTGTGACGTAATAGAACCGCATTACATTTACGAACTGCGTTTGCTATTTTTGATAGCTGTTATCGTTGACTTAGTTGTCAACACAAGATAAAATCGTCGCTGATGGTGGATAGTTTTATGTTAACGTCCTCGAAACCTCTCTGAAGATGGTTCATGTGAGCCGAAAGCTTAGAAGCAACTTAATAAAAATTATCCAAATGTTGGAGAATTTTTGTCTTTATTTTCAACTGAAATTAAAGCCAAAATACGATGTTTAGAACGGCTCATGATTAAACAAAATAGACATTCATTGTCTCTTATATTTAACAGCATATGTTTAGAAATATATATATATTGCGTATTTGGGCAAAAACCCTCTTTGATGCAATTTTTATTAAAGACCACTGACGAGGTAGTAACTTTTCCTGTTAGCTGCCGGATCATGTAATTTAATAATTGTGTATTTATGTATTAGGATGTACGTTGTGTTGCAGTGGATATCTGCTAGAAACGATAAATCGGAGAGCCGAGTTCAGATTCCAGTTGAATTCGTTGCATTGACTTACGCGCAAATACCCTTGGGAAAGGTATTAATCCGTTTCTTCCCTCCAATTATGGGTTAAATAACAGGACATATTGCGTTCTATAGTCTTGGCTAGCAACCAGTCCGCCGCAAAAAGTAATGACGATCTGCTTCCCAGTCAGTCATGTTTCTTTTGAGACCTGATCTCCCAAGTTTGTATCACGTATGGCACAACTGACTAGCTGACTGTCACTGTGTCGGGCCAGGATGTTTTTCCCGCCTGAATCCATCCTGCATATATACAAATCAACCATTCGTCCGTGCATGAAATACTGCTGTCATATATGGTTAGGTGCCTCTGCTGTTCATCGCAGTGTTCTTGACAGGCTCCAAAGGAGAATCAGTAACGTGATAGGTACCGACTTGGCAGCTCGACTACAGCCACTTCCCCACCGACGAGATGTGACCCCCCTTTGTCTGTTCTATAAATACTTTCATGGCTTCTGCTCCAACGAATTTATGTCACTGATGCCTCTGCAACAGGTATTTACTCGTACAACCAAATTGGCAACTCGGTCCCACCCATTCACAGTTAGATTAACCAAATGCAGACGACAATTCTACTCCTGCAGCTTCATCTTCCCGACCGACTGTGGAACTCGCTTCCATATCCTTGCTTTCCTGACGGCTACAACCTCCAAGAAATTAAGAATTTAAATGCAATGTCAATACCCATCTCTTAACCACTTGACTCTAGTTCTTTCTTCACCACTCTGTATGTCCTCTCCTTTCTCTCCACCTTTGCAACTGTCATCACACCTGTATTCCCATCCTGTCATCACACCTGTATTCCCATCCTGTCATCACACCTGTATTCCCATCCTTACCTTGCTTCTTTCTAACTGGTTTGTCTTTCTCATCACTCTCTTTTACTTAATCTTTTTACTCTTATGTAGCCCGCTGCACATGAGTGACGTTACTGCCTTGCTCGGGGTGATATGATTAAAAAAAATTTGAGTAGCAATCTCTTTTTTTATACAAGAAGGAAAATCAGTACCTTGTCATTCCTCTTTAATGAAACTTGTCTATAGGAGGGATTGCTAAAAATATGAAGCTACCAGCGAAGATTGAACTCACAACTCAGTCTTAGTAAATTTGGCGAGATAAGCTAGTAAACAATTAAACACGTCATAGTTATTTTCTAAGGAAGTATAGGTGTAGCACAAGGCCGAAAATATGAATCGCTTAGGGATGGTCAAACACACTACTCAGTGGTAACTGATACGGAGAATAAGCTTGTTAACCATGACACCACGTCGAAGTGATCATATTTACATGGTTATGTACCTTGACATTTTTTCTGTGGGAGTAATAAATACGATTAACAATCTTGTTTGAATAGCAAAGCATATAATAACGATAATATCTCACTATAAATATCAGGTAACCCCAGTAGTCTGAAATTTTGTTGGGCCATACTCATTTTGGTAATGATTAATAAAATATCTCACTATAAATATCAGGTAACCCCAGTAGTCTGAAATTTTGTTGGGCCATACTCATTTTGGCAATGATTAATAAAATATCTCACTATAAATATCAGGTAACCCCAGTAGTCTGAAATTTTGTTGGGCCATACTCATTTTGGTAATGATTAATAAAATATCTCACTATAAATATCAGGTAACCCCAGTAGTCTGAAATTTTGTTGGGCCATACTCATTTTGGCAATGATTAATAAAATATCTCACTATAAATATCAGGTAACCCCAGTAGTCTGAAATTTTGTTGGGCCATACTCATTTTGGTAATGATTAATAAAATATCTCACTATAAATATCAGGTAACCCCAGTAGTCTGAAATTTTGTTGGGCCATACTCATTTTGGCAATGATGAATAAAATATCTCACTATAAATATCAGGTAACCCCAGTAGTCTGAAATTTTGTTGGGCCATACTCATTTTGGTAATGATTAATAAAATATCTCACTATAAATATCAGGTAACCCCAGTAGTCTGAAATTTTGTTGGGCCATACTCATTTTGGTAATGATTAATAAAATATATAAATAAAGAAGCCTAAAGAAAACGCATTAATGTGTGAATAAATGTTACAGAAAGAACTTTTGACTTTTCTCACCAGGTCGAAATCATGACGCAAATTAATAACCGATCTCATTTACAATGGCTTCGGTAACTAAATTGCCAATCATTTCCTTTTATGTGACCGAAATGGGACACTCGTGCACGTTTGCTTTCAATTTTCTTTAACCTAATGCAGAAAAGTATTAATTGTATTGAAAGTTTCGAAATTTCTGACGAAAGTTGTGTATTTTTTTTCTGACGGGTATAGCTGTCGGTTTGCGCATGTGCAGAGATTAAGTTATTTTTACCGTCTGCAAGTGTATCATCAAGTATTTATGAAGAGGATACGAGAAATTATATCGCCCATATTATATCTATAGAACATAAACTCAAGTTTGATAACATCAAGATATCTTTTTTTATTTTATTTTATTTTTTTTAATAAATTGGAACTACTTCAATTCTTATTAATCATATCTGCGTTCTTTTGCAATTTAAAGATGCTATATTCTCTGTAATTATTGCCCCCCCCTATACATTTTTCTTTCTAAATTTTCATTTAACTCTCAGACGTTTCTTCCATTCCTTGCCATTCTTTTTAAATATCCTTATCATTTTGTTTCATTGATTTCTACCGCTTTTCCGAATCTCCTTTTCAAATCATTATCTTCTCGAATCATTCCCAAATCCTTTTATTCGTTCTCTCGTTCTCTTACAATTCACCCTTTGATTCTTTACCCTGTATCCTACCTTTTCTTTTTACCATTCTAATTATCATATTCTTCTCTACTTTCTTTTCCCAATACTTGTTCTTTTTTCCCCTCTTTTTTATCTTTTCTGTCGTTTTCAGCCTTTAACATTTTATCATTTTAATCTTCACCTGGTTGAATTTTCTATTCTGTTATTCCCATTCTGTTATTCCCATTCTGTTATTCCCATTCTCTTATTCCCATTCTCTTATTCCAACCTGCTTTTTCTTCTTTTAATTATATCTTGTTTTCTTTTTTCAATTAACTTATTTTTGGTATTCTCATAAATATCTTATCACTATTCTATCATTTCAGTTTTCATTTTCGGCTTTTCCAGAAATTATCAACTACTTCGACTTCTTATAATCGTTCAAACTCTGTAGTATTTCATATTCGGTTATTAGTATACTGTCATTCACGTTCATTTTTGTCCTCGTTTTTTTAACTCTCTTCATTTTCATAATCCCTCCTTTTCTAGTATAATTCGTCCTCTTTTCCCTCCCTGCCGTAAACACATGTTTTTAATTTCTAGGTTCTTCCTTCGTATCATTCACATCTTTGCTTTTGTCGACAGTGTATTTTCAAAATCTGATCTCATTTCTGTATCTACGTTTCTTTCTAATCAACGTTTTCTTCATTGTCAATCAGGAGGCGATTGAACTTGCATATATTTTTGCGTATGTGTGCGTCTGAGAGAGAGAGAGAGAGAGAGAGAGAGAGAGCGCTTTTAATATTCTCTCATACCACGATGACCTCTAATTCAATCAGTTCGAATGGCCGGTGTGTTTCTGACAGTTTTGAAATCTATCGACAACAGAACATGACAATACCAAAAGGAAGCGCATCGGATCTACTTTTCAAAAGTGGCAAAAAACATCGGTGTTTGAAAGCGATTGAGACTTGTCCAGATTCTGTGTCGATTTTATTCATCAGTGAATTACAATTCTGGAAAAGAATATGAATAAATCGCAAATATTGGCTTGTCCATCAAGTCCAGTTTGTTGTTCTGAGAAAACGTTAGTTCCGAGTGAGCCTTTGTTTTGTTTTTTCTGTGTATTTTGTCGTCTATCGTTCGATTACTTGAATCTCGTTTACATTAGACAAAATTCTGACTTTAATCATTAATATAAAGTATTGTAATTATTATGGATTTCTTTCCTCTGCTCGCCTCTTCTGATCTTTCTTGTCATTTGCCTTTTCTTGTTCTTTCTTTTGTTCTTTTTCTATTCATATTCATCTTTTCATTTTATTTTCCTCTTTCTTTTATTTTTAATTTCATTAACTTTGCTTTTCTCTTACTTTATAATTTCTTTTCTTCTTTCTTTGCTTCTCTTTTAGGAATTCTTCTTTCTCTTCTTCTTTTTACTTCTTCTCCTATTTCTACTCCTCCTTCTTTTCTTCCTTCTCCTTCCGCTTTCTTTCTCATTGTCTTTATTTTATTTCCCCTCCTTTTGTAAGTTTATTCTTTTTATCTTTGCCTCTTCAAGTGGATGCTTTCTTAATGACGACAATCTGAGTCTGTCCAAGTCCCGGGGGACACCCATTATCTTCCCCAGTTCCTCTTCTTCATATGCCGTATCCCTTCAGGACGTAGGTGATCATTGACTTCCACTTGGCTCTGTCTCTTGTCGTCCTCAAGAATTTTTCCTCTTCGTATCTCTTCCAAGCCCCGCTCCGTCAACCATTTGCTCAGGCCTAACAAGTCCATCTTGCGATGCTTTCCCTTGTTACTTCTTCCCTTTTTTTCGACCTGTGAGTATCAAATTCTCTAGGCTCTCCCTCCTCATAAATTATTCCAGGAGCCTCATTTGTCTCTTCCTGATATTTAGCATCAGTTTTATTTTCGTTTGCATCCTTTCCAACACCTCATCGTTGCACATGTGCTCTGTCCATGGTATCCTCAGCATCCTTCTGTAAAACCACATTTCTGCTGCCTCAGGCTTCTCCTTCATCTTTGATGAGATCATCTAACATTCACTTCCATACAGAAGGACAGATATCACATAGAAATCCAGCACTCTTTTCTTTGTTTCTAATGAGATTTTCCTGTCTTTCAGTACTTGGGCGAGCTTCTGAAATGCGTCTTTGCTCATGCCAATGCGTCTTTGGATCTACGTGTCGCATTTTCCATCTTCTGTCAAAACACTTTCCAAGTATTTGAACTGTTTTACTTGTTTTATTTTAGATTCTCCAACTTGAATTTGGAAAACTGGTCTCCTCTCTTTGCATACATTCAGTTTTCTTGAGGTTTATGTTCAACCCTTTCTTTTCTCTTTTTTTTCTTTTTTTTTTCTTTTTGCTAACTTCTGTAGAAGATCCTGCATTTTCTTTTCCGTGTCTGCTATCAGCACTGTGTCATCCGCATATCGGATATTGTTGGCTGCCAATGACGAATCCTGGCACTGCTTTTATTTCTCTTCTAGTTGCTTCGCTGTACAGGTTGAAAAGATCCGGTGAGAAAACACATCTTTGTGTTACGCCCCTTTCTATTTTCGTATACCTGCTGAGTTCACCTCCTATCCGTACACTAGCGATTTGCTGCCAGTATAGGTTCTTGATTATCTTAACGTCTATTCCGAAAATGTCGGGGTTTATCTACGCCACCTTATTTGACACACTCAAAAATATTATCCATGAAGGAGTTTATTTTGCTGTTGGTTTTGCATTTGGTTGATTTCATTCCTTTTGACCTTGTTTTCTAGATTTTTTGACACTGCACTTGGTGTATTATCTGTTAAATGCTCATCTTCATTTTCATTTTGAATTTGTTGAATCTTTTTACTACTGAATAAATTTTGTTATTTTTTTTCATGTTCTTTGAAACTGATCATCATCCAGTCTTCTGAAGTTTTGAGATATCTAAATTGAAATTACTTGGAAACATTGAGAAATGAATAATAAAATCATCTGTCGAAGTTACAACTCATTTCTTATATATTTCAATTATAATACGTGAAAGGTTATCCGTGTGTATGAACGGATTTTATTAAAAATAGGCAGACACAATGTTTGCATTTTGTTTAATCTGACATGTCTGAAAGAAAATTCGCAGGCTAAATACACAAATATATATATATATATGATAGTGTAAATAAAGAAGTTAGAAAAAGTATTTTAATCTAATATGTTTCACTTTTATTAAAGCCTCTTCAGGGATTGAGTTAAAAATTAGAGAAGTCCCTTATAGATCTAATTAAAATGAATTTTCACAAAAAGAAACGCTTTTTCTTTTTTATTTTTAATCATATCACCTCAAGCAAGGCGGTAACGCCACTGAAGCGCAGGGGGCTACATAAGAGTGAAAAGATTGGAAAAGAGAAAGCCGGAAACCACATCCTAAACAGGGAACAAGGAATGAGCCTCTTCACCTGTTCAATAGACGTGGGTGGAGTGTGAACCGGGCGATAGTTCAGTCTATCTACTCCAATTGAAAAAACGAAAAGAAAAAGAAAAGAGTAAAAAGATTGGAACATGTATTTGTGTGTGTTAATATGTTAATAGATGTCTTCATTTATTATTACGTATTATTACGCACACATACACGTAAACTGACAAGCGTTTCTATATATACATATACAGAAAAGATTCCACAAACATACATTTAAAAGTTACGCTCTATTGCTTTAATACACGTGACCCATGCCTGACTAAAAATATTCAACACACACAACATTCCAGTATACTGTCATTTTATAAAATATTTTCATCTTTAATTCGATCTATGAAAAAATTGTTTTCATCTTTGCCTTGCTCTCTGAAGAAGCTTTAATAAGAGTGACATTTATAAGATTGAAACACGTTTCCTATCATCTTATCGGATTCCGATCTCTATATTCAACTCACACACACACACACACATACACACACATGCATATATATATATATATATATATATATATATAGAGAGAGAGAGAGAGAGAGAGAGGGGGGGGAGAGAGAATAAAAAGTGCGAGAAGCGGTGCACGTTTTGTTTAAACTGTAGATTTATTGTTGTTATTATTATTTGTATTACATGTATATTGATTGTTTAATTACTTACTATCTGGTCATAATAAAATTAGACCAGTGCACATTTATATTACAAAGTGTTCAATACAATTATATTGTAGAACTTTTAATATTTTTCATTTGTAAACGAGTTATTACGCGACCTAGGTTTCTACCATGAGTGGTATCTTCGGGTGATTCGCCTGAAGACACCACTCATGGTAAAAAAAACTTAGGTCTTATAATAACTCGTTTAAAAATGGAATATGACTATTTACGCTAAAAGTCTGCCTCCTTCTATCGAGCGCCCATAGCTCAGAGATAGAATCGCCGACTGACTGGGTAAAAGCAACTGGATATCTAATTGTACTGATGAGCTGTGATACAGCGTAACAGATCTGTCTGCGGATATATATATATATATATATATATATATATATATATATATATATTGGGTATTCCTTCCTTTTATTCCTTTCATCATCACCTACGACTTGTATTCAGTTATGATCTGATTCCTGGCAGAGTAAGACGACCCCTAACAAAGAAAATACTTGTATGATATTTCATTTGATGATTATTGAATATTCATTACTTTTAGGCTATTTACATTATCCGGTTTATTGTCCTCGTCTTCAAAGATGGGGACAATAGTCCAAATAATGTAAATAGTGTAAACACTATCACATCTCAGAAATACAGTCATTACTTTTATTTAATTGGTTTTAGTTGAATCCCGTTTTCCATGTAAAATAATAATATCAAAACCGAAGAGGATACGAGATATCTCGTCAGCCTTTTCCAGATGTTTAATACGTTTCATTCGTATTAGGTGCTTCTCAGTAGATTATAAGAAAAGCTTCGCTTTTTGCCACTCCAATAAAGCAATCACATTTCCAATTTCATTTGAAATTGCACATTGCTTGTTTTGTTTTTTGATTCAATATTTTCTTATGTCTACCGTTCTTTTCTTACTCAGCGCAAAATATTTTTTGTTGTTTCTGTTTTCATTTTTTTTTCTGCTCTCCTTGTCTCACCTTATCTACTTCCTCGACCTTCTGAAAAGAGTTCTCCACCTTCTGCCTTCAGTTCTGTTTGTTTTCCGAAAATTCTTTTCTCCGTTTTTTCTCTCTCGCTTAATACACCACATTTTTTTCAATAACATGATTTCCTAATGTAGTTTTGCGATTGTAACATACCTATTCAAACAACTATTTTTATTTTTGTTGTTTTTTAACTTAGTGTTTTCAAAGCAAGACGCGTAGAAGTAGGGAAGGAGTACTTGTTGTTAGTTAGTTGTATATTTTCCTCTTTTGGCAATGTTCGCTTTAAGCAAAAAGTCACTATACTCAAAGCTTGTTCTAAAGAAAGCAACCACGTACGCCTCCAATCTGGAAAATCTAGCAGATTATATTACCCTCCAATTATCTTTTCTTGCGACAGACTTTATTGCAAATTCAGTTTTTATTAAATATGTATTTTAATATAAAATTAATTTTTATATATAGACATAAAATTTTGTAGAGAAAATGTTATATACACAAAACGCTATTAAATCAATGCATTTTTAAAATGAAATTTAATCTTCAAAATTATTGTCAAATTGAAACACCGGTTACCGTTTGTTCTGCAACATAAGCAAAATCATGTCTGGTCAGTACCTACGTGGGTAATTCCTTGATAATGACAAATGCTGTAAGCGTGGATGTGCAGGTGGTGTAATGAATAATGGCTAGGAATTGTTACTAGTATAGCCGAGTTCTAATAACCGTTGGGTTCCTTATATTAATTTACGGGCAAATACAATTGATAAAGGCATGAATCAGCCTCTTCTACCCCACCTATGAGTTAATTAGTAAGACATGAATCACTAAACTATTATTGTTTCTGAAAATTTCTCGTAACATAAAAATATTCTTTAGCTTTAAATAACCTACAAAGGGTTGATAAACCGTAAAAGACGAATTAATCAATCAAGCTTTAGGAGAATGTTCAATCATGTGACGTAGGGTGTACTGCAGGAAAACGTAATTGAAATATATAGGTCATATGGTAGTGGTGATTTCAATCCTTGGACCTGGTAGTAAAGGATCAGTTAAGTGCCATACATGATACACGCTTGGGCGATCATGTCTCGAAAGAGACATAACTGACTGGGCAGAAGATTATCCCGAAGTAGGCTGCCATTACTTTCTGCAGTAGACTGGTTGCCGGCCAAGGTTGTAGAACCCAATCTGTCCTGTTATTTAACCCATAACTGGAGGGAACAGACGGACTAATGACTTCCCCAAAGGTATTTGCTCGTAAGTGAATGCAAGTAAAGGATAAAAATCCTATATCATCGAACAGTTAACTACCAAACCACACAAAGAAAAATTGCACACCCTCAAAATTAGATCCAAACGATTGAAAGCATTTTGGAAAAACCCAGACCAAGGCAAATTTCACAAGTCAGTATGAAAAGCAAAATTCTGAATCCTAATTATATAGGAAATCGAAAATTGATATATGACCCCAGTCAATTTTTTTTTCAAACCTAAAAAAGAAAATGCCTCCCGAAGCCGGTCACATGACTATAATACACTATTTAACCACATTTCGTGACCGGTCAAAAAGAGTTCAGCATGGGTGCGGTTAGCTGACAGATCTTGTGGCAATATAACAAAAGACATTCAAGAAACCTACCCGGACGTAAAGGCGCGTCACATACATTTTACCGTTTCTTCTTTTTCACTCCACTAACTACAGTTTCTTTATTTGTTTTATCTTCTTTCTCACCCTGTCGCCAAGAGGAAGAAGCAAAAGATTTTATTGTTACTATCAGTATACGCCAGGGATCCTTAGCTACTTTTTTATTATCAAACCATGAACTCTATATTTCTGTTGACATTTTAAATACTTACATTTCTCTTTGAACAATTTTAACTACAAAACTACATGCATTTTTCAATTAACATTTTTCTTCTCACAAATATATTATCGTGTTCAGTTTCACTCATATTTTTCTTCTTATAATTTTGTTATTCTGTTAATAAATATTTACTTTAATGTACAAACGAAACATTTTATCCATCTCAGACCCTTTTCAAACTTCTAACATTTAAATTTTGGGAACTTTGGTCATGTTTGCCACAGAGCCAATTTACCAAGCATCACCGAAGTCCCTACAGTAGCTCCTAAAATTGACGTGACAGGATTTACATAGTGGATTTATCTACACGTATACTCGACCAAAGTATTCCTCAAACCCCAGTTCAAAGTAGGATTTCCCAGTGTATATGGAACCAGAGAAAAGAAAAAATTTAAGTCCCATTAGAAAGTTTCAATTTAGGACACTTCGGCATGTTGTAATTTTTAGGAAGCTTGTCTCGCTAAATAATTTCCAACTGAGTAGTGAGTTGTATCTTCACTGGATGCTCTAAAGTTTAGGCCTTGTGCAACATCCAATTAAATTTAGAAATGAAATTTCTCAATTAATAAGGCGCTGGTTACTGACCGTAGATCCCTCTCGATGAAGAAGTATCTGCTCTGGAGACAGGTCTGCCTGGAACTGAATAGAAACTTTATTTTGTACCTCTAAATAAAAAATGGCGAGAGAGCAAACTAGTCACTTTAATCAATACCAGCCTTGATATTAATGTTTACCTAAATATTTACTAAGTCTGTACTATACTATTTGCAATATTTGCATGCATATTTAATAATCTGAAAACATAGACGTTATTTTAATTAATGTAGATAGTAAACTTTCGATGTATTCATGTTTTTGGAGATTTTTCTTGCCTTGAGAGGTAATATTTTTCTTGCATATTCAAAGTAATATGTTTGGGTAAATCTGAATTAAGTTTACAGTAACAAATGAGGTGGTTGAAATTACTTGTTTTGCATATTTTTCGTGTGAGTCATATCGGAGGATAGGTCAAGAAAAAATGTTTACAGATAGAGCTAAGGAAGAACGTTTAGCCGATAACCTTTTTAAAAGCGTGTCACACGGCAGGCAACCTGTTTTGTTAACAATAAATTTTTAAAAAAAACGAAAAGCGTTGGTGGAACGAACGGGCAACTTGCCAAAAGATATAAATACACTTAACGTAAAATCTCGAAAAGTGACAGTAATAAAAGAAAAACAAAAACTAATGGCAAACACCTAATGACTCAATAAAGCAAAGTGCTCAGAGCCTACATTGCTCATATAGAACAAAAACGCTTGAAGATTTCACTTTCTATAAAAGAATGGATCTTGTTGTAATCCGAGTTTCACGCAAACTTCAGATCATTTGAACACAAATGAAAAAAGAAACCACTATTATATAATCCACGGCCAGAAATTGCCTACCTTAGTCTATCTATCTATCTATCTATCTATCTATCTATCTATCTATCTATCTATCTATCTATCTATCTATCTACATTTCTAAAAAAATTACCTGAGGAAGAAGCCAAAAACATAATGGGCTGGCTTAGAAACATGAAAAATTTTGTGTAGTGATGCTATGAATTTAAAAACATTGTAACAACCATTACTATATATATATATATATATATATATATATATTGCTTATTTTAGTAGCAACACACACTTTTATACAAGTTTCATAAAATACATCTGATAAGTATTACGGTTATAATTTTCCTTTTTTATGGTGGGTGGGGATAAATTATGTTAATCTGTCTAAATGTTTCCATGTGTAAACGCTTTCGACTATACTTTTAGCCATTATGAAAAATTATTTTATTTTTACTTTTAACTGAATATTTAAATGTTTTATGTAGGCATCTAAAGTTAAACGAATTGTTAAATAGATTCTACAAATATTTCCATGGATTCTCCTCCTCCGAACTTAAGTCACTGGTGCCCCTGCCACATGAATTTACTCGTGCAACCAGACTGGCAACTGGGTCCATCCATTTGCAGTTGGATCTACCAAATGCAGCCGACAATTCTACTCCATCAGCGTCTTTTCTTGCACTTCCCGCCAGTGGAACTACCTTCCATATTCCTGCTTTCCTGACAGCTACAACTTCCAGGTATTTAGATGCAATGTCAATACCCATCTCTTATCCACTTGACTCCAGTCCTTTCCACTTTTTTCTACGTCACCCCGTATATCTTGTTCTTTTCCTTTCTCTCTACCTTCGCATCTGTCTTCACACCTGTGTTTCCATCCTTCTCGTACCATTTCTCTGACACCCCTTGTAACTGGTTCGTCTTTCTCTTCACTCTCCTCCTATCTAAATCTTTACTCTTATGCAGCTCCCTGCGCATCAGTGGCGGTACTGCCTTGCTTGGGGCAAAATGATTAAAAGAAAAAGAATATTCTTTATGTAGACGCTTGTGTATTTCAAGTAGCAATTAATTTTGCATTCTTCAAGTGAAAACCTAAAATTCTGTAATTTCTCTGAGTCGGATCCTACTCGAAAAATTCAGTTGAGTTTTTCAATGAAACTGGCAGGTCGTACGATGGGCTCACGCTGGAAATTTACCAGCTTCTTATATGTTTTGTAACCGTATTTGAATTTTTTCTGCATTGTTATCATTGTCTGTTAAATATATCCGTTCAATATTAATCACAAATTTGAAAAGTGGCAACAAAGTAATATTAAACACAGTAATATTAAACACAGTATTTCTTTATTGTTGTGTAGACATATGTGACACGAGAATAGTGCGATGTCGTCGAAGACACTGGAACAAGGAATGCCATATTTATGATTAGGAAGCTTTCTGAAAGGGCAATACAAACGAAGAAGGACGTGTACCTATGTTTCATTGATTATGCAAAGGTGTTTGACAAAATACACCACAAAGAATTGATGGAGATGCTTGGCAGCCTCGACATATTTGGGAAAAATCTAAAGGTAATCAAGAATCATTACTGGCAGTAAACTGCCTGCATACGGACAGGCAACGAATTCAGCAATTATACTAAGATTGAAAGGGGCGTAAGACAAGGATGCGTCTTTTCACCGGATCTATTCAACTTATACAGCGAGACTATTCTGAGAACCCTAGAAGTTATGCCAGGATTCGTCATCGGAGGCCACAGTTTAAACAACTTAAAAGTACACAGATGATACAGTGCTGATAGCAGACACAGAAAGAAAACTACAAGACCTCCTACAGCGGGTAGCTGAAGAGAGTGACAAAAAAAGACTACAAATAAACTGCAAGAAAACCGAATGCATAGTCATCAGCAAAAAGGGCATCCCAAAATGCCAATTACAGATTAGGGACTCTAAAATCAAGCAAGTACAGAAATTTACATACCTAGGAAGTGTTCCAACAGAAGACGGAAAGTGCGACACTGAGATCCGAAGCTGAATTGGCATGGCGAAAGAAGCATTCCAGAAATTGAGTAAAATATTAAGAAACAGAACAATTTCACTAAAAACAAAGAAGAGAGAACTGGATTGCTATGTGATGTCGGTTTTTTAATATGGCAGTGAATGTTGGACTATCTTCAAAGATGAAGGAAAAACTTGAAGCAGCTGAAATGTGGTTCTACAGAAGTATACTTCGGATATCATGGATCGAGCATGCGAGCAATGATGAGGTTTTGGAAAGGATGGAGACGAAAACGAAATTAATAGTGAGCAACAGGAAGAGACTACTAAAGTTCCTGGGACATGCAATGAGGAAAGGAGGTCTTGGAGAACCTGTTACTAACAGGCCAGATACAGGGGAAAAAGAGACAGAGGAAGGCAGCGGATAACATATTTGAAGAACCTGATCTGGTGGATGACGGAACGAGGGTTGCATGGTGCAACAGAAGAAAGCGTGCTAAGAGCCACCAGGGACAGGTAGATGTCGAAAGTCATGATCGCCTATGTCCTGAAAGGACATGGCACATAATAGACGAAGAAGAAGACACATGTGTTTTCTGACATAATTGCGCAGCTCAGAGATTTTCTTTTAATCGTATCACCCCGAGCAAGGCGGTAATGCCACTGATGTGCAGGGGGGCTACATAAGAGTAAAAAGATTAAGTAGATAGAGTGAAGAGGAAGATGAACCACTTAGAAAGGGCCAAGAGAAGGATGGGAATACGGGTGTGATGGCAGTTGCAGAAGGGGAGAGAAAGGAAAGGATATACAGGGTGGTGTAGAAAGTACTAGAGTCAAATGGTTAAGAGATGGGTATTGACATTGCATTTAAATTCCTGGAGGTTGTAGCCGTCAGGAAAGCAAGAATAAGGAAGCGAGTTCCACAGGCGGGAAGTGCAAGAGAAGAAGCTACAGGAGTAGAATTGTCGTCTGCATTTGGTTAATCTAACTGTGAATGGGTGGGACCGAGTTGCCAATTTCGTTGTACGAGTAAACACCTGTTGCAGAGACACCAGTGACTTAAGTTCGTTGGAGTAGAAGCCATGAAAGTATTTATAGTTCCCAATCTTTTGGAGATATTGTGTTCTAATAAGATGCTTGAAAAAAAAATGACTTGCAGAGAATGGTGGGAAGTGTTGTGTATGTATGTGCATGTTTAAAACTAATTGTTTACCAAGTTTACATTTGACCAGCGCAATGTGATCATGGCTGAAAATAAGATTGAGTTGTGACAGTCTTCCAAATGGGCGACAGTCTCTTGAAAATCAGCTTTCAAGACACAGGATTTTACGTGATTTTGAACCGCGACTGTAAACGCTAAACACGAATATATGACACCATGACAGAAACATACAGAATTCTCTGTAAAATTATTCCATCTTGTAAATATCTAGATACGTTTTTACCGTTAAATTCTTATGAATTTTATTTTATCTTCAGATCGGACTATTTTTTTTTTTTGTTTTTTGCACGAGCTTGAACATGAACTGTCTATAAATTGTCTTCTTTCATGACATATAAGATTTTTTATAATAAAACTGTGTCTATAGGGCAAGATTGTACTTCTTGGGTGGTTTCCTAGTGTCGAGTTATCACGTGTCAATGGATGTATCTTCAAGTTTTTTAATATATTACATCATCACGCGTCAGTTTGTGGTGTCTTTGTTTTTTGCTTTTAGGTTGTTTTTTGTTTAAATTGAATAAAACCGAGAATTCGTTGATTGTTTTTGTATTTTTATAGTTAAGTCTTCTTATATTTGTTGTCGCTGTTTTATAGTTTATATGGTATAGTATGTTTTAATTATTGATAAGTGTTTTCTTTTTAAATACCGTTAAGCTCCTCCAATACCGTAATTCTTTTATATTCTCTATGAAACAAAATGGCTTCTGAAATATTTCAAAATTGAAAAGCTGTCCTTCCTGACAAACGCATCGAATCAAAATATATTGTTCTATCCACCAACTGCAACTACAGTTGAACAAAAATTATTTACACTCAACATGAAATTTATCACAACTACCTCCAAAATAATAAACGACATAATTAATCCAAAACGAAATAAACCAAAGCGTGAGGGAGGCATGCATTAGTGGCTCACTGCAATGAGATTGATCACTATTTTAGTTTAGAAAGTGCTAATCTAATGTGCGTTGTGGTGCATTGGATATCGGCTCGGAACGAGAAATCGGGGAGCCGAGTTCGAAATCCAGCTGAATTAATTGCATTCATTTACGCGCAAATACCCTTGGGAAAGGTATTAATCTGTCTCTTCCCTCCAGGTATGCGTTAAATAACAGGACACATTGGGTTCTATAGCCTTGGTTGGCAACCAGTCTACCGCAGAAAGCAATGGCAACCTACTGCGGGATAATCTTCTGCCCAGTCAGTCATGTCTCTTTCGAGACATGATTGCCCAAGCGTGTATCATGTATAGCACTTAACTGATTGACTGAATCTAATTAAAAGACCGCCCTGTCGGCTGGGGCTTCAGACTTCGCCGATTGCACTTCAATAAAGGAGTAACATCCTCCCACCTCCAATGAGGCGTCCTGGGTATGTTGATAAACTACATCCGGATCCTGGTTATGACAATAAACTTCATCCGGCAGCAAGACCTCCGACTGGAAAGTTTTGAGGATCATGGAACCACCTCTTATTTGTTGTTGTTAGCAGGTCCACCCTGAACCCAGGTGATAGCACCTGTTAGGGTCTCAACTATAAGCAAATAATTAACCCCTAAACTGGGGTCAAAACAATGAAAGTATAAAAATAGATTTTTATAGTGAAAATTCTAGCAATACATTTTGGAGAAGAAAATATTACAAGCATTACATTTTTTTTTTAAATATTACCAGGAATATATTTATGAAGAAAAAATATTACTAACAATACAGTTCTGAAGAAAAAATATGAGCAGCAATATATTTTTTTAAGAAAAAAATGATATACCAGTAATCGGACTGTTGACAAAACCGTCTTTACAAATATACGTCAATGAAACATGATCTTCAAACTGATGTTTTACAAAGAATACACGTTCTATTTTTATGAATCTATAGTAAAATAATCTTGTCGGCATGAGATAACCCATTGAGGTTGATATACCATAAGAAAACGAATAAAACGAATTTAATTAAAAGATAAAACAATTTATATTTATGAGAATGCTTATAATTGCTAATTCTGAAATAGTAGGGAGATAGTTAATGTTTTTTTTAATTGGCTTTGTGTCAAACATTATCAAACTTCCTACAACTTACAGGTTTTATCCAGAATTATCAGAAGTTTATCAGCTGGTGAATTTGTGGAAGAATAAAAGTATACCTTTTGTATGTTCAAATAGAAATTTATTAATAGAAAAGAATAACACGAATTGGTAGACGTTATATTCAATGCGAAACAGTATTAAGAAGTTAAGGTTATCAAGAGTTCGTAGTAGTCCTTGCAAGAGTGAGTTTATGTGTACGTAGGCAGGAACGTATGTATGTATGTATGTATGTATGAGCGTTTATTGTTTGGTAGAATAAATTATCACTCAGGGTGAATGGCGAAAATGAAGTGGGTGAGAGAGAAAGATACAGCAGATAATAATAATAATAATAATAATAATAATAATAATAATAATAATAATAATAATGATCGCTTGACGTTTGTTGAGGGACATTTTAATTACTCTCGTCTTCTTTTCTCTCTGGAGACAGTCATCTTGTCCCGTCTTTTATATTGTTTTGGGGCTTGGAAAGGTTTGAGAATTCATTCCGGGATGTGATTCTGGCCTTTCCATTGGACGACAAGCAAACTTCGCGTCAGCTAGCGAAAAGTATCCAAAAAAATAAAATTTGCTTCTTTTAATTGAAAAGTATTTGAATTTTTCCTAATGTTTCCTACTCTTCTATTGGCCGAAAAACATTTCGCATCGAGGGCGGAAATTTCATGGCTTTTATGTGTGATAAGCAAAGTTTGCAAATTCAAGAAAATTTGTTTATTTATAACAAAATCAATATGTCAGTATTTAGTGTTTGAACTTTTAAATCTAGAATTTTTGTTCATTACATATCATGCACAGTAAATTTGAGTTCCTCTTTTTACAAAGTTTTACCATTTTTGCATATATTCGATTATCACAGCGTGGGATATTTCAGAACAAAAGTAATGTCAACATAAATAATAGAAAAAGAATCTACATTAAATCTGATTTTATATGCCCCAAAACATATAATACGATATTAAATTAAAATTCACAGCGCTTCCTTTCATTTTTGCCCATGTGTATCAACACTAATGTAAACATTAATTTACTCCGTTTAATTCCGAAAAGACGAAACGCAACACACAAAAACATTATCAACTTTGTCATACTTTCCCCCACCAAAACATATATAAATATCAATTTACTAAGAGTAGCTTAAGTATGACAAAAGGCATGAAGCAGGGAGAACCCAGTGAACACAATACTCACAATACTCAATCGTAACTGAACTAGTGAAACAAGTTTGCCAACTATAAAACTATATGGGAGTGTCATATATATATGTTGAAAGTGCTTACATAAAGATCAGTCAGTTAAGTGCCATACGTGATACACGCTTCGGCGATCATGTCTCGAAAGAGATATCACTGTCTGGGCAGAAGATTATCCAGCTTGGTTGCTATTAATTTCTGCGGTAGACTGGTTGCCAGGAAAGGCTATAGAACCCAATCTGCACTGTTATTTAGCACATAACTGGAGGGTAGAGACGAATTAATGTCTTTCCCTAGGGCATTTCCGCGTAAGTGAATGCAAGGAATTCAACTAAAATTCGAACTCGGCTCTGCGGTTTCTCGTTCCGAGCCGATATCCACTTCACTCACTCACACACACACACACACACACACACACACACACACACACACACACACACACACACCTATATATATATATATATATATATATATATATATATATTTGGCATATAAGTAGCACAGGTGTATAAGACGCACCCCAACTTCAACGGGGCGAATAAAGAAAAAATAGTAATGAGTAAAATTAGGAAAATTATTAGCAGGATGTGCGTTGTGGTGCAGTGGATATCGGCTCGGAACGAGAAATTGGAGAGCCGAGTTCGAATTCCAGCTGAATTCATTGCATTTACTTACGCGCAAATACCCTTGGGAAAGGTATTAATTCGTCTCTTCCTTCCAGTTATGGGTTAAATAACAGGACGGATTGGGTTCTATAGCCTTGGTCGGCAACCAGTCTACCGCAGAAAGCAATGGCAACCTACTGCGGGATAATCTTCTGCCCAGTCAGTCAGGTCTCTTTCGAGAGATGATCGCCCAAGCGTGTATCACGTATGGCATTTAACTGACTGACAGCCTATATTTATCAGGTATGCTTTTGGTTAAACAAGACATGATTACAAATAAACGAAAGATAATCGGAAAAAAAGAAAAAATATTAATAAAAAACAATATATTTTACAAATATATAATTTGAATTCATTGCATATAATTTTAGTGAAAAAAAAGTACCAATATTAATCGTGATTAAATTAATCTAATTAATATTGTCAACACCTAGGATCTGCGTAACTGTCTTTTAAATAATGACAATAAGTATATGAAAGTTACTCTAATGTAGTAGTTGCCAGGTAGCTAATTTCGGCCGACTATCGCGAATTTTAAACCTACACTTTCCATATAAGACGTACGGGAATTTTAAAAGATATCATTAGCACAAAAGTGCGCTTATATATATATATATATATATATATATATAATTTAAATAATATAGATATATTACGTCTATTTATTTTTACAATTATCCATTCTAGTTCTCTGATTATGTTCTTGATATCAAGGATGGCGCCGTAGAATATATATATATATATATTATTTAAATATCTATATTATTTAAATTTATCTATGCATATATATTTCTAAAAAGGTAGTGGATTTATTTTTCATCCGAGATTTTTATTAGTTCAAATTGTTTCTCTGAATACTCGTATTTGAAACAGACCCCTCTTTTTTGTTTATTTTTATAAGTGTCTATTACACTTACTGACCTACGCAATTAAAAACTTAATAAAGAAAATAAGTTACCCGTGGGCCACATTATCTTTATTAAGTTTGAATACAAAAAAAACAACAAAAGAAAAAACGGACTTATTAGTCTATTTAAAGCAAAGTAAAAATTTTAAAGCCAAAAAGTAATTTTAAGTTAATATATATCTACCCTAAGGAAATAAGATTAATTTTCATATCAGAATTTCGGCGGGAATTTTGAAGCTACGGCTTTATACCCACAGGCACCCCTCCACCAACACTAGTTTAAGATAACAAACAACTCTTTCTGGAAAATAATGGAAATTAAAAGAAAGTAACGTAGATCCCCAGATAAAATGGGAATTATAGGCAAGGATAGGACCCCAAATAGCTTAAGAGATAGGTGTAATCTATGTTTGACAGAAAAAATTAAAATTTTAAAATTTCAAGACCTGAATATACTCTTAAACAAACGAAGGGAGATCATAAGTATGTGTCGCCACAGAAATAAGTATAAATTACAATAAGTATCCTAATCCCCCAATTAGTCCCAATAATTTTTTTTATTTTTTTAAAAATTGGCTAAGCAGTTACTTCACCACGACCACTACTAATTTAAGGGTCAAGCCACATACCTCTGACTACCAAGGAGAAATTACTACTAAATTTCTTCCCCCAGGAAAACCCAATGAAAACCAATACATACCAACCCCTTCCTTTACTTAAGCTATCCTCTGGGGTAACAATTTTTCTTCATTCTCTGTTTATAAGGGGTCGAAGAAGGTATGCCTTAAAATGACATGTTAAAAATGGCTATTTTCCCACTAAGTTTTATCTGAATTTACATATATATATATAGATATATGTATATCAAGGTGATATGATGGTTAAGTTTTTTATGTTTTCAATAAAAAAAATCATAAGAACACATGAAAAATTACATAAAAACTTAACATCACGCTTTGTCTGTCTATTTTAATGAAACCTGAATAAAAGAGAGATTGCTACCCAAATATACAATATATATATGTGTATGTTTGTGTGTGTGTTTGTGTGTGTGTGAGAGAGAGAGAGTTTTCACTCCGACCAAGAAGTCCTTTATTCCAATATTCTGATGTTTGTTCTGTATTTGATCAGATATTGGGGAGTGAGTCGTGCCGAACTTTAAGCAGACGGTGTACGGGTTTAGCCACCTCCCTAGAGAAATCATCCATGTATCGCATCATACTAGATTTTCCGTGGGGTGGTTGAGGTAACTAGCATAGTAAGTATGTACTTTGTGAAAAGTTCTACACGCAGAGAAAAAAAACATATATAAATATTGGATACATAATGCTTTTTTTATAAACATGGATTACTTAGGCTAAGTGCGAATACTGGTAGTATATGGCGTCTCTGAATATTAACTCTGGTAATAGCCGTTTCCTTATGAGAAAACTAGCAGTATAACCCGGCGTTGCTCGGTTGTAATGAAAGCTTAAAAACTAATCCATGGACCTGGAGCTCAGACTCAGCCTAAAGAATATTTGTGTGAAGTTTGGTGAGAATCGGATAAAAAAAGTGGATTTGTATAAAGGACATACAGGCAGATAAACAGACACACACATAAACATATTACCTTATATATATATATATATATATATATATTATCAATTTTCTGCACTATTGTAAGAACTGCAACCTTGAAAGTTCTGAATATCGTTTCTTATGTCTTTGTCTATGAGTGTATCAAATTTGAATAAAATCGGACCACTCCTTCTATAACACGATTTTTTCGATTATCGATTTTCGATATTTATCGGGGATACATCGTCACAAAACCTAGCTAAGAACACTCGCAGATGCTTATAGTACAACTGTGTAAATTTTCAAGAAAATCGGTTCAGCCGTTTCGGAGTCTATAGGTAACGAATACACACACACACACACACACACACACAAAGTTCCATTTATAAATCAGTTTAGATAGTCTGCATTTAATGACCGACTAGTTCGTGCTGCTTTCGGTCAAATTTTATAAAATCTTTCCTGTGACTTAATTTTTCAGGAAAATCAATTTCCCAAATCCAATAACTGTTATTTTCAGTGTTGATAAGGGTTTCCTTTCTAATCAGTCAGTCAGTTAAGTGCCATACATGATACACGCTTGGGCGATCATGACTCGAAAGAGACATGACTGACTGTGCAGAAGATTATCCCGCAGTAGGTTGCCATTGCTTTCTGCGGTAGATTGGTTGCCAGCCAAGGCTATAGAACCCAATCTGTCCTGTTATTTAACCAATAACTGGAAGGAAGAAACGGATTAATACCTTTCCCAAGGATATTTGCGCGTAAGTGAATGTAATGAATTCAACTGGAATTCGAACTCGGCTCCCCGATTTCTCGTTCCGAGCCGATATCCACTGCACCACAACGCACATCCTTTCCTAAAGTAGTGTAGAATAATAATAAATGTTGACATTTTGATGATTTCATTATTTTCTCATCCAGTTATATATGCTATCCATTTTAGTTGTTGTTGATGTAGCAAGTAACCAAATGATGTGGTTTCTGTTATTCAGTAAAGTTATCTCTACTGTATATATCAGTCACTTACGTGCCATACGTGATACGCACGTGGGCGATCATATCTCGAAAAAACATGACTGACTGGACAGATGATTTTGCCGCTGTAGGTTGCCATTACTAATTGCGGTAAACCGGTTGCCAACCAAGGCTATAGGATCCAATTTGACTTCTTATTAAACACATACCTGGAAGAAGAAGAGAGGGATTAATACCTTTCCCTCATTTGCGGGTAAGTTCAAATGGTATTCGAACTCTTTTCTCCGATTTCTCATTCCGAGTCGATATCCACAGCACCACAACGCAAAAATCAGAAAATAAATTTTATGTCATTTTTGGAGATAAAAAAATGGTTTTATACGACATAATACGGCAGTTAAAAATATAAGTAATGTCGACGCTTCGTACATATCTCCCCAAATTACTTGCAGCCTACTGAGATAGTTTTCTTGTTTCCACCAAAGACAGAAATAGTTGTTCCAGCCTAATTAGATGCCAAGATTTGGAATAATGATTTTAAAGACAGGTAGGAAGTTTTCACTTAGAATAATGACACAACACGATCTAAACACTGAGCTCAGTTTCACCTACGTGATAATGCGTCGCATTCAACCTAGTTCAGTAAAACTTTACTTACAAACCATCGATACGAATTAAGTGAATCGCTAAACGTGTGACTGCTCAAGCAAACGACTGACAGACATTTTTGGGTGGAATACTCAGCAAACACGTATAATGAAAACGAATAACAAATTTGGGTGAAGTAAAAGAGACAACCGAAAAACAAGTGACGTGGGAGCGTTGAAAAGCACCTGAATTGTGCAGTAAGTGTTAACTAATCGGACAAAAAAAAATGAAAATTTCTTTTTTCATTTTCTTGTCTATAACACACCGATTTCTCCTTTTTTTAATCTTTTTTCTTTTTCTTCTTTCTTAGTCACATATTTACTTTAGAAACATTCTTTTCTTTGATTTATATTCTTTTTCTATTGTAACCGTTCTACTTGAGTTCTTCTTCTTCTTCTTCTTCATCATCCTTAGTCTTATTCTACTTTAGGTTCTTCTTCTTCTTCTTCTTCTTCTTATTCTTCTTCTTCTCTACCTCTTGTTTATATTTCCTTATTTCTTTATTTTTTCTTTTTCTTTTTGCCTCTATTTCCCTTACTTATTTTTGGCTTTCGTTCTTTTTCTCTTTTCTTATTTACATATTTTCTCTTAAAACCATTCCTCAAATTTTCACACTTTTTTCTTCTCTTCTGATTTATATTCTTCTTCTAATGTAACCGTTTTACTTCATATCTTCTTCTTCTTCTTCTTCTTTTTCTTCTTCTTCTTTTTCATCTTTTTCTTCTTCTTCATCTTCTTCTTCTTTTTCTTCTTTATCATCTTTTTCTTCTTCTTCTTTTTCTTCTTTGTCATCTTTTTCTTCTTCTTCATCTTCTTTTTCTTCTTTCTTCTTTTTCCTTCTTCTTCTTCTTTTTTCTTTTTCTTCTTCTTTTTCTTCTTCTTCCTCTTCTTTCTTACTTTCTACTTCTTTATATTTCCTTATTTCTTTCTTTCTTTCTTCTTTTTGCCTATATTTCCTTTACTTATTTTTTGTCTCTCGTTCTTTTTTTTATTCCCATATTTGCTTTAAAACTATTCCTCAAATTGTCACGTCTTTTCCTTCTTCTGATTTCTATGCTCTTTCTTCATTTGTTATTTTAACCGTTCTACTCGACTTCTTTATTTTTTTGTTCTTTTTTCTTTCTTTCTACTTCTTGCTTACATTTCCTCATTTCTTTTTAGCTTTCTTTTTTCTTCTTTTTCTTGCCTTTAATTCCGCCACTTCTTTTTCATCTTTCCTTCTTCTTCTTCTTCTTCTTCTTCTTCTTCTTCTTCTTCTTCTTCTTCTTCTTCTTCTTTATTTTCCGCAATTCCTTTTTTTAATCTTTTTTTCTTCTTCTAATAAGTTTATGTCAAAAAACCGTGGGAAAGCAATATCTTGTCAAGAATGTCAACGAAGCGATAGCATACACAAACAAAACCTTTATACAGAAGCAACCCGCCTTGTGCGATCGTTACTATAAAAACAGACATTTTGTTGTCACATATACGTGTGTGTGTGTGTGTGTTTCAGTTAGTCTGCTTATGTTAATGTTTTCACGCTATCGCCACCTTTCTTTGTGTTTGAAAGCGGTTATGTTTGGCTTACAAACGTATTTTTGCAGATAGATGCCATGGAGTTATTTTTTTAATCAAGCAAAATATCTTTTCAAAAACCAAAGCGGATCTTAATTTCATTATTACTGTTTTTAATGTTTTTTACAAATTAAGTTTGACAGACTCTTTACATTAATGTCAATTTATATGAGAATTGTCTGAAATATAATCTACAGCTATTTATCCAACACATATTAGTTTTACAAATAATATATTATTTACGAGTTACCAACACTACTACGCTATACTTCTGCATAGTTACTGAATATAACTATGAAGATTGATGTATTTTCCGCATAGAGAGCATAATTCGTTCTGTTATTCAACACGTAACTGCCCATAGAAAAATTGAGTTCATGCCTTCATCAAATGATACATCCGCAATTAACACGCAACATCTCAAGTTTTGGAGCCCTGCTGATTTCTTCTACAGGCTCTTAAACCTTAATAAACCTGCAACATGACTTACTACTGTCAGCGTCCGGCATGTTATATTGATGAAGCTTTTGATCGACACACATATATTAAAACCGTTCTTGTCGACATTCTTTAGTCGTTATAAATCATACTTACAATCCAGACTTAATGGTAATACTTCAACATGAATAATGAGGAAAGGCAACGTCTGGAAAAAAAAACAAAGAATTTCATTAGTGCGATAAAAACAGAGGTAAATTTCTAATTAAAAAATATGGTTAATAAAAATACATTACCGTAAGATTAGCACAAATGACAGGTAAACCAGTTAATTAACCTTTCTCCGAGTTTCACATGAAAGTGCTGGAATCTTTTTATATTAAGAGCTACAAGCTATCTGCTTGTAATCAAGAAGAGCGGTTAGTAATTAGCTTGTGAATGCTGTGTCGTCTTTCATATAATATGTGCCTTATATGTCCGTGTTTTACTCTTTGTACGCATTTTTTCCCAGTCTTAGCTTTGATCAAAAGGGACCGCTAAAACAATTTAGCTCCCTTTTTTCTTAATCGTTTTTGTATTTCTATGTTATCATGTTACGGATTTTTTTCTTTTTACCCACACTTTTGTTGTAATTTTTCTATTTTTCATTATGGCCTTTTATATCACACTAATAAAATTTAGTTCGCTTACCTAAATCCTCTCTATTATAATAAAGACCGTTGCGTATATCTAATCTAAAATTATTTTATAAATGGAACATTGTTTGTGTGTGTATGTGTGTGTATGTGTGCGTCTGTGTGTGTGTGTGTGCGCGCGCGCGTCCGTTACATATAGATTCCAAAACGGCTGAACCGATTTTCTTGAAAATTTACACAGTTGTACCATAAGCGTCTGCGAGTGTTCTTAGCTAGGTTTTGTGTCGAGGTACCCCTGAGAAATATTGAAAATCGATAATCGAAAAAATCAGGTTATAGAAGGAGTGGTCAGATTTTAATCAACTTTGATACACTCATAGACAAAGACATAAGAAACGATATTCAGAAGTTTCAAGGTTGCAGTTCTTACAATAGTACAGAAAATCTGATATCGATACGAGGAAATAAAAATTTGACTTACATCCATTCATTTTTCTTTCAGTCTACGGTTTCGCTTTAAATGGAAACAACTATTCCTTTTTAGTCTTTCGTGCCAACGTCCAAAGAGTCTGAGCTCCAGGACCATTGATTAGTTTTAAAGCTTTCATTACACCCGAGCAACACCCCGGGCTATACTGCTAGTATATATATATATATATATATATATATATATGTGTGTGTGTGTGTGTGTGTGTGTGTGTGTGTGTGTGTGTAAGGCAATATGTTTGTGTGTGGATGTTTATCTGTCTGCATGTCCTTTATAAAATCCACAATTTTTATCCGATTTTCACCAAACTTCAAAACTTGACTTACATCCATTCATTTTTCTTTCAGTCTACGGTTTCACTTTAACTGGAAACAACTGTTGCTTTTTAGTCTTTCGTGCCAACGTCCAAAGAGTCTGAGCTCCAGGACCATTGATTAGTTTTAAAGCTTTCATTCCATCCGAGCAACGCCGAGCTATACTGCTAGTATATATATATATATACTAGCAGCATAGCTAGCATATATATATATATATATATATATATATATACCTCTTGTCAGGCACATTGGGTGAGAAAAAAGCGAGACAGCGTCGGATCAATTCCTTCCCTTTTTTTTATAATCGTGTCTCCCAAGCAAGGCATTTTACTGCCACTGTTGTGCAGTGGGGTACATAGGAGGAATATTATGAGACGGTTTGAGAGGTTGCAGGGGTGTCAGGAAGAGAGTAGGAGAAGGAAGAGAATAATTATTAAAGTGGGGTGGATGAAAAAAAAAGCATGAGAGAGAGGATGTAAGTCAGTGCGACAGGAGATGACTAATGACTTTACATTTAAATTCTTGGAGATTATAGCTGTCGGGAAAGCAAGTATGCGGAAGGGAATTCTACAGGCGAGAAGTGCGAGAAAAGAAGCTGATGGAATATAATTTGCGTTTACAATTTATTGGTTTCACAGTAAAAGGGTGGGCCCTAGTTGCTAATCTTGTGGCTCGAGGAAATTCATATATAGCTCAGTGAGCTAAGTTCATCGGAGCCGTGAAAGTATTTGTAGAAAAGACACAGGAAAGCCACACTGCGTCGGTGGGAAAGCGACTGTATCCAAGCTGCCAAGTCTGGATCGATCACATTACAGATTCACCGTTGGATTTGGTCGTGGACGCCTAAGTGGATAGTAGGAGCACCTGACCAGATATGGCAGCAATATTCAGTACTATCAGTTACGGAAAAGAAACTACAAGGCCTCTTACAGAAGATTGCCAAAGAAAGCTGAAAAATAAACAAGACTACAAATAAACTACCAGAAAACTGAATGCATGGTTATCAGTAAAAAAAAAAAAAAAGAGCCAAAAATCAAACAGGTACAAAAATGTAAATACTTGGAAAGTCTGCTCTTTTTGCTGATGACCATACATTGTAGTCCTTTCTTGTCACTCTTTTCAGCTACCTTCTGTAGGAAGTTTTATAGTTTCCTTTCCGTGTCTGCTATCAGCACTGTAACACCTGCGTACCTTATGTTGTTCAAATTGTGGCCTCCAATGACAAATCCTGGCATAACATCTAGAGCCCTCAGAATAGTTTTGCTGTACAAGTTGAACAGATCCGGTGAAAATACATAATTATCTTACGCTCCTTTCTATCTTTGTATATCTGCTGAATTCGTTACCTGTCTTTATACAGGCGGTTTTCTGCGAGTTGAGATTCTCGATTACTCTTATGACTTTCCCAAATCTATCGAGGCTGCTAAGCATCTTCATCAGTTGTGTCATCAGTTATAAAAGCTTTGTATAAAATATATGTTGATAAACAAATCAACTCACTAGCTGCCTGGCTATCTTCTCGTTGAGCTATCTACCCCCCAGAAAAGCCACAGCTTTCATTTTTGTTTCGGCTTCAATTTTAGTCATGAATTGTGTAAAAACGCAAGCTAATGTTCAGCTGTTGGATATTGGATGTGCGTACCGGTGCAGTGGGTATCAACTCTGTACGACAAATCGGGGAGCCGAGTTCGAATTCCAGTTGAATTCCTTGCATTCACTTACTCACAAATACCTTGATCTGTCTCTTCCCTCAGGTTATGGGTTAAATAATAGAACCGATTGAGTTCTATAGCTTTGACTGTCAACCAGTCTACCGCAGAAAGCAATAACAATCTACTGCGGGATAATTTTCTGTCCAGTCAATCATGTCATTTTCGAGACATGATCGCCTAAAGCGTGTATCACGTATGGCACTTAATTGGCTGAATGTTCAGCCACGATAAGTTGCAAAGGCACTTTACACTCATAGTAATAAGATGAACAATTCCTATCTAGAAATGTGCGTATTATAATGACTTTATCACCTCATATCTTTCACTATCCCATTAGTTATTTGTGACCCTTTCCATCTTCAAGCTCCCTAAAGCGGTAGGTCTTCTGTTAGACGGTACCTATGAAAACGAAACAACTGATTTTCTAATTCTTAAGGTCTACAGATTATGCTGATAAAAATGGTTGGTTGGTTGATTTTGTGTTTCGGCATATTAGCTTCTATGGTTATTTAAAACCGGAATATATATGCTTTGTACCTAATTTTATGCTTTCATTTACAGATATTTTATACATAATTTTTAAAACTCTGCGTACGTATTCAATTAAAAAATATTTTTATAACTTCAAAGCTTCCGCGAAAATACATTTTAGCATTAAATAACACATAAAGAATAGCTATACATTTAAACAAAGAAAAAACAAAATCTTAAAATGTGTTTTTTAAAGACAACGAGTTTCTTTCCTCTCTAGGGACGTCAGCCATGCTTGGTACAAGGTCACTTCCAAACATAGCCGACAATCCCCACACTTTTGAATATCAGAAGTTTGAAAAAATTGTCGGAAGAATATATGTTTTGTTTGTAAAATAAATGGAATTTTATTAATAGAACTGAATAACAAATTTGTAAATAAAAGATGAAAATATTTAAAGAGAAAATGTATTTAATTAATTGTTCAATATAGAAATGTAGGTATTTAAATATTCCACAGAAATTCAGAGTCCATAGTTGATAGTAGCAGAATGCGTGTATATAAAAAGACTAAAAAGGTTTCTCATAAAAGTCTGTGTTCTTTTCGTTTTAATGGCTGGAGAAAAAGTGAAGAGGAAAGTCAGGCAAGAAAGGAGATTGTACTTATGGAAGTCAGTTGAAGTATTTTGTTGTTTTCTTTGACGGTGTTCGGGTGAAGACGAAGAAAAGAAAATTGGAAGGAGAGGTAGAACGAATGCATGTCGACGAGACAAGGTCGGCGTCTTGAAATTTCTTCCTTACATCGTGACGACGTCCTTCAGATTCGCTCCCATCTCGGATTGATTTAACCGGTCAAGACACGTGAATACGTAGTGGATTTTAGTCATGTGATAGGCTCCGAACAGCATATCCATTTTCTAGGTGTGAAGAAAACATGACCGAGGTCATAGATAAATTTGCTATTTCCTATCAAATCAAGATCCAAAATATTACTTTTCACACTTTTTGTGAAATTTGCCATGGTCTGGGTCTTTCCAAAATGTTTTTAGTCGTTTTGATCCGAGTTTGTTGGTGTGCAATGTTTACTTTTTTCGTTTCAGTTAATTGTTACATGATATAGAATTTGTATTCTATACCTCGCTCTTTCTATCATTGATGAGGGGGGGGGGGCTCATTCTAAACATTCTCTTTGAAGTGCTATGCAATGTTAAATCTTAGATGGCTTTATTACTTTCTCTTCAAGATAAATGTGTTCACCTTTTTAGTTTTATATGCTGTTGGTCGTCCTCAAGTGGTGTGATTAGGGTTATTAGGTACAGTTCTTTGCTTGTGATTCTGTATCCCCAGTCCACAATGTTGAAACAAGAATGATCAGGATTAATATTATTTTAACTATATCATGTCTTTATAATCCTAATCCCGGAATAATATATTCAGTATCAGAACAAATGCCCAATTACCTAACTTTAATCCTATGGTAAATCTGTTAATTCTTTCTGACGTATCAAAATGTTTTTGGCTGTGAGAATACGTTCACAATAAAGTTCTCTGTGATATTCTCTCAGCAAAATGTCATCACCCTTTTACACAGCAGATACAGTACAAATAGAGAAAATCACATCAAACGCCACTGACCCTTGGTTTTCGAACGCGGGTCCAGTATGTCTGTGAGCCTAGATCTGATCTTGACGTATTGTAAAGAGCTGAACTCTGGCTTTCAAATTTTGCGAAATTATTCAAGTTTGTCACGAGCTGGTCTGGCAAGACAGCTTCCCTAAAGCCTAAAATAGGTGCAAGAGATATCGCAGCTCCCAGCAACGGGGTGTCGAGTAATGAGAAGAATCATAATAAAAACGGAATGGTCAGTGAGGATTAGAAAGCTCAAAGACCGAGACAAAGAGAAGGACGATGCCAGTAAAGTGACGTGTTGTTTGAAGAAATATAAATAAGAATTGTTAAAACATTTAATCATATGTTTTCTTTATTTTTTCTACTTTCCTTTTTGATTTCCTTTTCGTTGACTCCTTTTCTCTCTCCTTCATTTATTTGTTTATTTTATGTAAGTTCCTTCGTTTTTACTATCTATCTCCGCCTGTTTATTCGCTTTAGATCTATCTATCTATCTATCTATCTATCTATCTATCTATCTATCTATCTATCTATCTGCCCGTTTATATCTACCTATTTCATTCTCTTCAGATCTATCTATCTATCTATCTATCTATCTATCTATCTATCTATCTATCTATCTATTACAACCTGTTCATATCTATCTATCTATCTATCTATCTATCTATCTATCTATCTATCTATCTATCCTACCTACCTACCTACCTACCTACCTACCTACCTACCTATCCTACCTATCTATCTATCTATCTATTCAATGTTCATATCTATTCTATCAATCCTGTTCATATCTATCTATCTATCTATCTATCTATCTCCGCCTGTTTATATCTACCTATTTCATTCTCTTCAGATCTATCTATCTATCTATCTATCTATCTATCTATCTATCTATCTATCTATCTATCTATCTATCTATGACAACCTGTTCATATCTATCTATCTATCTATCTATCTATCTATCTATCTGTTGGTCTGTGTGTCTGTGTGTCTGTTTGTCTGTCTATCAATATTTCAGTAATAAAAATACGAGTTAGTAGACGAAAAATCCATTCCTAAAATATATACATACCACCCCATATATATATATATATATATATATATATATATATATATATGATAACTATTATAACAATATTAATAGTAACAAAAATAATTCTGCTAATACTAGTAATAGTTATACTATAATTTAGATCGTCTTGAGTATCCGACCGAGGACGAATTCGGAGGGAAAAGGAGGGGAAGTAATAAAAGAAACAAACGAAATACATGAACAAAAATCAAATACTCGTAAGAAAGAAAAAAACCAAGGCGAAAACCTTAACACAAAAGCGCTAAATACAGAAAATCTAAGCAAGAGCCAACAAACCTACCTAGGTTTCACTTTTCGGCTCGTCAGGTTAAATTTGTAAATAAGTCACCTGGTGATTGCGCTTAGCATGAAACAGTCTGTCGCCCTTGAGTGTTGACTTCAATGTCCACTCTTTTATATTTACATACGCTCTATCTCTGATATTGAGCACTTTATCCTATAAATATAGCACACATTCAAACTATACATATATATATATATATATATATATATATATATATATATATATATATATATACAAAAAATAAAACAAAAATTTCGAAATTTAAATCCGTTGGATAACCATTTCTACGAGAAATTCCTCGGTTTTTCAGCATCGGCTGAAACCAAAGCTTTATTCATTCAAATCCAAATGTGTTAAAAGGTTTTTACCAGTAGAAGCCCAAAAATCCTTCCATCCACAGGAAAATAAAAATGGGTTGGTTGTTAGCAATTTTTTAATGTAAGTAAGTAAGAAAGAGAAAGCAGACAGATACCTATGTCTCATATTACAAGAATTAACCTCTCCCCATACGAGAGCCAAGAATTTAAAAGCTAAAATTTAGCAATGTCAGAGGGATAGAAGTGGTGTATATATATATATATATAATACTGTGCAAAATTATTAGAAGAAAATTATTTTATCTTCTATGAGGCATATTGACAGAAAATAAACTACTTAATTAAAATAACTTTATTTGATTTACTCAACAAATGCTTTAACATGAAAAAAGTACTTGTTACAAAATGAATTTAATTTATAGTATAATAGCCTTTTGCTTTGATCACAGCCTTCATTCTGTCAGACATTAACATCACAAGCTTCTTCAATATATCTAATGGTATCTCCTGCCTAGCAGCTTGTATTTGTTCCAAAAGTGTGTCTTGCAAAGTAACATTAGATTTATCAATTTGTTTTATCCAAAATATCCCAGAGATGTTCAATAGGATTGAGATGAGGGATTTGTGGGGCCAATTCAATTTCCGAAGCCTTCCTTCCCCTTCTTTTTTAGTTAAATTATTCTTACAAAGGTATGGCTTTTTAGCCTTTATTTGAATTTCAGTGATGTTTTTAGAAAGATTACCCCTGTCCTAATACTTTTGCACACTACCGGTAGTGTGCAAAAGTATTAGGACAGGGGTAATCTTAAACTTTATTTTGATGCCTCATAAAAGATAAAATAGTTCTTGTCCTAATACTTTTGCACAGAACTATATATATATATCAGGGAGTGGGTCTCTTTCTAGATGTGTATTAAGGTGATTCAGCAGGACACGGACTAGGATCTTCGCAGTTATTGAGAGAAGGGAAATGCCATGATCGTTGTCACAGGAATTTCTACCCCCCTTCTGCTTGTACGGGTGGATAATTGAGGCATCTTTAAATTCTTAGGGCAGTGTTCTTGGGCCCACATTATTGTGAATAAATTTGTCAGGCTCCTGGTTAGCCTTGGGCCGCCGAACTTGTATATCTTATCTGGGATTGTGTCAGCACCAGGTGCATTTACACAGGACATCTGTCCAATAGAACTTCATAGTCTGTTGCTGGAACTTCAAGCGATTTATATATATATATATATATATATATATATATATAATGTGTATTTTGCCAACAATCTCACTTTTATACAGGTATCATTAGAAATGATAAAATCTTTCATGTGTTCGTGTAATTGTTTCTTTTCGGAACTCAAATTATATAAGAATTGTCCAGAAAGTTATGTACCTTCGGGAGCTTTTGGTCTATACTTTTAACCATTATCAAGAATTAATTTTATTTTACTTCTAAATATACATGCTTGAAGTTTATGGCTGTAGAATCTTTTGTATGCTAACTTACGAACACGGTAAGCACATTGTTACCATGTTCTTAACATTATTTTTCATCTACTTTTGCATGTGGGTGATGCTATTATGTATGTATTATCAACAAATATATCACGGATAGTTATTGGAAGATCGCGATATGTGTATAAATGATATCGGATGGAACTTTACACATGTTTATTTACAAGTAAAACTATATATATATATATATATATATATATATATATATATATATATATATATATACTACGCTTACCCCCTCTACCCATAGTAGTAGCAGCTCGCAGACCAATCCCCTCATGTCACTATACCCTCATGTGACCAAGAACCACACCACCACCATTTTGTTACCGCCTGCGGCCATCCGCCACGTTAAAAATGGACTTGTCTCTTTGGTTTAATTTTCTTTGTTTAACTCCACTTTGTTAATAACTTAAATTTTCTATGTTCACTATATGTTAATATTCATTCTTTGATAATGTCTTATGTAAGCCGAAAGCTCAGACCCGATAAAAAATCAACAATTACTTCGATTTCTTGTCGTCTTTTAACGATAGCGCCATCAAGCTTATCAGATTATACGAAATGATCCTGCGTAAAATAAATAGACAAAACTTGTCTATATTATTCAACGAAACCTGTATTAATGAAAAAAAGCTTCCAAAATACACACTATATATATATATATATATATATATATATATATATATATATATATGTATGTATGTATGTATAGACTAGAAAACAGGGTTTTATTAAAAAGTTAATAAACCGAAAATATATGTCCGCTGTTTAGATGATATCTTTTATCTTAGCAGAGAACAAAAACGAAATTGATAATCGTAAAACAACCCCCGAAAACATTTTTGTCTTTAACTTCACATATGAGCTTAGCTAAAAATACATTCTCATTATCGTATGTTCTTGTGGAGTCTAATAACAAATCACTACTTCATTATATAAAGAAAATGAAACAAAAGTAAAAAATTTTGCTATCTTTATTCTACTAGTTAATATCTCCTTAGATATAATATATATATATAATAGATAAATGTAAAATAGGTCTTATTAAAAAGTTTTCCTGAATTGTGTCCAGGCTTGTTGTTTTAAATGCCTAAAATGTTAGAATTATATATATATTTCCTTTAATGCGGTCGACATGGAAGATCTAATTAAGTTTTTTTTAAGTTTTCCTAGCATCCGAACATGCTTCCGTTTTCTAGGAGTTAACGAATATAAAAATTGTCCTAAATTTTTATTGTGACAAGCGCTTTTGGTCACTTCTATTATCAATTTAAAAAGTGTTTTTATCTCTGCTGTTGTTATTTTTCCCCTTGTTTTGAATGATACTTAGAAATATATTTTTCTGTTGTTTTGAGCGTTCATTCCAAGTCTTTACATCAACTATTTGGTTTTTAGCTTTATAATAACATCCAAGAATGGGATTTTATTATTAACTATGAGTTCATATGTAAATTTACAAAACCCTTAAGGAAAATTCTGATAAAAAAAACACAAGGGCTCTATATAAATTACAATATCAGAAACATTTCAATATTCGGATGGTAGGAGGAATATGTTATATATATATATATATATATATATATAACATATTCCTCCTACCATCAACTTTACATTATTTAATATTAGAAATGGAATTTTAAAAGTTTTTGTTTTCTTTGTTTTTTATAGAAATAAGCTAAAGTGATTTCCAGTTTGAAAGAAAGATTTTAGTGCAAAATATAATGGTTACAAAATGTTTTAATGTTCTATTTATCCGAGGGCTTTTATGTATTTCATTATCCATTATCAAAGACGTGATTTTTTTAAATGAATATGTAGAGATTTATATATGTTTATCTGTAGTGATAGGAATGTTTTCTTTTTTTTAAAAAAATAAAAAACAAGGTCAGCTCGTTATATAAACGCATAATATTTACACACACAAACTGAAGTACAAATATGTATCCCTGTAGAAAGATATTTTACTAAGCTTAATATGATAAAATCTCATCGAGCCTAGGGAAAGATTTTAGAAATCTTTTTTCTAGGAGAATGAAAGTGTCATTCTATCAGTTTTTTTTTTGTTTTTGTTTTTTTTTTGCTATGAAAAAATACTTTTGTAGTAAAAATATTGTTCGGGGTAAGATTAAACGTTCGAGGAATGATTAAAAAGTTCAGGATAAGATTAACATTTCCTTTTTTACTATTAAAGTATGTACAATACAATAATTATAAAAAAAAGCAGGATAATTAATTCCAATATCTTTTTCCATTTTCATAGACATTTTATTGTTGGAAATTTACAAGACACGAATGAAATCTACGTTTTTTTAGGCTAATAATCAAAATTACAAAGTAAATTTTTATGACTGATATCACTAAAATTTTTATGACTGATATCACTAAAATTTTTATGACTGATATCACTAAAATTTTTATGACTGATATCACTAAAATTTTTATGACTGATATCACTAAAATTTTTATGACTAATATCACTAAAAATGAAAATTTTGTGCAAGTGGATAATATCAATAACAATAATATTGTAAAAATATACATAGTTTTCATTTCCGTCACCTCTTTATTAAAAATAATGACTAATGTTCACGACTATATTTATTCAATAATTTTGCATAATTTGTCACAGAGTATGTCTTATCTGCTCACCATTAAGGCACGGGGGATATATTTTTACCCTCCTTATAACCAACTGAAACGCAAGCTTTGACCTCCTACCCGGAAAGACGTGGTACTTTAGGCAATGTGCACATAATAAGTGTGTGCGTGTGATATGAATATAAAAATCGTCTATCGTGACGATTTTCATAATCATTTAGGGCAAGTACAGTACATCCTGAGATTAGATGGTCTATGATTTGCTGGTATTTGTCACAGAATCTGCAATTTGGTTATTATTATTATTATGTCATTTTTCATCATAATTCGATTTCTGCTACGATCGCACTCCCTACCAAGTCCGCAGAAATATCTAAGGCAGGTCGTGGTGTGTTGTTATGACTCCATTTCATCCCTAGCGTTACATAGATAAAGTTCTCCTTAGTATGTGGGATGTACTTAACAGGACAAGTTTTGTATATCTCTTAATCTGGGGTTACCAAGTATCATTTCAATGTGTTGTTTTGTTCCTTTTTTTATCTTTCCAAGTGCACCTACTATCACTGGCACGACTCTTGTTTTCGATTTCCACATTTTTTCTATTTCAATTTCCAGGTTTTTATATTTTGACAGTTTTTCGAATTCCTTAGTTGTTTTGAATTCCTTCTTCTTCTTCTTCTTCTTCTTATTATTATTATTATTATTATTATTTCCTAAAAAAGGCAAAATTGCTGCACATTACCAAAAAATGTGACTTCCAATCTTGACTTCATTTTCAATAAAAAAATATAAATTATTTAAATGTTTATAAAATTTAAAGATTCCAACCGCTTAATGAACTAGCTACATTTTCACTAAATTCCGGTTATATTGTTTGTATGTTTTAAAAACATTAAAAATCATTTTATTAGAGTTCTACTAACCATATGATTTTACGTTTAAACTTATCAGTCATACACATACGTATAAAATAAATCCCCTAAACTATTAACGTTATAAGTACACCAAAGGTATTGCAGCAGTGTCTAGGGCAAGAAAGATTAAATGAGCCATTCTAACTTTAAGCTAATACGGTGATCCTGTTCTCGATAATACTGATACAGTCGAAAGTACTTGGTCAAAGACAAAATAAGACATAAAATTTGGCTGTTTGTCTTAAAATGTTGATGCTGTTGCTCAACATCTTATTCCAAATCTCAGATGGATTTGATTAAATAAAGTTTGTTTGAATGTCGGTTAAATTAGATTAAATATAATGTTATTATCATTATTATTGCTCCACTTAAGAAAAGAGCATTATTTAAGAAAAAAAATCAAGGAAAGACAGTGTTTCACATTGTTCCACAATATTTCAATAGTATGTCTTTCTTCTTCAAGTTGTTTGTTTTTAATTCAAGTATAAAAAATATCAGTCCATACGTGATACACGCTTGGGCGATTATGCCTTGAAAGAGACATGACTGACTGGGTAGAAGATTATCCCGCGGTAGGTTGCAATTGCTTTCTGCGGTAGACTGGTTGCCAGCCAATGCTATAGAACCCAATCTGTCCTATTATTTGACTCATAGCTAAAGTGGGAAGAGATGTATTATATTATTAAGTAGTAATTAGTGGGGGGTCAATTTAATACTTCATGACAATAAAAAACCGATCTCCTACTTTATGCCCAGTAGAAGCCTTAATCATGTTTTCAACTTTTATATTCAGTCAATTAGTTAAGTGCCAATTATGATACACGCTTGAGCGATCATGTCTTTAAAGAGACATGATTGACTAGAGCAAGAAAGATTAATTGAGCACTTCTAACTTTAAGCTGGTTTTCAATTCAGAATTTTCCTGCGCCTAATCTTGTTGCCACATTTAGGCAAGAGAGTTTAGTCTAGCCTGCTATTTATTCCATAGCTGGGGAAAATTCATTCATGTTGTTTTCAAGAGCAATAGCACAAACTGAACGAAATAGAATCAACTATGAATTGAACTCGGCTCGCCGATTTCACTTTCCTTACAGATAACTATAACACTACCTAGTTCTTTCTCTTCTTAACCTGTGAAGATCCTTTGATGAACGTAGGCCTCCCCAAAGATTCATAGGGGAGGCTGATGGGCCATTGTTTTACTGGACTGTCCAAATGCTTGTTGGTAAGGACAGATGTTACACACCTGAGCGACGATGTCTCATCGATTCATGATCACTCAAGGGTATTTGTGTAATTGATTGTCACAGTCCCTACTGTAATTAGAACTCTATTCTCAGATTCCTTATTCCGTCCTATTATCCATTACGCCACTCGCACATTCAGTCTTACAGCACCTGGCATTCACAATTCACCCATTTATATATTGAACCAGCTCGACGGCGAGTTGACGAAAACCGATGTTTCAACCAGAAACGGTCATAAGCACCTCAACACTATTGGCATAATTAAATCTAGCGCTGGTAACGCTTTAAATAACGCACAATGCAGTAAATATATTTTAGCAGATGATATTAATCACGACTGGGAATTTAAGAACAAGTAAGGCTAAACCAGTAATGAAAAATGATAATGTATTACAGCATTTGATACTGCGTTCCAAAAATGGAAAACTGACGCATAACACTACAGCTACTGCTTCAAATCTTGACGCTATTTTAAATCGCTAAAAAGTCATAAATGTAAAATTAAACGATTTAAATCTTTCTCCAAATTAACCCATCGATTCCCGGAGCTGATTAAAACCATTCTCAGCTAGTTGGGTGTCGTGCCTAAATTGTTAAACATTCCAAGCATTTTCAATGACTTTCGGTATCATTTTGGTTTTATTATAATGATGAATAATATGTACAAAGCCCAAGCGGCCCTCAAGGTAGAGGGTTACTGTTATGATACCCTATCTACATTGGAATGAATTCTTCATTCTTCATAAATACTAACGTGCCAGACTTTTTAAAGAAGGCAGTCGAGATGCAATGTAACTTGACAGTTCGCACGAACACTTTTATCTGCTGACTAATAACACTAATAATTTTGTAGATGTGTTCTGTTATTCCAATACACTGGTTTAGCCTAGTGTGGTACTATATTTTCGGGATACCGGGTTAGCCGATGGTTTCGTGATCACCACATGTTCCAGACTGGTTGTTCTCTGATTCCTTCCGCGCTCACCTTGCTTCTTAAGATCCGGGTTCTCGAATAATTAGCTCCTGATTGGTCAGCCAATAGGGATTACCAGCCAATGGCTACCGTCGTATCAACCATCCAGGGTTGCATCTGGTTGGTTTAGATAATCAGCCAATTTGTCGCAGTCATCGGGGTGGGCTAACAAGAAGCAGGCCCTATGGTTGGTTGATCAATGATTTATTACCTTGTGCCATACTTGCACTCAATCCCGGGTGAAGCGACCCAAAATAGTTGCCACGCTCAAAATATGTTTATATTTTGAAATTGAAGTAATTTTTGACAGGTCTTCACACCTGCAGAGTGTTTTGTTTTAGTGACAGTTGAAAGGTCAGCCTTTTCCGCTCGGGTTAGGATATCGTTATACTTAATGACTTCGGTTTACTACACCTAGTTCTTAAAAATGTTGGATACCCAGAATTGACTTATTTTTATAATGGTTTAATAAAATAATTATTATCATGATTTAATTAATTATCATTTAAATAATTTTCATTTAATTAATTTCGCCAGTCAACTTTTTGACAGTTAAATGAAAGTGTCGTATACATTTTTTTGTTTATGTCTTTCTTCTTGGCCTTAACAGGCCACAACAGTTACAGAGTCAAAAGGCACCACCCAAATCAATGTGATAATGTCGCCATGACACAAGGGTCACCGGAAGTGAAAGTGAAGGAAACAGATTTTACAGGAAAACGGAAACCTAATCGTAAACAAGAAAAAACGATTAAATCTCTGCTTATGTACAACAGATTGGAGAGGCGTGTGCACTTGACGACAGGCAAATCTACCGTACGGTTCACACTCCTCTCCAGTATTATTAGCAAGTATTTCGAGAGAGTTTAAAAGATACAGCTGGAATTTCTAGAATACATAATGAGAACAAAAGACTTCGCATGTGACAAGGCGAAAGGTTTAGAGAGAAACAACGCATAACCTCCCTCGTGATATTGTCTAAATGGAAGGTTGAACAGGGACCGCGGGATAAACTGAAACGAAAAATATTGCTAAGATTTACAAAGGATAGGAAACTGCGGGGCGTCATCATTATCCACATCATGAAGGAAGGTCGGAGAAAAAGGAGTAGAAGAATTCGATAGAGATTTATAAAGCTACGGGTAACAGTTATTAGAAGAGATCAGTAGTTTATTTAGGGGTTGGCCCAAATTAATAAGTTCTTCTCATATTCATTTCCTTCCATGCTGAGATGTAGTCAACAAGACAATATCTAATACGGTGACAACACCCTGTTCTCTATATTGATGCAGTCGAAAGTATTTGGTTAAAAACAAAATAAGACATCAAATTAGACAGTTTGCCTTAAAATGTTGATTCTGTTGCTCAACATCTGATTCCAAATCTCAAGTGAATTTGATTAAATAAAGGTTGTTTAAATGTCGAATTAGATTAAATATAATTTGTGGTGCAGTGGATATCGGTTTGGAAGGAGAAATCAGAGAGCCGAGTTCGAATTCTAGTTGAATTCCTTGCATTCACTTACGCGCAAATACCCTTGGAAAAGATATTAATCCATCTCTTCCCTCCAACTATAGGTTAAATAACAGAACACATTGGGTTCTATAGCCTTGGTTGACAACCACTCTGCCGCAGAAAGCAATGGCAACCTACAGTGGGATAATCTTCTGCCCAGTCAGTCATGTCTCTATCGAAACATGATCGCCTAAAGCCTGTATCACGTATGGCACTTAACTGACCGATAAGGTTATTATTATTGCCCCACTTAAGAAAAGACCGTTACTTAAGAAAAAAACAAGGAAAGACAGTGTTTCACATTGTTTAACAATATTTCGTCAGTATGTCTTTCTTCTTTAAGTTAATTTTTTTTTTAATTCAAGTCTAAAAAATATCATTCTTCCCAAGCCGATAATCCACTGTACCACAACGCACATCCGTCACTGTAAACTTAAAACAGTTTTTCATATAAGGTGTGCCCAGCAGTATTATAATGCTATACCCGCATTTATCTATGTTTTGCTTTTATTAATTATGAACTAAAAAATCGTATTCATTGAATAGCGTTTGTTTTTAATTTGTTACAAATTTTTTTTTCAATCGAATCCAGTAAAAATTGCATATTTTTCTTGTGTCGATTCATAATTAGAATTCTTAGTTAAATATATTTTAAATTCGATATATCTGATACAAGATATATCAACTTTATTTCGTTTTATTCTTGAAACAGTAAAATTTTGAAGTCAGTTTAGAAGCAAAAACCTGAAAATATTATGCCATTCAGATGATGTTCAAAACTAAATACTTAAACATTGGTACAAGCTATGAATCTTAATTTTTGGTGTCAGTACTTATCATATCAATTGCCAGCTGTGACAATGACTGTCATGTGTAATTTTCTAAAACAAGTGAAAAATCAATGTGTCCTAATACATATATATATATATATATATATATATATATATATATTATATATATATATATATATATATATATATATATATATATATATATATATATATATATATATATATATATATATATATATATATATATATATTATATTATATTATATATTATAATTATATTATAATTATAATTATATATATTATATATATATATATATATATATATATATATATATATATATATATATATATATATATATATATATATATATATATATATATATATATATATATATAATTGTAGTATGAATTAATTGATATATATTCTACAGTTTGGTAATTTTACTTTTTATAAAGTTTTATAACATGAAACATATATATATATATAAGAAAAATTAAGGCAGAAACATTATTTCATGGTGAATCGGAGGTTCAGGCCTATTTTAGCCGAACCATCATCAGCTTCCGTCTTTATTTTACAAAGGATTTTACACGATTCGTATAAAATCCTTTGTAAACTAAAGACAGAAGCTGATGATGGTTCGCCTGAAATAGGACCATACTTCCGATTCACCATGAAATAACGTGTCTGCCTTAATTTTCCTTATATTTGCTCTAATATGTATTGATATGCATATATGTTTAGAGCTCTCTTAGTGAGTTATCCTACCACTGTATGTACAGGATACTCCTTTGGATTCTTCTATACCCGCACTGCATGCTGATATTTTCTACTTAACTGAGCAATGTCATACTGATTGCACGCTAAAATGAATCCAATCCAGAAAAAACAATCAAAACCAAACCATTCACTTACAAAAATATCGAATTACACGAATCTCCGTATGAACAAAAATAAGACCAGAACACAATAGCAGTTTGAAAAAATACCCTGAGGGGTGAGGACATTGGTGCCTCTACATGTCTAAGTGACAAATTATTCTACACTATTCCTATAAACGCTCTATCTCTATCTCGATATCAAGCACTTTACAAAGAACCTGGTTGCGAAAATATCTCTTTATCATTCAGCAATATTTCAGTCAGTTAAGTGCCATACGTGATACACGCTTGGGCGATCATGTCTCGAAAGAGACGTGACTGACTGGGCAGAAGATTATCCCGCAGTAGGTTGCCATTGCTTTCTGCTGTAGACTGGTTGCCGACCAAGGCTATAGAACCCAATCTATACTATTATGTAATCTATAATTGGAGGAGGAAGAGATGTATTATTTTATTTTATGTATTATTTTATTCAGTGGTAATTAGTGGGGGATCAGTTTATTGCTTCATAACAATATGAAACTGATACCCAACTTTATTCCCAGTAGAAGCCTTAATCATGATTCCAACTATTATATTCAGTCAGTCAGTTAAATGCCATACGTGATACACGCTTTGAGCGATCATGTCTCGAAAGAGACATGACTGACTGGGCAGAAGATTATCCCGCAGTAGGTTGCCATTGCTTTATGTGGTAGACTGGCTGCCAGCCAAGGCTACAGAATCCAATTTGTCTTATTATGTAACCCATAACTGGCGGGAAGAGACAGATTAAAATCTTTCCCAAGAGTATTTGTGCGTATTTTTATCAGTAAACTACTGAAAACAACAAATTAGCTTTAAGCATCATCGCAACTCATATATATATATATATATATATATATATATATATATATATTCGCAACTCATATATATATATATATATATATATATATATATATATATATATATATTAAATTATAGTTTAGAACATGTACAAATTATTATCCACTACAAAGTGTACATTTTGTTTCGACATTGAAACAACAATGTCTCATCAGGTGATTTGGAAAGGAATGGAAAATCTCTTTTCTTATATCTGGCGTGTTGTGTGCGAGATGTTGGTGGGGGTTAATAGGGGAATAATTCTTGTAAATTGTCCGTTAGAATTTTGAGTGAAAATTTGAATGGGTAGGTTATAGAGTCGATTAATGAACGTGTCGAAAATTTTGTAGACAAATTTAACATTAAAAGATAAGGTCGAGTCTTTTATAGCTTAATGGCTCAATTTTTTGTTTAGGAGAAAATAAGGAAATGTATATAGGGTGGGGGAGGGTTGGGATTAGAAGCAATGAATGGGAATGGTAGTTACCATTTCCTGAACCGATCTTTATTATTGAATTCTACAGCTTCACAATATTTTTGTATTTAAACTTAGTTGTTATAATTAATCTAATTTTGTATTTTTGTTTAACCTTAATTTGATATTTAGGAAATCACTTTTTTCTATAAAACTTTAAATTAGATCACAGTTTGTGATATGGAATAGGTAAAATTTGATGTAAATAGTATGTTGCTATTCATGCATTTAATGATGTCCATTTTTTTCTTGAAGACAAATGAAACATGGTTCCTTTATAAATTTACATGGTCTGGCTTGTTTGAGGATTTTCCATTTAACTTTAGGTGTTTATTTTCGTTTTTTAACTTCCAAATGTCGAAATAAAATGTACACTTTGTAGTGGATAATAATTTGTACATGTTCTAAACTATAATTTATAATAAATATTCACAGCTCTATATTATATAAATTAATGTTTTGAACTTTGCAAATTTTTCTTTTGATATATATATATATATATATATAGTAGCATAGTTATTGCTCTTATTGTCTTAAGAGTGATATAAACCGTAAAGAGAAAGAAAGTATTGGAAATTTATCGAGTAGGTGGAATACTATTTAACAAACTGCAAAGAAGTTGTACAGAGGCTACAAATGAATAAAACAATAACAATTGAAAACATCAACAGAATAAGAACAAGAGTAAAACAAACTTTAGGAAATTATCAAAAGAAGTTGAGAAAAAATATAAAATTTAAAAATTTATTAGCAAAGGGAAATAAATTGATCAGATGGCGTCACCGGTCGAATTGTTCACATTGGTTCAATGTTCCTTAATATCGTTGAATGCAAGTCGTGTTGAATGGCCATTTTGTTTATTACCTTCATTAAAAACTTTACCGATGCCATCAAATCCAACACTAGTTATAATTGATGACGACACAACTATTTACTTTTGTCTTAATAATAAGACCTATTCATTTAATAAGATAGAGCTGGTAGCTGATCTCAAAATGACATTCTGTCTGTTGTTAACTGGGGCAAAATGGCTTTGGAATTGTAAGGCCTCTAAAACGATATTGCTGCTCTTTTACTCATTTTAGAGAACTATGTTCACCTCTCATCAGTATTGCTGATGCTAAGCCCCAGGGAAGTACAGCCTTAAGATGTTCGGCGAAATCATATTTGTTTGTCAGAAAACGTTCTGAAAATTTTCTTGGCGTCGCACTGTTGTGTCGGGCATAATACCTGTGGCCAAAAAACCTTTTAATTGTTTTGTTGTGCAACCGAACATAAATCAAGTCATTCTTAGTACATTGGCGGCGTGTTTCAAATGGAAATCAGAACACCTTTTGAAGAAAGAAAATAATGAAACGTCAACGTAAACATCTTGAAAGCAGGAAAAGAGCTAACAATATTAACAATCAACATTTAGATGATGATGATGATGATGATGATAATTATAATTGTAATTGTAATTGCCATGATGATGCAAGCCGGACGAATAATGTGGATCAACAAGTTTACTAAGTGCATTGAAAAGTCAGAATAAATAGAAAAGACGTAACATGAAACATGAATGAAAAGAATAAATAACTCCCAATAAATAAAAGACGAGCATTGAACAAACCACACAAAATATAATAGGGTGACTATTTCCAGTCTAATACGAATACAATATATTCTGATGAAACATAGACCTTTATATTTTAAGAGCTACACGTATATTTGGGTGTGCATACTTACAAATACAAAATACTGTGTGGAAATGATCCATGCGTCTTACATTTGATGTGATTCATCGAGACAACAAACCTCTCTTTTCTTCACGTAGCTAAACCTCGCAACACCTAAAATTCTTTAGCACCCACTCTGCAATCGAAAAATGCCTTCTTTATACTTCAAAATATTCTCAAGGATAAAATCAGTTTTGAAAAGTTGTGGACGGGATTAAGAAAACGAAATATTTTATGGTGGTTCCGAAAGAGAATTTCTACAGAGTTTTGAAAAGTAAAAATGCACACTGTGAAAAGTGAATGATGATCCAACGGATCTGCGGCAGATTTTTTTTTAATCATTTCACCCCGAGCAAGGCAGAAATGCCACTGATGAGCTGGGGGGGGGGTCTACATAACTGTAAAAAGATTAATTAGAAAAGAGTGAGGAGTACAAACAAGTTAGAAAGGAGCAATAGAAAGCTGAGAATGCAGGTGCGATAAAAGATACATAGGTGGAGAGAAAAGGAAGGATATACGGGGTTGGGGAGAGAGCTAGAGTACTAGTGGTTAATAGATCAGTATTGACATTGCATTTAAATTTCTGGAGGTTGTAGCCGTCAGGAAAGCAAGAATATGGGAGCAAGTTTCACAGCGGGAAGTGCGAGAGAAGAAGATGCAGGAGTAGAATTGTCGTCTGTATTTGGCTAACCTGACTGTGAATGGGTGGGACCCAGTTGCCAGTCTGGTTGCACGAGTAAACACCAGTTGAGGAGACACCAGTAACTTAAGTTCGTCCGAGCAGAAACCATGAAAGTATTTATAGAACAGACAAAGGGAGGCCACATTTCGACGGTGGGGAAGTGGCTGCAGTCGAGCCGCCAGTTCAGTACTTATCACATTACAGACTCTCCTTTGGAGCCTGTCGAGAACACTGAGGAGAATGGCAGGGGTGCCTGACCATAAATGGCAGCAGTACTCCATGTACGGACGGATGGTTGACTTGTATATATGCAGGATGGATTCAGGCGGAAAAAACATCCTGGATCGACATAGTAACCCAACCTTCTTAGCAGTAGATTTAGTTATGAATTCAATATAGTGGTTCCATTTGAGGTCTGAGGAGAGGGTAAGGCCGAGGAGGCGTAGTGTGTTGTTCTCAGGGAGAATCGCTCGTTGATATTAAATGTTGAGCCATGTTATTGACAGATCTCATATATACCTTCTTCTTCTTGCGCCGTGTCTCTTCAGGACATAGGCGATCATGACCTTCCACTTGCCCCTCTCCCTTGTCGCTCTGAATAATTTTCTTCTTCGTATGTCTTCTAATCCCCGGACCGCCATCCATTTGCTCAAACCTATTGAATATTTCTCGCGCTACTTTTCTTTGCCTCACTTTCCCTCTATCCGTCCTATGTGTATTAGATTCACCAGAGCCTCTTTTCTCGTTACGTATCCCAGTAACCTCCGCTGTCTCTCTCTGGTGTTAAGTATGAGTTTTCTTCTTGTTTGCATCCTCTTCATCCTCTTCAACGTTGCTCCCGTGCTCGATACATGGTATCTTCGGCATCATTCTATACAATATAAATACACAATACATAAGATATAAGAAAAATTAAGGCAGACGCGTTATTTCATGGTAAATCGGAAGTTTGGCTTATTTCAGGCGAACCATTATCAGCTTCCGTTTTTATTTTACAAATGATTTTGCACGAATGACTGCTGGTTCGTCTGAAATAGGCCTATACTTCCGATTTACCATGAAATAACATGTCTGCCTTAATTTTTCTTATATTTGCTCTCTATGTAATTATACTTATATATTTAGAGCTCTCTTAGAAAGTTATCCTACCACTGTATGTATTGGATTCTTCTATACCCAAACTGCATGCTGATATATATATATATATATATATATATATATATATATATATAACATAGTGATGATCCACGTATACTGTCTTAATAATATGTATAAGAAAAACTACTAAAGTTGTAAGTTTAAAAATGTATTTTTTGACTGTATTTATCTATTTCTATTATTATATTTGATATTTCAGACCGTCCTCGGACTTTCAAAAAAAATATAAACCTATCAGAGAATTTCAAATGTCAGAAATCCTGTTGTTTAGTTTGCAAACATTTAGTAAACGATGCAGTATTTTCTCTACCCAACTCCAACATCAAATTACACCCACCACGCCTCACCGGTGACACCCAAAACATAATATATTTCTCTTCTGTTCAATATGTCCAAATAGTGGATATACTGGTGAATCTGGAAATAGCTTTAGATTCCGTTTCAATAATCATAATCTAAGCATACACCAAAACAACCCGTTATTCACCCATAGCAGAACACTTCAATCAACCAGGACACACCTTAGAAAACTGCAAATGTTTACTAATAAATTCTGATTTTAGTTCTACATACTCACACAGAAAGAAAGAAAAATACTGGATTTTAAAATTGAATACATACAGGCTAGGGTTATATAGGGACTTAGGTGTTTTGAATCTTTATAAATATTTCAATAGTTAAACATTTTTTAGATACACTTAAAAAATTTTCTTTAAAACAACATTTATAAGTATTAATTAAGATAGGTTTACCTTTATAAATATTTAAAAAATCTGCCGCTTTCTGCGTCGCGTGATGTAAACAATCTCTCCACGAACGCTCCTCGCGAAAACGCTTCTAATTTAAATTTTTAAATCATTTGGTTCTGATGAAAGGCCGAGGACGGTCTGAAATATCAAATATAATAATAGAATAAACAAATGCTGTGAAAAAATGCATTTTTAAACTTACAATTTTTTAGTAGTTTTTCCTATATATATATAAAGTAGAATCCTTGAAATTTGGCAAGATAAATTCCAATAGAGACACACTCCAAAGAGAACTCAGTGCTAAATGTTATTGCTAAATTTAACAGAGTATTATTATCAGGAAACAGAAGTTACATATTTTTACAAATCTATTGGGAATACGATATTTCACGGTCCCAGTCGCTTTTCAAACCCATGTTCATACAACAGTGAATGTCTTAAATTTGTCCAGAATAAGTTCCCTGGGATAAAAATGGGGGAGAGATGAATGAATATTAGAAAGAGAAAAGAGTGAGAAGGATATATTTTTCACCCTAATTAAAAGTAGATATATATTAAATTTATTGAACTATAAGTTTTTATCATATTTTTTATATATTATATTTTTCAAATTGATTTTCATATAAATAATTATTATTAATTCATATTTCCCTATCGTCGTATGTTATCCTCACCGTTAGGATTATGTGTATCTTCATTTTAGATTTGCTTAATTTATAGTTATCCTTAGTACTCCTATCATTATTATGATTATTATTATTAATGTTTCTATGATGAATGACATGTTCTTAGTTAGTTACTCACCTCCAAAAGTCGTATTCTTTTATTATACTATTTAATGCTTCATTTTATTTTTTAAATATTTTAAATATTTTTTAAAGTTTTTTATAGTCTTTTATTTGTAACATCTTTTCATCTTTTAATGTTTAATTCTTATTAATTCTAGGTTTCCAGATTTTAATTTCTTTAGTACCACATTACGATAATAATCAATTGTTGAGCGCAAAATTCAACCCTAAGCTTTAAATCCCAAACTCCAGCATCATACATCTAAAACAGTCAACGAGCAACTTTTCTCTTTCTTAAGTATTTTTGGAAGTTAAAAAACAAAAATAAAACACCTAAAGTTAAATGGAAAATCCTCAAACAAACACGTACTGACCTTATAATCATGCTAAAACCTACAAAAGCCAAATTTAGGATGCCTAGAAACGATAAACCTTTATAATATTAACAAAACTCTTACCTTAAATTTTACCTTTATTTCATACCACAAACTGTGATCTAATTTAAAGTTTTATATAAAAAGAGGTTTCCTAAATTTTTAATTAAGGTTAAATATACAAAAATAGATTAATTATAAAAAAATAAGTATAAATACAACAATATTTGTAGTCCTATAATTCACAAAAAAAGATGTTTACCAAATAGCAATCTCTATTCCCACTTAATCGCATCCACTCTTACTCACCCCCACCCCATATACATTTCATTTTTTCTTCTTTTATTAAACCCAAAGAAGTAACCATAAAAGCTGTAAAGGACCATACCTTATCTTCAAATTTTAAATCTGTCCACAAAATTTTCAAGACGTCTCTTAATCACCTCTATCCCCTACCTCTTCCCTCTTTTCGTTCAAATTCTGACAACATACAACCCTTATTCCTCATCTCCCATCCTACCTATATCTCACACACAATTCACCAAATATAAGAAAAAGTATTTCCATTTCTTTCCACACTACCCGATGAGACATTGTCATTTCAATGCTGAAACAAAATGTACACTTTCTAGTAGAAAATAATTTGTACACGTTCTAAACCTCTAAACTATAATCTATAATAAATATTCACAGCTCTATTTTATATCGAGTACTGTTGTAAATTAATGTTTTGAACGTTGTCAATTTTTCTTCGTTCCTTATTCACTTGGATATATATATATATATATATATATATATATATATATATATATATATATATATATATAAGAGGTTTTCTAAATTTTAAATTAAGGTTAAATATCCAAAAACAGATTAATTATAAAAACTAAGTTTAAATACATAAATATCTGTAGTCGTATAATTCACTAATAAAGAGATGTTCACCAAATAGCAATCTCTATTCACACTTTATTGCATCCACTCCTACTCCTCCCCATCCCATATACATTTCATTATTTTCTCCTTTTATTAAACCCAAAGAACTAACCAGAAAGGCTGTAAAGAACCATACCTTATCTTCTAATGTTAAATCTGTCTACAAAATTTTCAACACGTCCATTAATCAATGCTATCCCATACCTCTTTCCTCTTTTCGTTCAAATTCTAACAATTTACAAATATTATTTCCCCATCCCCCACCCCACCTACATCTTACACACAATTCGCCAAATATAAGAAAAAAAAATCCATTCCTTTCCACACTACCCGATGAAACATTGTCATTTCAATGTCGAAACAAAATGTACACTTTCTAGTAGAAAATAATTTGTACAAGTTCTAAACTATAATTTATAATCAATATTCACAGCTCTATTTTATATCGATCACTGTTGTAAATTAATGTTTTGAACGTTGTCAGTTTTTCTTCGTTCATTCTTCCCATGTATATATATATATATATATATATATATACATGGGAAAACAAAATTTCTTGCTTAGTGTACCGGACCTTAATGACCCCCCCCCCAATTTTTTTTTCCTTCGAACACCCCCTTCCCCAATGGGTTAGTCTTTAATAGATGTCTATTTATTTGATTAGTCCTTGGTCTGCCTTTGCCCTGACGAGCCGTTGTGCGAAACCGCGGTAAGTCTTGGCGATCTTGCGATTTTTTCTCGTGTGTTTTTGCTCTACGTCACTGCCTCTTGGTTAACCCTTTTTGGTTAGTTTAGTATCGAGCACTTTTCTTTCTTTGTGGTTTGTTCCGTTTGAGGGTTTTTTTTCTTTGCTGTGAAGTGCTGTATGTATTGTCGGTGCTCCGCAGTTTTCTTTTTTTTTTCCTCTCGTTGTCCAAAGCTTTATAGCCGAGGGCGATAACGGAGTTAGATTCTGCCGGTTATTCGTGGTTCTTAAAAATTACCTGTGTAACATTTTAAGATTTGAATACGTACAGAGTCAATTTTATTATTATATATATATATATATATACTTAAATGTGTGTGCATATATCTATCTATATATATATATATATATATATATATATATATATATAAATACACACACACACACACATTCAAGTATTTATTTTCTAAATATGCCATATAATTAGAAAAGAGGGGACCTAAAAGAGATCCCATAGCAACACTATCTATTTGAGTATAAATATTACCTAAGGGAATATGAAAGTGTACTTGAGTGGTATATGCTAATAATTTTTTTTAATAGTGGATTTAATATTGATTGGTGGGAGATTAGTATGATTGTATACATTCCGACTAATGATGTCAATTGTTTCATGGACAGGAACATTAATGAAATCATTGCATCTTTGGATGTACACACTTATTCACTAATGTTCCCTTCCCTGAAACGATTTAATACTGAATGATACTAATAAACCCCATCTATATATAAGATACATAGATGACATTTTCATTTTAGCTAAAAATATTGAAAATCACACCGTTCTCAAATTTACATTAGATCTTAATATTAATAATAAATTCCATTCCTTGATGTATTTATTGATTCTAGCACCTATAGATTTACTGCTTCACTATATAGGAAACCAACTAGCATAAACTCGTGTCTTCTTAATTATAATAGTGAATACCCACGATATAAGTTAGTCGTTATAAAAATTTAATTCAACGTACACAAATGATATATTATAAAGCCATATTCTATAAAGGATTACACAACATTAAACAAACACTTGTTAACAATGGATTTCCTAACTCCGTCATGATCAACCAATTAAAATGTATCTCAATTAACTTAATTATCCCTCCAACAATATTGATAATATTGATAATAATTGATAATATTGATAATATTGATAATATTGATAATAATTGATAATATTGATAATATTGATAATATTGATAATAATTGATAATATTGATAATATTGATAATATTGATAATAATTGATAATATTGATAATATTGATAATAATTGATTAATATTGATAATATTGATAATATTGATAATAATTGATAATATTGATAATATTGATAATAATTGATAATATTGATAATATTGATAATATTGATAATATTGATAATATTGATAATATTGATAATATTGATAATATTGATAATATTGATAATATTGATAATATTGATAATATTGATAATATTGATAATATTGATAATATTGATAATATTGATAATATTGATAATATTGATAATATTGATAATATTGATAATATTGATAATAATTGATAATATTGATAATATTGATAATAATTGATAATAATTGATAATAATTGATAATATTGATAATATTGATAATAATTGATAATATTGATAATATTGATAATATTGATAATAATTGATAATAATTGATAATATTGATAATATTGATAATATTGATAATAATAGTGTACGTCAAAATAAACATAGCACTATTAATTTATATTATAGCAACTAAATGCATAATAATTACAAACATGATGAAATAAAACTAAATAACTGAGGTAGAAATGTTAAATCAATGAATAATTTCTAAGATAAAAATGTTAAACCAATGAATAATAATAAATAAATTAAGCTCATCATATATTATAAAGAAATTAAAACAATTGACCTCATAATCCTCAATATCCCTACAACCAGACAACTAAATCCTCTACAGAAAACCAATGTAGTGTATCAGTTTACATGCTCGTTCAGAGATTGTATCTCTGGTACTAATAATAAACTCACGACATATATTGGTTTTACTACAACCACGCTCTCTCACCTTTCTGATCATATTTCAATTAAACAAGATTTCTTAGAAAAACATAGCCATGTAGATTTTGTAAATAACACTATAATACTCAAACATACACATAGTAAAAAGAACCTTCAGAAAGTTGAGGCCATCTACATTAAATCAAATCAATCCACAATCAATAAAATCACATTTCATTCTAGTCGCAACGCATTACATTGCAATTAGACATATGGTTCTTTTGTTGACATTTCGGTTAGTGTGACGTCATATAACCGCATTACAAATTTACAAACTGCATTTGCTATTCGATGACTGTTATCGTCGCATAGCAATATTGTATGTCAACATAATATCATCTTTGATGGTCGATATTTTATGTTAAGGTCTCTGTAACCTCAGTGAAGTCGGCTCATGTGAGCCGAAAGCTTAGAACCAGCAAAATAAAAATATCCAAATGTTGGTAAATTTTTGTCTCTAATTTCACCTGAAAAGAAATATATATATATTGTCATCCGCAGACAGAGCTGTTTCGTTGTATCACAGCTCATCAGTACGGTTAGACTCCGATTGCTTTTTAACCCAGGATTGAAACCCGACCGAATTGGCGTCAGTCGGCGATTCTAGATCTGGGCTATGAGCGTTCGGTAGAAGAAGGCAGATATTTTAGCGCATATATTATCATTATACTCGCCCAATAGCCAGTGTGCTCTAATTCATTTCACTGAATGAGCGATGCGTACATGCCAGAGTAGCTACTGTTTTTCAAAGTCTACCATTCTTTCAGAGCGCTCAATCAGGGTGTGAGAGCGTAAATATATATATAATCAGAATCTGACAAGATAAATAGAATAAGTAAAGAACAAGTAGAAAAAAGTGTCTTTAATCAAACATGTTTCACATTAACAAGCTTCTTCAGAGATTTATTAAAGACGAATGATTTAAATATCCGAAAGAACGTACGTTGATTGAGGTAGTTTCATTGGTCAGATACGTGTCACGTGTGATATGCAATTGATGAATATTAAATGTAGAAGAAAAAAACTTGTCTTTTTTTAAGTGTGTGCGCCAACGCGTAATAAAAACATTAGTTGTTTATTATGAATGAAAGTATATGTAAGCAAAAATAATGTGTCTTAATCGCATCCAAACCATAGACGAACTAAGTGTGTGTATATGTCGATAATATTAATATGTGTTAATGACAGTGACGAAATACATTTCCGTACAAAATACGTAACAAGTATTGTATACATGTGTCAAGTGATGGAAGGAATGCTGCTATCTATAGATTATTTAATACAGTTTAATATATTATAATTTAGTAATGGTCGGAGTAAAGAATAAATGTTTAAATTTGTTGTTAATTTGTTTTTGTGAATCCCGGAAGTTGCCGATTTGGCTCAGAGATTAGTACCGTTAACAATGTTTGTTAAATACAAAACTGTTTTTTTAAATATGACATTTTTATAATTTTTCTATTTTTAGCCTATTTCCCAAGTGAGTACACTATATTATTCTTTTATTTACAAGCAAAGTTATTAACAGCTTATTAACCCTTTTAACACCGCTTAATTATCTTGTTTCTGGTTTTAATTATTATACAGTATTAGCATAACCCATTAACTGTAGATGACAGAAACTTCCGGTAATGCAGTTTTTTTGGCTCAACAGGAAATGATGGATATTTCTTAACAGATTAACTACTAATATGGTAATATTAAAATGAACAGAATTATTATGTTAACGTACTAATTTTCATATTTTGTCAGATTCGTAATCTTTTTCCCTTTTTTTCAGCTTAATCATATAAAAACATAATTTGTGCTAACTAGAAAGCCTCGTGAAAATTATATTGTGTATTATTACTATTATTATTTAAATTGTCTGATAAATCTTAATTCTTAATTTATTGATTGGATAGGCTTATGGCAAGTTCTACGACAATAAAATCCCCGTAAAATTTCTCCTATCGCATCGTTAAATGTTTGAGTTTAACTACTTTAACAAGATATTGCGATAACAATCGTAAATATGAATTCTGCTCGTTATTTTAAGAAGTGGATACAAATGAAAAAAATTTAAATTGACATTTTTCCATTTCACTAAAAGAGCAGTTGAACATTTCCATCTTCCTTTCTTTTTTCTTTCGTCGTTTCTTTTAATTTCTCTTAATTTCTTGATTTTTTAAAAAATTTCTGACGAATCTTAATTTTTAAAAATGATTGAACAAACTCATGGCGAGTGAATAAAATAAAAATAAAAATCCGTATAAATTCCCTTATCGCAGAGTTGAATACGTGAGATTAAGAACCTTAACAAAATATTGCAATAACAATCATAAATATGAATTCTGGTCGTTATTGCATAAAGAAATATTGCAAAAAAAAAAAAACAGTCATTAAGCACTTCTATCATCTTTTCTTTATTTCTATATTTCTTTCTTTTTTTCCTTTCTTTCTTTCTGTATTTCTATCTTTCTTTCTTTATTTATTTATATCTTTTTTCTTTTTTCTTTCTATCTTTCTTTATTTATTTCTTTATTTTTTTATCTTTATTTATTTATTTATTTCCATCTTTCTTTCTTTCTTTCTGTATTTATTAATTTCTATCTTTCTTTATTTCTGTATTTCTATCTTTCTTTCTTTCTTTCTTTCTCTCTTTATTTATTTATTTATTTATTTATTTATTTATTTCTAACTTTCTTTCTTTCTTTCTATCTTTCTTTCTTTATTTCTATCTTTATTTATTTCCATCTTTCTTTCTTTCTTTCTTTATTTCTTTATTTCTTTATTTCTATCTTTCTTTCTTTCTGTATTTCTATCTTTCTTTCTTTATTTATTTATTTCTATCTATATTTCATTCTTTCTTTCTTTCTTTCTATCTTTCTTTATTTCTATCTTTCTTTCTTTCTTTCTTTATTTATTTATTTCCATCTTTCTTTCTTTCTTTCTTTCTTTATTTATTTATTTATTTATGTATTTCTATCTTTCTTTCTTTATTTCTTTATTTTTCATTTATTTATTTCTATTTCTCACCAAAATCAAGGAGTGTTTCTTTATTTCTATATTTATTTATTTCCATCTTTCTTTCTTTCTTTCTTTCTTTCTTTATTTATTTATTTATTTATTTATACCTTTCTTTCTTTTCGTATTTATATCTTTCTTTCTTTATTTATTTCTTTCTTTCTATCATTCTTTCTTTCTTTCTTTCTATCTTTATTTATTTATTTCCATCTTTCTTTCTTTCTTTCTTTCTTTATTTTTTCTTTCTGTATTTCTATCTTTCTTTCTTTCTTTATTTATTTATTTCCATCTTTCTTTCTTTCTTTCTTTCTTTATTTATTTATTTTTTCTTTCTGTATTTCTTTCTATCTTTCTTTATTTATTTATTTCCATCTTTCTTTCTTTCTTTCTTTCTTTATTTTTTTCTTTCTGTATTTCTATCTTTCTTTCTTTCTTTATTTATTTATTTATATCTTTCTTTCTTTCTGTGTTTCTATCTTTCTTTTTTCTTTCTTTCTATCTTTCTTTATTTCTATCTTTCTTTTTTCCTTCATTCTTTATTTCTATCTATCTTTCTTTCTTTCTTTCTATCTTTATTTATTTCTTTCTATTTTTCATTCTTTATTTATTTATTTCCATCTTTCTTTCTTTCTTTATTTTTATCTTTCTTTCTTTCTTTCCTTCTTTCTTTATTTCTATCTTTCTTTCTTTCTTTATTTTTTCATTTATTTATTTCTATTTCTCACCAAAATCAAGGAGTGTGTTTTCCATTCTGTCCATGCGATCGAAACACATAATAGTCCATTATTTATTAGGTATTGACAGGACGTAACGGCAGTGCTAACTAACTAATGAAGAGACAGGTACAATTATAACAGAATACTTATTCAGCTGCCTAATAGACAGGTGTAAAATTTGAGGGTGTGAAATTTTCAAACCACACTGTTTATTAAATTAGCATATTTTAATATTTAAATGATTTTCCGGTTCCTCATTTATAACGGATTGAAAAAAAAACCCACCCCCTATTTATTAAGACACTTATTTGTAAGGAAAGCAGAAGATTGCGACTGACGTTGCATTTTAATTTTTTAAGACTGTGAGAAGTGCAAAAGAAATCGAAAGGGAGCTCCACAGGCGAAAAATGCGAGAAAAATAAACTATTCGAATAAAACATATAGATGCATCTATTTCAACAGTAAAATGATGAGACCTATTTTCCAATCGAGCAGCACATTTAAATTCATGTGGGCCAGGCACCAAGGAGGAAATTACTGTGAAAATATTTATAGAAAATACGTGGGGAAGCGACATCACCTAGGTAAGAAAGTGACTGGAGACAAGATGCAGAATCAAGATTGATTACATGACAGATCTTGCTTTCAATTTTGTCGACAATCTTCGATGCATATATTAAGAGCACCAGACTAGGTATAGCAACAATATTCAATGCACGGAGGAAGGTAGATTTATAAATGTTCAAGATGGATTCAGAGAATAAAATCTACTTGAAACGACACAGTGAACCAACTTATTAATGTATGCGCCATAATCGTGGCTTTGAGTCAAATTTGGTTTATTTTTCGTTGTACTAGGCAAAGACAAATCAAAGAAATAGCACAGGATGTTCATATGACGTAAATCTTCCGTGTAATTGAAACCTGTCTTGAATATTTGTTGTTGATCCCGGGAATGGGGTCCGCAAAAACAAATGAACAACGACCAATAATTGAGATAGAAAATAAGTGTATTAACGTAAGGATACAGACTGGAAGGAAGATTAGTAGTCCAGGAATGCGGGTTAGTAAAAAGTATATGTACAAGTCCCTGGAAGTGAAACCGTAGTATATTGAGTATGTCCGCGTCGGAAGCTGACGGGTACTGCGTAATAATTTTCTCAAGGGTTGGAGCACAGAGCTACTATGAACTACCGAGTACTGACTGCTTAATTCTTTGTGAAACCTCGGTATCCTTCAGACTCGCTTCTATAGCAGTAGTATAAGTATACTCTGAACGTCGCCATCTTTAGAAAAAGGGAGAACCCCACAACAATATTAATTTCGAATTTCTGATATTTGATATTTACTTATTAGACAGATACAGCCTAATCTGTGTCTGAACATTTTTACTCAACATTTTCCCTCGACGTACATTTTTCCTTTGTGTCCAGAACCGTTTAACTAATCTTTAACAATAACATTATATGATACATATAAATATTATAGAATAGATAACAGGCAAGTAGCATTTGCTTTTAATTTTATTCAAGACATTGTTACGCATAACGTAATAAGCTTAGCTATGAACTACGTAATAATCTCACCGAAGAAAAATGTTATGACTTCAGTCATAAAATATGTAATAACTACAACAATGAAATGCGTAATAACTCAACCATTCATTATTTCTTTAACTCTGACTCAAAACTATAAAGATTCAAAGTGTTGCAATAAAACTGGCTAGAAGCGGATGAAAGCGAATTCTATTCTCTTCATTGGCCAAAGACTGATAAGATAAGCGAATCAGCTAATGATAATTCCCCTTCTTCTTACTGCGTGGGTGTGAAAGGCAAACCGACAGACACACACACACACGCACACACACACACACACACACACACACACACAAATATAAATACTTTTTGTAAATTTTACCAATTTATCGATATATCCACCCATGTTGTGTTATTTTATGACGAATATAAATCTTACAGAATGAAGACCATATTGAATCAATAAATACGTAAGCGTAGAACCGGTTTGCACTAGAATCAAAAAGTTAAGCATCGGCCCGGTTTACACTAAAATCAAAACGTTAGGCATTGGCCCAGTTTACACTAGAACCAAAAAGTTAGGAATCGGCCTGGTTTACACTAGAATAAAAAAGTTAAGGATCGGCCCAGTTTACACTAGAACCAAAATGTTAGGCATCGGCCTGTTTACACTAGAACCAAAATGTTAGGCATCGGCTCAGTTAACACTAGAATAAAAAAAGTTAAGCATCGCGTCGGTTTACACTAGAATCAACAAGTTAGTCATTAGTTCGGTTTATACTAGTATAAAAATGGTAAGAATCGATCCCGTTTAAAATCGAGTTAAAAAGATAATTCCAATTGGATTCATACTCGAATCTGCCACCATCCACGTGGTGGGGGAATGGGATTTTGAAGGATAGAAGTCTCTCCATACCCTACATCAAGTTATACACTCGATCTACTCTTATTTGATATAGCAAATGCGCATACACACATATATAGACATACGCATATATATATATATATATATATATATATATATTCATTCATTCATATATATATATAAATTTAGGGTGCCGTGGGTAAATTTTGGACATTTTATATTTTTAATTTACCTTGTGCAAGTTGTTAGTAAATTGATTTTGTCGACTACACAGAATAGTACGGTCAGTTGGGCACCGTCTGTGAGAAAAAGAGCACCATGGCGCAATTCACTCAGCAAGAAATTTGGAAACGGTACGCTGTACTGGTTGTCATTCTCTTCGAAGCTCTTATAAAAATGTTTCATATTGTTTGGGTGTTCACCTGAGGACAAAGCAGAGGATTCTGGAAGATTTGGATGAGTTTAATGGTGATTACGAATCACTATTGATGGTGACGTTATGCTTCCATTCATGATTCCAAAGGCCCTCAGACTCGACACGTAAGCCTATATCAAGTACCTTGATGAAGTCGTCCTCCACTGAGTCAAAATGGTGGCTGTTAGAAAAACCTAGTATCTGAAAGATGACACACAATCAGGCGAACCCGGTCAGAGCTGTCAAACATTTTTGTGACCACATCAACCGTTAAATCTTGCTGCATAACACCCCAGGGGGAAAATCCTTTGATTATAATGCGTGGGGCACAATTGAGCGAGAGACAAAAAATAAAACTCCTTGTTGATGAAGTGAAGGTAGGAATTATGGCAGCATTCACCAACTTAAACAAGAAGACTGCTAGGAAGAGTTGCAGGAGATTGTGTAATCATCTGGAGGCCGTGATTGAAGCCAATTACGATTTTATTAGATAAATTTCCCTTTAATATTTCAAAATGCTTTTATGCAATTTTGGTAGATATATCCGTTGAAATGATATGGTAGGGTTGTTTTTATTTTTTTGACATGTAAACAACATCGCATCCTATATGATTATAACCCATTCTATAAGAATATGAATAATTTATTCATATATATATATATATATATATATATATATATATATATATGTATATTAGCCATCAACATACCAGCCTGTTTCGCTGTATCAGAGCTCATCAGTGTGGATAGACACATCCACTTGCTTCTGGCCGGGTTCGAAACTCGACCGATTTGGTGTCAGTCGAAGTCGCTACTCCCTAAGCCATAGGCACATGGAAACAGAGAAGGTAAATTTTAACGTGTTGTATAGAAGCAGTGTATACACACGCCAGTCACCGAAAGAACGCAATTCATTTCTGAAGAGTCACGCATATAGCAGAAGTGGAAACTGTTTTTAAAATTTTCTTCTCCAGAGAGCTCAATCGTAATGAGAGCATAATATATTAATCATCCACATACAATCTTTATATACATTAATATATATATATATATATATATATATATATATCATGTGTTCATATTTATTTAAAATCGCTAAAATTGTCGTAATATGGACAATTCTCTGCATCAAATCAATATCTATAAAATGACGAGGGTGAACGTTGTGTAAGTATTTGTTGGTGGATAAATTCAATTTAGCGTCTACATTTTGCGGTCTAGCTCGACGGGAATCGCGCTCAGGTGGTTTTTTTTGGGGGGTTTTTTTTAATCATTTCACCCCGAGCAAGGCGGAAACGCCACTGATGTGCAAGGGGTTACATAAATGTAAAAAGATTAATTAGAAAAGAGTGAGGAGTACAAGCTAGTTAGAAAGGAACAATAGAAAGCTGAGAAAGAAGGTGCGATGACAGATATATAGGCGGAGAGAAAGTGAAGATTATACAGGGGAGGGGAGAGAGCTAGAGGCCAGTGGTTAGTAGATGAGTATTAACTTTGCATTTAAATTTCTGGAGGTTGTAGCCGTCAGGAAAGCAAGAATACGGGAGTGAGTTCCACAGGCGGGAAGTGCGAGAGAGGAAGCTGCAGGAGTAGAATTGTCGTCTGCATTTGGCTAACATGACTGTGAATGGGTGGGACCCAGTTGCCAGTCTGGTTGCACGGGTAAACACCTGTTGAGGAAGCATCAGTGACTTAAGCTCATCCGAGCAGAAGCCATGAAAATATTTATAGAAGAGACAGAGGGAGGCCACATTTCGACGATGGGAAAGTGGCTGCAGTCGAGTCACCAGATCAGTACCTATCACATTACAGACTCTCCTTTGGAGCTTGTCAAGAACACTGAGGAGAACGGCAGGGGCACCTGACCATAAATGGCAGCAGTACTAGAACGTTAACGATAAATGGGAATTTTCAGAAAGCCACAATTATGGATAGAAAAATATATATTATCACCTCACAAAATCAGGGACCAGTTTATGTATTGATTATACTATAGAATCGATCACCCCACTTTATATTATCTATATCTATATATGTTGCCTCTCTCTATATATATATTGTAATGGTTTTTACAATGGTTTATAAAATCATAGTATCACTACACAAAAATTTTCGCGTTTCAAACCCACGTTTGCTCTTCATCTCGTGGTATGAGGAGCAAACGTAGCTCCGAAACGCGAAAATTTTTGTGTAGTGATACTATGTACAGATCATTGTAAAAACCATTACAATATAAAGCTCTACGTTGTATCGCGCACTCTTTATAAAAGTAAATGCATGAACAGTGGGTTTAAAACCTACGTGTTCAATAACTTTCTTACAATATATATATATATATATATATATATATATATATATATATATATTGTTAAATTTATTATTAATGTTATTATTTAGTGGATACTCGTATTTGAAATACACTTCTTTTTTATACAGTCTTTATCGTTTATCGGCGAGTATATTCGAAAAAGTCTTAATAAAAACAAAAAAAAGGGATCACCAGAATAGATTGGATTTGCTTGTATATATATATATATATATATATATATATATAAGAGACACTGAATGTCTATTATGTTTAATCATGAGCCGTTCTAAATGTATTTTTGCTTTAATTTCAGTTGAAAATAAAGACAAAAATTCTCCAACATTTGGATAATTATTTATTGGTTTTCTTCTAAGCTTTCGGCTCACATGAGCCATCTTCAGAGAGGTAGTTTAAACTGAAATATTATAACATCCACCATCACCGACGATTTTATTTTGTGTTGACATAAAATTCCGCTTGGCAACGGCAATAGTTACCAAAAATAATAAACGCAGTTCTTAAGTTTGCGATGAGTAAGGATCACCGTATTATTGACCAAATAATAATAATACGGTGATCCTTACTCATACACCCAGGCCATATACATTGGAGGCCATGTACATCAAATCAAAACAACCAACACTCAATAAAATCAACTTTAAAACAGGAAATAACATATTACATTGCATTTGACTACATGGTTTTGTTGTCATTTCGCGCTATCCCGCGGTGTGACGTCATAAAACCGCATCGCAAACTTAAGAATTGCGTTTATTATTTTTGGTAACTATTGCCGTTGCCAAGCGGAATTCTATGTCAACCCAAAATAAAATCGTCGGTGATGGTGGATTTTATAATATTTCAGTTTAAACTACCTCTCTGAAGATGACTCATGTGAGCCGAAAGCTTAGAAGAAAACCAATAAATAATTATCCAAATGTTGGAGAATTTTTGTCTTTATTTTCAACTGAAATTAAAGCAAAAATACGACGTTTAGAACGGCTCATGATTAAACATAATAGACATTCATTGTCTCTTATATTTAATAGAATATGTTTAGAAAATTACTTGCTGCCTCGATATACTAAATATATATATATATATATATATATATATATATATATGCAACACTCTCTCGATTAATGCGTTTTCGGGTTTTTTGCTTTATGTGTCGTTTCCCTTTAGGATGTGGACAATCATGGACTTCCACTTGGCTCTGTCTCTTGTCTCTCTCAGTATATTTTCTCTTGGTATTTCTCTTCTAAGCCCCGCCCCGCCATCCATTTGCTGAGACCTAACAAGTACGTCTCGCGCTGCTTTTCCCTGTTTCTCCTTCAATTCATCCGACCTGTGAGTGTTAAATTCTTCAGGTTCTACTTCCTCATTACGTGTCCTAGAAACCCCATTTCTCTCTCCCTGATATTTAGTATGAATTTTTTCTCGTTTGTATCCTTCCCAACACTTCATCGTTGCACTCGTGCTCCTCATTATCCTTCGGTTAAACCATATTTCTGCTGCCTCAAGCCTCTCCTTCATCTGTGATGGGATCGTCCAACATTCACTTCTATACAGAAGGACAGATATCACATAGCAATCCAGCAATCTTGATTAGTCGTTGAGAGCATAAATAATACTCGATTAGTGCTATAAAACGTTCTTCAGTTTAACCATAGAAATTGAAAATTGATATTTTTGTAGTTACTGATTAATTAATTTTTTCTAAAATTTAAAAATGGAAACTATTTTGTTTGTAAAGTCAAGTATTACGTTATCTGTGTAGTTAAAGTAGTAATAAAAATTGGACAGTTATAAATGGAAGATCTGGATTTTACCGATGACATGGCGCTGTTGTCCCATACTCACCAACATATACAGGACAAGACCAGCAGACTGGAAAACTTTGGGCAGCAGATAGGTTTGCGGATTAGCACCAAGAAGACTGAAATGATGTCATTGAACGTGAACAGGCCTGCTCCTGTCAAAATGAATGGAGAAGGTCTACGTCATACAGACATGTTCATTTACCCTGGGCAGTATCATCACACCTGAGGGTGACACGAAAGGGGATATTCAAAGCAGACTGGGCAAGGCTAGAAGTGTGTTTAAGGAGATGAATAACATCTGGAGATCAATACGGTACAGCACCAACACAAAGCTCAAGCTATACCAGAGTTGTGTCGTATTTTCTCTCCTCTACGGATCTGAGTGCTGGAGAATGACGAAGGCGGATCTCGTCAAAATTTGATTCTTTCTTATCATATGACTTCGACGAATACTGAGAATATTTTGGCCAGAGAAGATCTCCAATAAAGACCTGTTGAAGAGATGCAAGCAAGAGAACATGGGCACCATCATTACAAGAAGACTACAAGAGGACGGTGGTGATGGATTGGGCATGTGCTCCGGAAAGATCCGCAGACAATCACAAAAACAGCACTGATGGACCCCAGGTGGTAAAAGAAGGAGGGGATGACCTAGAATGACTTGGAGAAGTACGGTGGAGAATGGGATGAAAGTCAGTACTCTTGGGGTTCATTGACTAGTCTGGCCCAAGATAGGCAGAGGTGGAGAAGCTTTGTTGCTGCCATACACATCATTGGGTGTAACGGATGATGAAAAAAAATAAACAGATGAATTTTATAATATAAACCGATAATAAAACTGCATATTTGAATCAAGTAATTAAACAAAGCAAGTAAATGGAAGGGTGTTCCACAGATGGGAAGTGCGAGTAAAGAAACTATTGGAATAGAAGTTGCGGTTTTATTTAACAATTTCAACGGTAAAGGGGTTGAATCTAGTAGCTCGTTTAAACCCCTGGCACCAGGAAAGAAAAAAACATTAGAGCAGTTACTATGAAAATACTTGTAGAAAAGACCAGTAGAAGCCACGTCACGTCAAGTGTGAGTGTGCAGGGGGTGGGGGAAGAATTATGTAAATCACGGGCAAATGAACACAGAATACAGCAAACAGAGATTATCCCATTGAGAATGATATACATATGAAATGTTTTGTATAAAAGCAGGTGGAGATCTATATGATACATAACATTCGATTCAAATCAAACAGGTCATATCTAAAAATGATTTTTGTTATAACACATTGTCATCGACAACTTTTACAAGCCTTAGATATTTCCCCATACAATTTACTGTATATTGACTTTGAATTTTCTTTTAAGTTCACAACAGTTATTTCAATCGCTTTTATATTTAAAGCCAGTTATATTTAAAGGAAAAACGTTTATGTCCCACGAGAAAAAAAAATGATTGCCTTCTTTTTTAATTCTTTTTACCTTTCTAACCGATTTTTCCCTTAACCTGTTTTTCATAACCCGCTTGACTAAATTAGAAAGCTTATTCTCATTTTCAAAGACCTGAAGATTCTTAGTATTGGCATTTATATCTGCTAAATACAACAAAACAATAAAAAAAAATAATTCACTTGCAAATTATTTCTGACCTGAAGCATTCTTGACATCGAAATAGAGAGACGCAAACAATATAGTTTACTTAAATATTAAATATGTAATTATTGCATATATGTCTTTAGTAATTATAGCTTCGTTTGGTAATAGACCAGGTGTAAGTCAGTCAGTGAAAAATTATTTCACTATTCAGTGATTATATACTAGTTTACGAGAGCTGTCAAAACATGGCGACTCCTTTTGCCGCTTCTTTTCACCCGGAGCAAAGGGATAAAGCCACTAAGACTGAAGGGGGTTGTTGAGAGTAAAAGAAACTGAAAGAAATAAACACGATTCAAGAAAACTGAAGTTGATGATTGACGTTGCATTTAAATTTATAAAAGTATAAGTTGACCAAGAAACCCGAAGAGAGTTTTACAGGCGAGAAATGAGAGAATAAATTATTAGAATAGAAATTACGCTTAAAATTAACAATTTCAACAGTAAAATAATGAGATTTGGCTGCCAGTTTATTAATGCGCTTAGCCGTGCGTTAATGTAGGAGACCTGATATTGCAAAGAAATATTTTCTCACAAATTACTTCCACAACGAAAAGAAAAAAATCACTTAAAGTTCAGACTCGAATATCGGGCTAGAAAAAAAAAAGCCGAAAACTCAATTCGCCGGTACAATCTCGCGAACTGCTATCCACGTTACCAGTCAGACCAAAAAAAAAAAATTTCTCTCCCGCTTCGAGAAAAAACGACTGCTTTTATCGGCCGAACATTTTTTTTTTTCCATTAGCCGACAACTCACAAAGGACGCTAAATATTTGAATATATTTTTATAACTACTCCTGTGACGGACTTGTTTTTTCTTTTAAATATTCCTTCTTCAGCATGTTATGCGGAATATGTGCCCCTTTTTTCTGTTTGGGTCTGTAATTTTTTTTTCGCCGCAGTTTCTGACGTAGTATTAACGCGACGCGCTGTTGCTTAATTTGACGACGTAAGTCGCCGTTTTCTTCGCTATAGTTAGTTACCCTTGATTTTTGAAAATGACCACCCCCCACCGGGTGTGTTTTTACATCTGAATATAAAAAGCATTTTAGTGTTACAATTCTTTTACCGTTGAAATAGTTAAATGTGAACGGCACTTATACTCCAACAGTTTGTCTCGCATTTCCCTCCTGTAGAAATCCCCTCTGTTTTCTTGCTACTCTGATAAATACGATCTCCAAAAATTGAAATGCAACATCAATTGACATCTTCCACCTTCTTTTATCCCTTGTTCAGTACCCCTTTATCCAGTTCTAACACGTAAATCCTCAGAGGACCAGTGGTGGTCCCGCCATGCTTAGAATGAAATGATAAAAAAAACAGGCAACTTCTGTTACAATATACATTAAATAAAAAATTGAACAGCTGATATAATTATTCATTTAAATGAAAATTATAATAAATTTGTTACATAAACATATGTCTTAAGTTGTAGATAAAATAGACCAATAATCAAATAAAGTGTTATTTAAAAAAATACAATATATTGCCCTGAATAGAATGATATTACATTAGTTAAACTCCCAATTATAGAACTGAAAGACTAAATATATATATTATATTTAAATTTCGTAAAAAATTGTCGAAATGTTCAGTATGTTCGAGCGATTTCGGCTATACCTTTAGCCATTATAAAAGAAGCTTTCGTTTTTCGTTTTGAATGCATGGAGTGTTTTATGTGTCTCTATAGTTCGTTTATATTTCTGAGATTATGTAGTAGTTAAACTGTTTACATTATTCGGACTATTGTCCTCATCTTTGTTATCATTTTTAGAATGTTTCGGCCGTTGTACACTTCGGCCTTCTTTAGGTGCTAGGAATTTCGAACCGAACCCTTTATTACGATCACTGGTGTATATCATTCTCAGCTTCCTCAAAGACAAATGGCTTAGTGGATGCAGACGTTGGTTAGTTCCAGTGACTTAACCTTAAAAGGTGTGAGTTTAATACTAAGCGACAGCAGAGGTGAACAAGTAACTTCGAGAGTCAAGTTAAAGGAAGATAACTCATCACTACCAGAAGTGGCTTTGCTCAAGGAATTATAATTGATATACCTCAGTGATCATAACTAAGTTTTCGATTCGAAATTCCTAGCACTTGAAGAAGACCGGAGCGTACAACCGCCGAAACGTTGTAAAAATGGCAATGAAAATTAGAACGTTCGTCCAAACAATTTAAATAGCGTCTCTATATGCTTCATTTTCTTAACACGGTTAACACATGGTGGCTGTGTTCATAGTTGATGTTACTAAATGTGCGGTAATCCATGGAAAAATTCACGAGAAATATTTCCACGAAATTCCTTCATTAAAGGATACAGGGGAGCCATATTAGGGCGAGAAAGGAGGAACTGAAATCGAAATGCCAGATCACGACCAGCAACATTTCAGATTTTTCTACCAAACCAGATGTGGCAGCAATATTGTAAACAAGAACGACTTATAGATATGCAATTTTCTATCGAGAAAAATTGTTTAGTACAACAGCAAACAGAGCAACTGATTTGATATTTTTTTATTTCATGTCAACACAAAAATGACACTTAGAATTAAAGAAAATTTCAATTTCGAGACATATAAAGAGGAAAGAGAACTTGGAGAATTTAATATTCACAAGGCACACTGAAGGCAAGCGATTAACCTGACATTTATAATGGATGGCAGTACAAGGACTGTGTGGGATAGTAAGAGCACAAAAATGGCTGAGTTGAAAAAGATATGAAGCTGTGGAGAACTATGAGCATCCATCTTCCGAAGAGATACTGTATATAAAATTACCCAGTTCGCCAATAACCGCCACGCTACCTACACATAAATTGAAACCTACTGTTTTCTCACTAGGTCATGTTTATTTTATTGAGTTAAAGAAACGCTTAAATCGCGAGTAACTCTGTAGATAAATAAAAATTTAAGTATATGTTTCATACTTAAATATGTACATATATTTAAACAATTCTGACAATAAAAGTTTACTTATATACAGACATTCGAAATTTAAGAGGTCGTTTAAGATAGTACTTCTGTTATAAACATCTGTTAGCAATAAATCAAACTGACATTAATTACATTCATCTTTTAACTTCGAAATAGATATAAAAATTGAATAAAAAATAAAATAATAGGTAATTATTCGTAAATCTCATGAATAGTAATAGGTAAATAGCATAAATTTAATAGTATGTAAAACAAGGATATGTATTGTCTCCAGATTTATTCAACCTCTACAACAACGCTACTATGACGGAGCTGGGGACCTTATTATGGTTTATTATCGGTAGAGCGCCATCGTAACAATATATGATAAGTATGATGGTCGATGAGGAAAGAAAATTACAGTACCTGAACGATTGTATGGTTAGCTAACCCTTCTTGTAGATGACTACTCAGGCATATTTGGGTTTTTTAACACCCACAGAACCAAGCTACATCGGGACTGATTTGGTTCTTCAGCCTTAGTTGGCAATCAATCAACTGCAGAAAAAACGGCAACCTACTGTTCTGCCTAGTCAGTCCTGGATTGAAAGTAACATGATCACCCAAGCGTGGATTACCCATGTCACTTAACTGACTGACTGATTCATCCTTAATGAACTTGGCGTGATCCATATTTAAACATGGCCAGAATGCACATAATCAGAAGCCCCAATCAAGATGGCTTAAAACTTCATTCTAGCATCGACGGCTTCTGAACAGATTCGTCTAACCCGTTCCACTCACAAGACTTTTTTCAGCATATGGTAGGTTTTTCAGGCATTTCCCTGCAGTGGGACATGTTGGAAGTATCTCCACGGGCCGATGGTTTCAAGAAAACACTACCTTGAGAAATCGACCCCACTGGGATTCGAGCCCACTGTAATTTGAGCCCGCGTTTCATGGTCAGAACGTTAACGTTCTAAATAATTTAAACAAAATGTTGCCAAATGTTAATCAAATAAATCTGCACAATTCCTACCCTTGTTTTACACTTCACCATAAATATTTCCACCCCTCCGGCAAACCCATATTTTGATACGCCTCCGCATTACTTTTGTACGTAGACATTCTTAAAATGTTTACTGAACTGATATTTCTTTTACTGGCTCTGTTTTTAACCACTCCTTCCTTCAACAATGAAGAACAATGCTTTACTCAAATCTGATATTAAAATAGGGGATTTGAATTATGAAATATTTTTACTGAGCATTATAATCACATTTTAATCCAGTGGGATCACCGTTCATAGCAAGTAACTATGCTTTGATTTTCTTTACAAATTTAAAAGCTTTAATAACTGTCACGAGAAAAAAAAACACAGCTCGACCAGCATAGTTGCACGAGTAGGACGTTAACCTAATACGGTCATCGTTAAATTCAGATATTGTTTATAAAATTTTTAAAAAATGATAGAAATAATAAGTTTCTAAAAACAATCCAGCAATTACTATAGATTTCTATGTCTGCAGGCTCGAGTCATACCGGAGGGCGTATTTTATAAGATACAAATCCTGTATCATCCATCAGTCAATTAAAACACACAAAGTAAAATTGAACACCCGCAAAAGGGGATTCAAAAGACTAAAAATATTTTGGAGTCACCCAGAGCAAGGCAAATTTTACAAAAAAAAAATGCAAAATTCTGGATCCTGTTTGAATAAGAAATGGAAATTTTAAATAGTAATGTTTCTCATGTTGCCAGCTTCAGCAAACATTTTCACTTCTAAATGTGAAAAAATTATCAATTTTTTATCCAATCAGGTTTCAGAATTTAGCTTTTCACACTGATTTATGAGATTTGCCTTGGTCTGGATTTTTTTCCAAAATGTTTCTAGTCGTTTGAATCCACTTTTGCGGATATGCAATTTTACTTTGTGTGTTTCAGTTGACTGTTGGATGATATAGAATGTGTATCTTATAACCTTTACTTTCGATAGTTTTCTCGAATATCCAGGCCGAAAGATGAAAATAAATAAACGTACTGTTTAAAAAACAAATATGAATATAAAAAAAAAATGAAAAATAAAGTTTAAAGTGAAAACCGTTTTCTACAAATAACGCAGTAATGCTTACCGTCTCAAAAATAGGACGGTGGATACTTCAATGAATAAAAAAAAGACTATAACCCACGATATATATATATATATATATATATAGTCATCCACAGACCGATCTGGTTCGCTGTATCACAGCTCTTCAGTACGGATAGACATCCGATTGCATTTACCCAGAATTGAAACCCGACCGAATTGGCGTCAATCAGCGAGTCTAACTCTGAGCTATGGGCGCTCGATAGAAGGAGGCAGACTTTTTAGCGTATGATGTATCATACGCCAGTAGTCAGAGTGCTCTAATTCAGTGCTGAATGAGCGATGCGTTATATACATTTCATATGCAGATTCAAATATAATATTTGGGGAATAGCTATTTCAACATGTCTACTAAAAACATACATTGTTCAAACCCAGTTGAACGACAAATGAAGAAATTCTAATATATAAAAACATAAAGGTTAATAAATAAAAAGGGAGTAAGAAACCTTGATCAGAAAAAGACCGAGACGAGAGGGGATAAAGTAGCAAACTTACTAGGGGGTGGAAGGCAGTAGTTTTCCCGGGAGGTCAACGATAGGCGGTAGAAATATGCGTAAAAGTATCCAAATTAAAATTCTAACCAATATCAAAAAATAAAAAATACAATGATTAAATTGGAACAGTTAAACCTTTTTGAGGGAGTTTAAATCTACTCTGATGACGCCACTTGATAATTAATTCGTTACGTTGGTTAAAAAGTAAATTTTGACTAAACCAACGGAGTACATTCTAAGACATAAAACTCTTATCTGATACAATCTTGAATAAAAACAGAAATGCCGAAAAAGGAAAGCAGAAAAACAAAAAAGCCTAAACGCAAACATTCCTACCCAGTAAAGTGTTTGAAGCCCACATTACCTACACCGAGCAAAAAACGCTTACCAACATTAAATATTATAAAATTATGGCTCTAATTTTAACTCGAGTCTCCCGCTCACGGGATCTTTAGGTAACTTGAACGTTCAAGTCGTGAGCAGGAAACACAAGAATATATTTGGCGTGGGGGGGGGGGGGGGGGGAACGTACGAGGTGTGTCAGAAATAAACAGGACTGGTGTCACAATAAATTAATGACAAATTTAAAGTACAAACTACAAGTTTTCTCCTTCTAAATTATTCGCCCATCGTATCAAAGGCAATTTCCAACCCTTTCTCAAATCTACCATCCGCCCGTGTATCGAATATTGCTGCCATATCTGGTCGGGTGCCCCTGCTGCTCTCCTTGGGCTTCTTGACAAAATACAAAGGAGGATCTGTAACGTGGTTGATACTGACTTGGCAGACCGACTGCAGCCGCTCTCTCACCGGCGTGATGTGGCTTCCCTGTGCCTCTTCTACAAGTACTTTCATGGCTTCTGCTCCTATGAGCTTAGATCACTGGTGCCGCCTAAGCACGAATTTACGCGATATACTAGATTAGCAACTAGGTCCCACCCTTTTACAGTTAAACAAATAAGATGTAACCGCAAATTCTACTCCAACAGCTTCTTTTCTCGCGCTTCCCGCCTGTGGAACTCCCTTCCACAAGTCTGCTTTCCCGACAGTTACAATCTCCAGGTGTTTAAATGTAGGGTCAATAGACACCTCCTATCACACTAACTCCCAATTATTCTCAGAACACTCATTTACCCAACCCTCATTCTCGGTATCCTTACCCGCCTATCACCCACCCTCTGACATTTCCTATATTTAATCATCCTTTCTCCACTCTATGTAGACCCCTGCGCAGTAGTGGCAGTGACATGCCTTGCTCGGGGTGAAACGCTTATAAAAAAAAAAAACACCTCTATGCACTCCTGGAAGAATGCTCCCGGGATCCTCCGCATTTCGATCGACACAACTCTTTTGATGGCTTCCATATCCGAAGAACTGGTCCCCTAGATAACCCCCTTTAAGTTTAGAGGAAAAGGAAAACATCACACGAAGCCAGGTCAGGTAAGCAGGGAGGTCGTTCCAGCAGTTTTCAGGACGATGAAATCATGAAGAGAGTTGTAACGACATGATGACTTCTAGTTGATATTTTGAGTGAACTTGAGTTTCAATAGACTTTCAAAATCATGAGTTCCATTGAGAGTATAACTGTTCGTTATAAATGGGAAAAATCACGGTCTATTCGCTGATCAGGTAACGTTACTTGCCTGGTTTTAGAAGTATTTTCCATAAGAAATAATAATGGTTGCTTCTTAGTATTAGATATAATAGTTGGTTATCTTATTATTGATCGTCACTAAAAGTATCTTGCTAAAGCTTTTCTCAATAGTTGTTGTAATTTAGGAGAAACGATGGATAAATGGATGGCGGTTTGGAGTGCTGACTTTGAATTCCAGTCGAGTTCATTGCATTTACTTACGTGATATTACCTTAGGAAATGTACGAATCCATTCCTTCCCCCAGTTCTGTGTAAACACCGAAACAGACTGGGCCTTATAGCCTTGGTATGCACCTAGTCTAGAAAATGAAAAGCTCTAAATGCAAACTATTTGCTGCTTTTTTTAGGCAAAGGCTAGAGGGTAACTTTCAAAGAAATTAACATTGGTTGTCCTCTCGAAGAAAGAAGCTCTCCCTCGCCACTAGTTCGAACTGCAAAAGAAAACAATGAACTCCTCGAGTTTATTGCAAGTTTTCAAACATACACAAGCCGAGTATACAGCACCTACAGCAAGACGACGAATAATTTAAAAATTTGTACTCCCCTCCAGCTAGAGACACAAGCTGCATGGTTGCTCAGCATTCAATTGGTATAGTATCAGATGGTAGAAAATAGAAAAAACACATGTAGTAATTTTCCTCATAGGAGGACCTAATTAAAAGTTACGGGTCTCTGACCTAAGTTTGAGCACTCATCACTTGATCTTGAAGGCAATTATCTAAATGTACTCTGATTTTAAATATGCGTCTGAGGGCCGCTGTGTGATCTGCTATAGACTCGCTCATACATTTGTGGTGAGAGCCGAATTTCTCGAGGAAATAAAATTTGCCGGGCGAACAACAGTATACAGTGTTCTATTATTTGTTGGCCGTTACAATAGACTTCTGAGGTAAGAATAGAAAGAATGGATGTCAGACAGGAAATGCTATCCATAATGCATCAAGGGAGATGATCTCAGGTCGGGCATTTGATGAATGGAATTCACGGTTTAATATGACACCCACGACCAAAGGGCAATGCGTTTAGACACACATACACCTGAAAATGGCACACACACACACACACACACACACATACACACATATATATATATATATATATATATATATATATATATATATATTTAGGATCAAGCAAAGACACCTTTAAGACAGGATGGTTTAATTACAGGTCTGCATTTAAAATAAAAAACTTAAAAAATTATGTGAAAATTGAAATTAAAATATGGAAAAGACCCAGACAAAACGTGGAGTATAATGAAAACAGTTAAGCCTTACAACGGTGTAAAATATGTAGACTGTGCCAGGAAATAAAGTTACCGATTATGTTATTCCCAAACAAAAATGAATTATTGTTATTGAATGAAAGAACAGACATTATGACTAAGTGTAATTATACCATAAAATACCTATTAGGTTCATACAACCATGGATGAAAACGTTATCATTTCTTGTAATTTTAAAAATTGCATGTTCAAAAATTCCCCGTTACGTGAACGTTCTTAAAAAAACGGTAAAAAAACGGTAAATTCAGTTATTGCAATTCGTCTGAAAATATTACTTGGTAGAAACCTAGGTCGCGTAATAACTCGTTTACAAATGAAGAATATCTAAAAGTTTTACAATATAATTGTATTTAACCCTTTTTTATACAACTGTGTACTGGTCTAATTTTATTATTACCAAAAACTAAGTAATTACACTATTATAGATAGATAGATAGATAGATAGATAGATAGATAGATAGATAGATAGATAGATTCGACCAGTACACAGTTGTATTAAAAAGTGTTCAATACAATTATATTATAGCACTTTCGAATATTTTTTATTTGAAAATGAGCTATTTTATTTTACCATTTTTCAAACGCTCAAAAAGGACTCTTTTACTAACGTGCAATTGGAATTTTCAAACCTCTTCATGGCACGTAATGTAGGCATCCGTGTTGAGTCTGAGGCCCAGTGGGAAGATTAATGGAGGCATAACGTCTCCATCACTAGTGATCACACCAAACACCATGATGTTGACTAAATGTATGATCCAGCACCTTTCAAATCCTCTATAGTCTCCTCATATTAACACCTAAACACTCCGAATTGTTAGTCTTGAGCTTCCGATGCAAATGTCAGGCAGTATAGCATGTCGTTTCCAAATTTCTGGCAGAGCGAATTGCGTCATAATTCTTCTTTTCTAACAGTCGGTGCCTAACTGACTCTAGTATAATGTGCAGAATTATGCAGAATTTTAAAAGGCAAAATTACGAACATAAAATGGCGACAATTTACCCATCGCACATTGTGCATAGCCGAATCCATATTTATGGCCCTTGTCTATTGCTTAAACATTTTCCCAGAGTTGGTTTTGTGGTTCCTTCTCTCTTCAAATATAAATTTTTTATTGGATTTCGTTTCATATTTGAATATTATTTTTCCTGTATTCCTCAAATCTTATGCCCAGTCAGTCATGTCTCTTTCGAGATATGATCGCCAAAGAGTGTATCACGTATGGCACTTGACTGACTGATTCCTCAAATATTCTTTCTGGTAGGTACTTCCACGAATATAACATAGGTTCCGCTGTGTCGAAGGCGTTTTTAGTTTGTTTGATTCTTTTTTCTCATGCAGTGGCAGAAAGAATAAATTAACCTAATACAACATGTGTGTCAAATTGGACGGGTTTAAGGATATAAGTCATAGTTTCTACTCCGACGAACTTAGGTCACTGGTGCCCCCTCTCCAAGGTCCCACCCACTTACAGTTAGATCAACCAAATGCAGCCGAAAATTCTAATCCATCAGATTTTTTTCTCGCACTTCCCGTATACTTCTTTCCGTATACTAACTTTCGTGACGGCTACAACCTCCAAGAATTTAAATGCAATGTCAATTTCCATCTCTTATCCACTTGACTCCAGTTCTTTTTACATCACCCCATATATCTTGTTCTTTTTCTTTCTCTCTACTTTCGCAACTGTCCTATCACGATCTGTTCCCATCTTTCTCTTGCCCTTTCTTTGACACCCCCTCTAACTGGTTCGTCTTTCTCTTCACTCTCCTCCTGCCTAAACACTTATTCTCTTATGTAGCCCCTTGCACATCAGTGGAGGTACCGCTTTGCTTGGGATGAAACGATTAAAAATATCGAGGCTAGTGAACTTTTCTCTTTTAGTTTAATTAACAGATACCGACCCTTGAATTCGCAACCGGTGTACCGTAGAGCACTAAGATGCCACGCGATTTTCTTAAATATTGTCACAAAATATATATATATATGTGTGTGTGTGTGTGTGTGTGTGAGAAAGAGGTAAAAATAAAAATCTTAAATGGAAATGAGTTTGAGGCCAAATATATGCTTCCTCTGTTTATACATATATATATATATATATATATATATATATATATATATATATATATATATATATATATGTGGGGGTGAAAGAACTCACGGTACAGTGTTAGTTTTTTAATAATAAACATTAATTTTTTTATCCAACGCTAGCTTAAAAGGCTTTATCAATTTTATTTTTTGCTTCTTAGTTACGTAAATTCGGCTTCTCAAACTGAAATGACATCAAAAATAGAAAGCGAAAAATGCTACGCTATGCTGAAAAAAACTGACGGTCTGCTTATTGCACATTCGACCAAACATTAAAGAAATCGCGAAAAACACTCGGCAGATGTTTCTCTCTAAATGAATTTCACAGATTATTCTAGGGGCCCTAGATGAAATGCCAGGATTCGTCATCGGAGGCCACAGTTTGAACAACATAAGGTACTACAGTGCTGATAGTAGACACAGAAATGAAACTACAAGACCTCCTACAGAAGGTAGTTGAAGAGAGTGACAAGTAGGCACAACAAATAAACAACAAGAAAATCGAATGCATGGTCACCAGCAAAAAGAGCAGCCCAAAATGACAAATACAGGTGGGGGTTAATAAATCAACAGGTACAAAAATTTAAAATATCTGGGAAGCGTTCCAACAGAGGACGGAAAGTGAGACACAGAGATCCAAAGCTGAATTGGCATGGCAAAGGACGCACTCCAGAAGCTGAGTAGAGTAGTAAGAGAAAGGAAAATTTTGCTAGAAACAAAGAAAAGTGAACTGGATTGCTATGTGATGTCAGTTCTTCAATAGGGCAGTAAATGTTGGACAATATCATCAAAGATGAAGGAAATACCTGAAGCATCTGAAATGTGTTTCTACAGAAGGATGCTGCGGCTATCATGGATCGAGCATGTGAGCAATGATAAAGTTTTGGAAATGATGTAAACGAAAAGGAAATTAATATTGAGCATCAGGAAAAGACAGCTAAAGTTTCTGGGACATGCAATGAGGAAGGAGGGCTTGGAGAACCTGATACTAACAGGCCAGATAGAGGGGGAAAGAGACAGGGGAAAGCAGCGGATAACATATTTGAAGGACCTGAGCAGGTCGATGACAGAACAGGGGTTGCGTGGTGTAACAGGAGAAAGCGTACTAAGAGCCACCAGGGATAGGGAGAAGCGGAAAGCGATGATCGCCTACGACCTAAAATGACAAGGCACATAAGAGAAGAAGTTGAATATAAACATTGAAATAAATTAGATATATATTTCAGCTTAATTTTTTTTAATCTATTGTTTTATTTCACGACACTTAAACGTATAACCTTTAAAAATTCTATGTGTGTCTGTATATTTTCATTCGTTATTCAGTCTCTCGAAGTAATAAGCTGAAACATTTATGCAACATCCGATGCAGCAGTGTAAGCAGCACATCCCGAAATACACGTTGGATGATAATGCTTCATCTTAAAATTACATAAACCTACCAGATTAATTATATATAAAGTCAGGCAATGCTTTTGAAAGTCAAGCCGGTATTCCATTAGAAAAAGCTGATTATTCTGCTGTTAGCCAATCTTCAATGCCGACAATCGCAAAGGGCATTTATGCAAACACGACAGAAGCTTGTTGGCAAAGAGGGTAACGTATTAAGTCTATAGACTGATGTTTTGGCATCACCCTAGTGAAAACAAGTTGCATGCAAATTTTATTAGAAAGTAGATGCGTGTTGACAGATAGAAAGGTCGAGTGAGAGATACAAATATGATTAGCCGAAGAAATATCGGCATATATTTATACAGCGATTGAAATTGTCTTCTTCTTCTTCTTCTTCTTCTTCCTCTTCTTCTTCTTCTACTTCTTCCTCTTCTTCTTCTTCGTGTGGCTCTTTACTTTCTTCTTCTTCTTCTACTTCCTCTTTTTCTTCTTCGTGTGGCTATTTACTTTCTTCTTCTTCCTCTTCTTCTTCCTCTTCTTCTTCATCTTCGTGTAGCTCTTTACTTTCTTCTTATTCTTCCTCTTCCTCTTCTTCTTTTTCGTCCTCTTCTTCTTCTTCTTCTTCTTCTTCTTCGTGTGGCTCTTTACTGTCTTCTTCTTCTTCCTCTTCTTCTTCTTCTTCCTGTGGCTCTTTACTGTCTTCTTCTTTGTGTGGTTCTTTACTTTCTTCTTCCTTCTCTTCTTCTTCCTCTTCTTCTTCGTGTGGCTCTTTACTTTCTTCTTCTTCCTCTTCTTCTTCTTCCTCTTCTTCTTCGTGTGGCTCTTTATTTTCTTCTTCTTCCTCTTCTTCTTCCTCTTCTTCTTCGTGTGGCTCTTTACTTTCTTCTTCTTCCTCTTCTTCTTCTTCCTCTTCTTCTTCGTGTGGCTCTTTACTTTCTTCTTCTTCCTCTTCTTCTTCTTCCTCTTCTTCTTCGTGTGGCTCTTTATTTTCTTCTTCTTCCTCTTCTTCTTCGTGTGGCTTTTTACTTTCTCTTTCTTCTCTTCGTGTGGCTCTTTATTTTCTTCTTCTTCTTCTTCTTCTTCTTCTTCTTCCTCTTCTTCTTCTATGTGCTATGCTTCTTCAGGACGTTGGCGATCATGGCTCCTCACAAAAGACAAAGAGAGAGTCTGTATGTGTTAAAAGATATTTAAATCAAAATATTGTTATATCGCGGGAACGATATAAATAACAAGGCAAATTTCAAGTGAAAATATTTACGCAACACGTAAAAGATAAACAAAAATTCTAAACGAAAATTTACAATAATAAGAAAAGATATTCGATTTAGAAAATAAATATTTATTTTAGTGCGTTTTTGGTGCAGTGGATATTGGCTTGGAACGAGAAATCCGTAAACTGAAAAGTACAAGTAACACAGAGTTCATATAATGGTAAGTCAAGACGGAATGGGAGCGGAAGTCGAATCGTTTCCTACTTCCTTACTTCGCTACTTCCTAATCTTCGGCGAATCAACTATCGGGGGTGATAGGATGTTCCATTATAATTTTCCTCGGTCCTTCTTCGTCGTTTTCAACGGTTTCTATGTATCGGGATCTCATCTTCGTCGACACTGTTATATCGCGGGAACGATATAAATAACAAGGTAAATTCCAAGTGGAAAGATTTACACAACACGTAAGGGGTAAACAAATAACAAAGTTTATTGTACGGAAAAGTACAATTAACAGATAGTTCAATAAAATGGTAAGTCAAGACGGAATGGGAGCGGAAGTCGAATCGTTTCCTACTTCCTTACTTCGCTACTTCCTAATCTTCGGCGAATCAACTATCGGGGGTGATAGGATGTTCCATTATAATTTTCCTCGGTCCTTCTTCGTCGTTTTCAACGGTTTCTATGTATCGGGATCTCATCTTCGTCGACACTGTTATATCGCGGGAACGATATAAATAACAAGGTAAATTCCAAGTGGAAAGATTTACACAACACGTAAGGGGTAAACAAATAACAAAGTTTATTGTACGGAAAAGTACAATTAACAGATAGTTCAATAAAATGGTAAGTCAAGACGGAATGGGAGCGGAAGTCGAATCGTTTCCTACTTCCTTACTTCGCTACTTCCTAATCTTCGGCGAATCAACTATCGGGGGTGATAGGATGTTCCATTATAATTTTCCTCGGTCCTTCTTCGTCGTTTTCAACGGTTTCTATGTATCGGGATCTCATCTTCGTCGACACTGTTATATCGCGGGAACGATATAAATAACAAGGTAAATTCCAAGTGGAAAGATTTACACAACACGTAAGGGGTAAACAAATAACAAAGTTTATTGTACGGAAAAGTACAATTAACAGATAGTTCAATAAAATGGTAAGTCAAGACGGAATGGGAGCGGAAGTCGAATCGTTTCCTACTTCCTTACTTCGCTACTTCCTAATCTTCGGCGAATCAACTATCGGGGGTGATAGGATGTTCCATTATAAAAGAATTACAGACATACATAAACACACATATATACAGACACAAACATATGTATATACGTGTGTTTGTGTGTGTGCCCTTCGGATTTGCATAATATTGATGGGAATATGAAAAGCTTAACTACTGTTGATATACGCTTAGAAATACCAGATGGTTTGGATTGAATTTAATGTCATTGAGCTTTTGTACTGGGAGGAATTAAATCTGCGATAACCTTGTGTGACGTGATATAATACGAGGAGCCGTGCATTAGCGAGTTGGTCTGAAAGTTCACCTTCTGTCCGCCAGGTACAGTTACGAACCTGTATGACAATGGTTGTTCCCAGTCTAAAAGCAACTTAGGGTGTGATCACATGATAAAGCCAATCGGGTCGTACTTCTATTCCGATGTATTTTGATAACTTATAGACCTAGAAATGACACGGAAAATTAATTTCAAAAAAGAAAAGGAAAAATCAACTATACCTTTATGCTAGAAAGTGTCCAGATCAAAGCATATATATATATATATATATATATATATATATATATATAAATTTATATATATGAATTTATATATATATATATAAATTTATATATATGAATTTGTATATATATATATAAATTCAGATAAAACTTAGCAGGAAAATGGCCATTTTCAACATGTCATTTAAGGCATGGATTCTCCAACCCCTTCTGAACAGAGAATGTGGAGACTCTAAGCCCAGAGATTAGCTTATGCGAAGGAAGAGGTTGGGAGGTATTGGTTTTATTAGGGTAGGACTAGGGGAAAATTTACTAGTAATTCCTCTTTGGTAGTAAGAGGTATGTGGCTTGACACTTGAGTTAGATGTGGTAGATGGTGTGGGAGTAACTGCTTGGCTAAATTTTAAAAAACCTTAATGTGACTCTGAAAGAATAGGGTAATTATTGTAATATGTACTCATTTCTATGGCGGCACATACTTATGATCTCACTTCGTTTATTTAGGAGTATGTTTTTTAATAAAATTTTAAAATTTTAATTTTTTCTGTCAAAGATTACATCTCTCTCTCTCTCTCTCTCTCTATATATATATATATATATATATATGTGTGTGTGTGTGTGTGTGTGTGTGTGTACATATATTATAAGAAAGTGAAAGGACAGGTAGATTAAAACCCACTATTCAAGCATTTACTTTTATAAAGATTGCTCGATAGAAAGTAATGGGTGCATTGTAAGCAGTTTAAATTTTTAAGTCTAGTAGAATTACCGTCTATTAAAAAGACTACCATGATGCAATTCACTCCGCCAGAAATTTAGAAAAAGAATACTGTACTGCTTGGCATTCGCACCGGAAGCTCTAATGGTAACATTTCAGAGATTTTTTACGTCAATCTGAGGACAGTGCAGAGGATTCGGAAAGAGTTGAATGAGTCTAATGGTGGATTAGGAAAATGTTTGGGACAATCACAATTGATGGCGACATTATGCCTAGATTCATTTAAACATGAAGACCAATATCAAGTGCCTTGAGGAGGTAGTGCTCCTCTGGGTCAAGAAAATGGCTGCTGAGAGACGCGAGGCATGGCAGTAAGATTCTGCCGCATACCACATCAGCAGGAGTACCCAGTCATGGCTGTCATACATTTTCTGCGGCCAAATTACCGGGTACATCTGACCAATTAATTCCCCAGTTTGCAACTCCATTGATTGTTATGTGTGGCGCAACAGTTGATGAATCGCACCCTGTATAGATAGATAGATAGATAGATAGATAGATAGATAGATAGATAGATAGATAGATAGATAGATAGATAGATAGATAGATAGATAGATAGATAGATAATGAATCTGTAAGCCTGGCTTTCACGTTCTTGCGATCGTCAAACAAACTGTTTAATTTAAAACAAACCCAGGGTTACAAAAACTCACGCCTATCAATATGAATATGCCAGCTCTATCACTGATTTTGAGCATTTTCAAATAAGTACCACGCATATATAATATATAAATAATATAATATGTATAACAAATTGCATATATATATTGATATATATACACAACATGTATTTACAAACAAAAGTAAAATGAAATTTCATATATTCGTCATCTACATACAACTCTGTTTCGCAGCTCATCAATGTAGCCAGACACCCACTTGCTGGTCGGGATCGAAACGCGACCGATATGGTGTCAGTCGGAGACGCTAACCCCTAAGCCATAGAATTAGAAAAGGGAATTTTAGCGTGCTGTATATAAGCGGTGTATACACACGCCAGTCACTGAAAGAACTCAATTCATTACTAAGGAGTAATGCTTAAATCGTAGAAGGGGTAATTTTTTTTTAAATTTTTCTTTCAAGCGAGCTCAATCGTAATGAGAACATAATATATTCGTCATCCACATACAAGCTTGTTCCACTGTATCACATCATATATAGAAATATAATTCATAAATTTATTTTATTCTATAATAATTTAAATAGTCATTGCATTTTTTAAAAAGATCATAAACATCATTTACTCATTTTCACCTATCAGACATTAAATGTTGTCACTTAGCATCTTCCATAATTTATCTAGACTTTTCAGTTACCGTGATGAATATTTATAAAAGTCTCATGAATAGAATAATTTTAAAAACTTACTACGTTCTTCTTTTGTGTATAAATACTAGTTGCAGAATAAATTACTCACATTTTTCTTGATAAACGATTAGAGGAAGAAACGCATCAGCTAAGATATATTTAAGTTATACCTGAAAACTAAACTGACACATATATGTATATATATATATATATATATATATATATATATATATATATATAGTATATCGAGGCAGCAAGTAATTTTCTAAACATATACTGTTAAATATAAGAGACAATGAATGTCTATTATGTTTAATAATGAGCCGTTCTAAACGTCGTATTTTTTATTTAATTTCAGTTGAAAATAAAGACAAAATTTCTCCAACATTTGGATAATTATTTATTGGTTTTCTTTTAAGTTTTTGGCTCACATGAGTCATCCTCAGAGAGGTCGTTCAAACTGAAATATTATAAAATCCACCCTCACCGACGATTTTATTTTGTGTTGACATAAAACTCCGCTTGGCAACGGCAATAGTTACCAAAAATAATAAACGCAGTTCTTAAGTTTGCGATGCGTTTTTATGACGTCACACCGCGTGATAGCGCGAAATGACAACAAAACCATGTAGTCAAATGCAATGTAATATGTTATTTCTTGTTTTATGTCAACACAAAATAAAATCGTCGGTGATGGTGGATTTTATAATATTTCAGTTTGAACGACCTCTCTGAAGATGGCTCATGTGAGCCGAAAGCTTAGAAGAAAACCAATAAATCATTATCCAAATGTTGGAGAATTTTTGTCTTTATTTTCAACTGAAATTAAAGCAAAAATACGACGTTTAGAACGGCTCATGATTAAACATAATAGACATTCATTGTCTCTTATATTTAATAGAATATGTTTAGAAAAAAAAAATATATATATAGTGTATCGAGGCAGCAAATAATTTTCTAAACATATGCTGTTAAATATAAGAGACAATGAATGTCTATTATGTTTAATCATGAGCCGTTCTAAACGTCGTATTTTGCCATTAATATCAGTTGAAAATAAAGACAAAAATTCTCCAACATTTGGATAATTTTTATTAATTTGGTTCTAAGCTTTCGGCTCACATGAGCCATTTTCAGAGAGGTTATTAAGACGGTAATACAATAACATACACCATCACCGACGAAAGACTAGTTACCAGCCAAGGCTTTAAATCCCACTCTGTCCTTAACCTCTAGCTTGAGGGAAAAGAGACGGATTTCGCGTTCTTAGACAATATCCACTGCACCAAAACGCACTAAAATAAATATTTATTTTCTCAATCGAATATATTTTCTTATTGTTGTAATTTTTCGTTAAGATTATACACGTTTATACGAATAAAATTAATGTTGAAATTAAAAATAAATTGGGTTCGTTAACAAAGCTTGTATATACAGATTTCGAAAGATCCTAGCTAGAGGTGCAGATTAATTTAAAAACGAAATAGAATCTTGTTTTATTGAAGGATCTTCCGTAGTTTTAATAGTGAAAAAACACGGTCGACTACAAAATGGTCCCCCTAAAAAGTTTGATTAATTTCAGCAGATAGAAGTGGGTAATAGTTTGTGGATTTTTACATTCCCATGTAGATAGCCTCGGCAATGGTTTGTAATTTCAAAGTTTGCTGTAGGTTTGAATTAGTGCTATAGTTCATATCTGAGGTCATTTTCTGTAATTATATCTAAATTTTATATTTTCACCCTGAAGTACGGTTTATAATCTAGGATGAGTTGCGAGATGTTTGTCTCTTTGTACTGACAGGAGGATTTTGCATATAATTTCATTTTTCGCTCTGTTGTTATCAGTTATTAAAGTTCCATACGGGATACGCTTGGGCGATCATGTCTCTTTCTTTTACAGAATATTTTTCTGTAGCAGACTGCGATAGATTGGTTGCCAACCAAGGCTTTAGAACCCAATTTGTTCTGCTATTTAATTCATATCTGAAGGGGAAAGTGACGGATTAATAGGTTCTCCGATTTCTCGTTCCGAGCCGATATCGATGTCGATCGGAAGTGCGTTGTGCGGCAGTAGATATTGAGTTTCAGCTTGATTACGCCTGTTTTCTGGCCGCGTTTACGGCTTAAACATGGCGGCTCTACAAACAGTGTGCTCCAAAGAGGAACAAAGAGAAGTAAATCTGAGTAACCCGCCATTATATACACACGAGGCAATACTGAAACCTTGCAATCCTATCCACTTACGGCCATCTGACCAAATCATACCCTCCCATCAAGAAATTGTAACGAATGTCAGATCAGCAGGTTAGCATGACAAATAACCAGTTGGCTCTGTAAGTTTTGAAAACACGCAATTTTTTTTTTTTTTTTTTACCAAATATTTGCAATAGGGATTACCTATCCAACGTAGCGGAGAGATATTCTTGGATAAAGTGTAGCAAGCCATTTATTTTTTAACAACCTTTATATTTCTCATTCAAATTAATTTGGTTGTAATTGCTTGAAAGCATTTAAATTATAAAGCACTGAAATAGATTATTTGCTTAATGACACCGACATACTGTCTGTAGATCTGAATTTAATACGGATTAATATCCTAAATGTCTATTGTTGTGGCTGAAGTCGTTGTGTTTTTCCTCCAGGTGATAGTAGTTGCTATTGAAATCTCACCCCATAAACAAAACGTTACAATTTCCAAATAGTTGTTTCAAATAGACAAATAGTACTGATGGTAAATACAGAAAAGAAACGACAGGAGGATTAGAATTGTAACGAAACATAAAAACGCAATTAAAGTAAATTTATACATTTGCAAAAAAAATACCAAACGCTATTTATTAAATTCCTTATTTAAAAGAATAATTTATATTTACAACATTGTAAAATCGAATACAATTCTATTAACACTAATGCAATACAACATTTATCATTTATTAATTTAAAAATATGAAAACAAATTTTTATTTATAAATTTATAAACATTCACTAAATTATTAAAATACGTCGCTCAACTATAAGTAAATCCTTAATATTTACCTTTTTATAAAGTACGAATCAATTGGCAATTAGCAACCAACCATCCTAATAAACAATAGTGTAAATAAATAGTATAATAAAAAAGTAATGTTTTTATTTTTGTTGTGAATTCTCAAGAATAAAGAAAACGTATAAAATCGCTTTCATTTGTTTAGGTTGTATTAGTTTTCATCATTGCTTTGAAAACAATGAACATTACTGAAAAGTGAAGGTTGTTAAAATATAAATTGGTGTCATGGGAAAAATCGTCCTTTTGACAGTGTCTGTGTGTGTGTATTCGTTACCTATAGACTCCAAAACGGCTGAACCGATTTTCTTGAAAATTTACACAGTTGTACTATAAGCGTCTGCGAGTGTTCTTAGCTAGGTTTTATGTCGATGTACCCCCGATAAATATCGAAAATCGATAATCGAGAAAATCGGGTTATAGAAGGAGTGGTCCGATTTTAATCAAATTTGATACACTCATAGACAATGACATAAGAAACGATATTCAAAAGTTAAAGTTCTTACAATAGTGCAGAATATTTTATATTGATACCAGCAAACCAAAATTTGATTTACATCCATTCATTTTTCTTTCAGTCTACGGTTTCGCTTTAACTGGAAACCACTATTGCTTTTTAGTTTTTCGTGCCAACGTCCAAAGAGTCTGAGCTCCAGGACCATGGATTAGTTTTAAAGCTTTCATTACACCCGAGCAACGCCGGGCTATACTGCTATTTCTTAATAGAAGATACATCTCCTTTCTATATTCATGTACTTCCTCCATTCAATGTCTCTCCGCGTGCAGGTAGTTTGTTCTCAGATAATGCTCTAGAGTAAAACGACGAAACCACTCGTATTCAAGAGCGTCAGCCTACTAGAGTGACTACCTAATCCCAGTTGCAGATGCTTGCTCAGGCACATTTTGTGTTTTGTTTTTTAACACTCAAAGAGTTCCCCTGTGGTTTATACTACAACTATGCTGAGCGGAAGTTAGTTACAGATTCTGGGAGAGAGAGCGTATTATCTAGCGTGATCAACAAGGCCAGCATGCTCTAACCCTCGGTCACTATGACTTGTAACTTCATTGCTAGAACAACCATCAACAGCTCCCAAAGTTTCTGCCTATCCAATTTCACTCACAGATCTTGCGTCAAAATGTGGTATGATTTCAATTCACTTTCCAAAGGTGTAGCACACTGGGTTAGACTCCTTCAGGTTGATAATATCGTCATATTTCTGGCAAATCGACCATAGTAAAATTCGAACATGAGTCTCAGGCTCAGAAAACGGAAGTTTTACGTGCCCGTAAAGTTCTAGAGTATTTGGATGGTAATTCATTTTTGATAAATTTCCCTTTTAAAATTTATTTTCATGAGTGTCTGCGATTTTAAGACATAGGGATTTGAGGTTACACAGAAAATTATATGAAAACATATTATTCGTCACTGGCTTTTGGCATACAGTTTACAGAAAATAACTCTATTGCTAGTAATAGAAGCAGTGGGAATGTGATGGTGTCACTCTTTGCCAAGAGGGAAAACAAAAGCTGCGATGGGTCAGCAGTTGTCTTGGGTGTCATCTCCCAAGTGAATGATACGCGTTCATTAGTTTTGTTCCGCATATCAATCTTTTGACCTCTGCAAAAGATTGATAGACTGCCTTGAGCATTTTCTTCCCCTTGTTTATAAAAGAATGTCGCTTGCGAGCAAGGTGATGGAATTGTGTGGTATATTGCCGGAAGGAAGACCTAAAAGGTAGCGGCAAAATTAGTGATTTGAGCGTTGGGTTGAGGTTAGCTAAGTTTTCTGGCGTTGCCTTGAGAAATACGGTAGACCAACAAAAGCGACGCCATTCAAATTTCTCACTTGCATATTCAATTTGATTCTATTACATCTTCTATGTGCCGTATTCATTTCAGGAGGTTTGTTGGCATTGCTCATCACACTTTACTGTTGTTTTTAGTTTTTAATAAATTTTGAGTTTTCGTATCTCTCCTGAACTCTGTCGCGCCATCCATTCATTCTCGATCAATAGGTAAGTTAAACATTGCTTTTATCTGCCTTTCTCACCTTTAATCAAAACTGTGAATTAAATTTTTCACTTTCCTCATTATGTACTTTACACATTCTAAACGTGTTTTTATTTGAGGTTATGTATAAGTTTCCTTTTATTCTCTAAAACTTTGTCGTTCTTCATATGTTCAGACCATGGTATCCTTAGCATCTTTTTGTAGAACTACATTTCTGTTGCTTCAAATAGCTTCTTCATCATTGAGGAGATTTCATTCACTATCATATAGAATAAACTGATATCACACAGCAGTGCACTACTTATTTGTGTGTTTCAAACCAAATTTTCCTGTTTTTTAATACTTTGCTTAGCTTTTGGAATAAACCTTTTGCTATCCCAGTGAACCTTCGAAATTTTGATGTCGCATTTTTTCTCTGTTAAAAAACTACCCAGATATTTAATTTTGTTGGTTTTCTTTTCATGGCATATCAACTTCGGCGGGTCATTTATTGTCAACTAAATTTTATTTATTTATTCCTGGTAATGCCTTTTTCTTTCAACAATTTATTGTTGTTTTTATATACGTTTTTGTGTCTAGTAATATTTTTTTCTTTTCGAGTATTTTAGATTCATTGGGATTTGTTTTTAAGGGCAGGATCCCCAAGTCCTACCCTTGTTATTTAACTCATAACTGGAGGGAAAGGAAGGATTAATACCTTTCCCAAGGGTACCAGTGCTTAAGTGAACGCAGGGTATTCAACTGGAATTCGAACTCTCTTTCAGATTTCTCTTTCCGAGCCGATATCCACTGCACCACAACGCACATCCTTCACTTACAGCACTTGGTATTCCTAAGCGGTCACCTATCTAAGTACTGACCTGACTCAACCTTGCTTAACTTGTTTGATTTTGATATCTCCAAAACGGAGTTATCTTTAAACGCACGAAAGAGATGCATTCTAGGAGACCTCAAGGGAGAATTACTTGTTTCCTATTGATTTCAATTACTAGTGTTCATGCTTGGATAAAAGTCCAGAGTTTGAATACTGATTTTCAAAGCATGCAGGTAATCTTTACCCATTTGAAAAAATGTACCTTCTTTCCTCCGATAAATATGACTTTTTTGCCTGATATCTTTTTTAATCACCTGTTCTGTATTTACTTTCGCGCAAATACCCTTGGGAAAGGTATTAATCCGTCTCTTCCCTCCAATTATGGGTTAAATAACAGGACAGATTGGGTTCTATAGCCTTGGTCGGCAACCAGTCTACCGCAGAAAGCAATGGCAACCTACTGCGGGATAATCTTCTGCCCAGTCAGTCATGTCTCTTTCGAGACATGATCGCCCAAGCGTGTATCACGTATGGCACTTAACCGACAGACTGTTCTTCCTTGTCTGTTTAAAGTGTACTTTTTGTGATTTTGAAATCGTAGTAGCGTTTATTCCGAGTTTTTCGAGTTGAACAAGGCTGGAATTCAAGATGGTGAGTTTCTATATTGAAAAATTTTTTAATGTCTAAAGAATGTTTTCTGTTTTTTAATCATTTAAGTGCCATTAGTGATACACGCTTTGGACGATCATGTCTCGAAAGAGACATGACTGACTGGGCAGAAGATTATCCCATAGTAGGGTTCCATTGCATTCTGCGGTAGATTGGTTGCCATCCTAGGCTATAGAACCCAATCTCTCATATTATTTAACCCATAAGTGGAGGGAAGAGACAGATTAATACCTTTTCCAAGGGTATCTGTGCGTAAGTGAATGCAAGGAATTCAATTGTTTATTTTTCGGAATGAATCCTTTGCTATCCTAATAAGTCTTCGGATTTTGGTCTTGCATGTTTGTTCTCAGTTAAATCACTTCCAAGATACTTACATTGTTTTAATTGTTTGAATTCAATTAATTCAAAATGTTCATGTTTGGCTGTTTTGTGCATGATTTTTGTTTTCTTTTTTTAACTAACAACCATCATGCATTCACCTTTCTTCAACTGATGGTTAGTCCGTTTTTCTCGATTTTCTTCACTAAATTCTCTGGGAGTTCTTGTAGTTTCCTTTCTGTGTCTGCTATCAACACTGTGTCATCTGCATATTTTATGTTAAGATTGTGGTCCTAAAAACATATCTTAGTAGTTCTTCTAAATCTCTCAAAATCGCTTCACAGTATAGATTGATTAAATCTGGTGAGAAAACCCACCCTTGTCTTACATCCCTTTCTATTTTTCTATCAAATCTTTTTATATATTTACTCATTTTCTATCCGTATTCAGTCGCTTTGCTGCCCATACAGTTTCTGGATTATTCAAAAATCAAATATCGCACACACACACACACACACACACACACACACACACACACACACACACACACACACACACACACATCAGACAGATCTGACGTCAATGCCTAAGTCCTGACTCTCCTTTCCTCTTTCTCTTTTCCTTCTTCTTATTTTTATTTTTATTTTATCCTTGTATTCTTACTCTTCTCTTCAGTTAAAGAAAATGCTTATTTCGGCAAAAGTTTTTGTACCAAATGGAAGGGATATTGTAAGGTCTGATGATAGGAGCTAATTAAGCTCATTGAAATGAATTATAATTTATAACCAATTGAAATGACTTGTTGAGTTTTCCTTTATAAGTATCATATTGCTCTAGATAACATCCATTGAGCTCTCTATATAGATATAACACTTAATATTTGATATTAACTTAATCTTGTTGGATTATCCTCACCGCTTACGGACTGAACATCTATACCTATATATATATGGTGTTCCCAAAAATTGTATGCACACTTTAAATAATGGTAAAGCCATATTTGATATTAACTTAATCTTGTTGGATTATCCTCACCGTTTACGGACTGAACATCTATACCTATATATATATATATATATATATGGTGTTCCCAAAAATTGTATACACACTTTAAATGATGGTTAAACCAGTATTTATTAAAATAGGTATAATTTTCAAAATTAAATTGAATCTACAGACATTATCTTATTGTGTTGTCAACGCCAGTTTTTAAACTGACATCCGTTCTGGACCAGGCACTACTGAAAACGGGAAGCAATTGGTTTGGAATTTGTGTTCCATCTTGTTCAATGGCTGCTCCCGATTCAGTGACTGTTGCAAGTTTATTAGCGTAGACTTTGTCTTTTAAGTATCCACATAATTAAGTCTAGTGGTATAAGGCCTGGTGAGCGCGGAGGGTATTCTGGAAAAATCCCTATTCCAGTACACCTGTTTGGCATGATCTCACCAAGAAAGGATCGAACGTCGTGATGATAATGTTAGGAGGCCCCATCTTCCTGAAAATAAAACAAATCTTTTAAAGTCCTCTCTAATGCTTTTCATCACAGACTGTTGCAATGTGTGTATACATTTTTGGGAGACACTATATATATATATATATATATATATATATATATATATATATATATATATCACTGACTGTTGCAATGTCTGTATATATTTTTGGGAGACACCATATATATATTCAAACAAGTTTTATTGAAAAATATAGACATTTTTTTTACTCGTTTCACCCCGAGCAAGGCATTCCACTGCCACTATTGCGCAGGGGGCTTCATATGGTCGAGGAAGTGATGAGAAGAATGGTTAGATATAGGAAATGTCAGAAGGAGGGTGATAGACGGGTAAGGATACTGAGAATGAGGGTGGGTTAGATGGTGAGAGTGTTTGAGAGAATAGATGCAAGTTAGTGTGTTAGAAAGTATTTATTGACCTTACATTTAAACTCCTGGAGATTGTAGCTGTCGGGGAAGCAGGCATGTGGAATATAGTCGGGAAGCGCGAGAAAAGAAGCTGTTGGAGTAGAAGTTACGGTTACATCTTACCTGCTTCACTGTAAAATGGTGGGACCTAGTTGCTAATCTAGTATCTCATGTAAATTCGTACCTAAGCGGCACCAATGACCTAAGTTCATCGGAGCAGAAGCCGTGGAAGTACTTATAGAAGAGACACAGGGAAGCCACGTCACGTCGGTGATAGAGATATATTGTGTATACTTATTTTTATACTAATCCTTTCCAACTATCTAATCAATTTCTTGATTTTAAGAAGAAATGTATCAAAGAAGGTGGGGTAGCGTTTTTTTTCTACCTAAATACATTCAATCTTTTTTAAGATTATTTTAAAGAGTAAATTACTTATACAATTTTATTGTAAATGCGTTAAATTCGCTATTCTGTTGTGATGGTGAAATAAAAATAATCGGCATAGTCATCATCGGTACAGTGGTCTCATATCCCCGCTGCAGTTGCCTACCCAGACATACTTGTATTTGTTCAACATCTACAGAACCACCACTAGTTTCTGTGGAAACTTGACTTGACTTTAGTAGTCACAGTTTCTGGATTTGAGCGTCTTCGCCTTTGCTGGAAATGTTGTGTCTTTGCCTTTGCTGAAAATGCTGTGTTACAAGATTTCCAACAAAGCCAAAGACGCTCAAAACCTTGGTCATGATGACTTTTAATTTAGTGCAAACACAACTATCGACAAACAATTTCGTCTACTCAGTTTCACTTGCAAAGTTTGGCATGGTTTCTGGCTCTTTCAAAGGTGCCAAACGCTGGGCTCGTCTCGCCTCGCCGATAACATCAATAATTTACATTCGACCATGACGAAACTTGAACTTGGGTTTCATGGTCGGAAATGAAAGTTCTAAACACTAGACACGACACATGCATCCACATATACTTTTATACATAGATAGCAGGTACTTACTTGACATAGCATCATCTGGCACAAGATTACAATAATTGGGCCTCGTTTCGATTGTCCTCAATGCACCAGCGTATTGGTTGACAAAACAAGCTCGTTAATTATCTCATTAGGGAAAAGAAAATTGTTAATAATAAAATATGTATGTGCATTTATTATTACTTGTACGATTAAGTGTAGATATTTGTATATACATATAAAGTTTCAGAGATAAATGAACATACATAAACATTCGGAAACATACAGATTAAAAAGAAAAAATATTAATTCCCATCAGTCCTAGAAAGAGTAAAAAAGGTGAAGTTGAGAAATGATATAACCAAGGTGTTAACTTTCCATACAACCAGGAACAAAAAGCTTGGAAGGAAACGCTTATCAGTACTAGAAGGAGCGGTAACATTTAGTGAACTTAAGAAATCATATAATCTAGATGTTAATTTTCCACACAACCAGAAACAAAAGGTTTGAAAGGAAACTCACCTCAATACCAGAAAGAGCGATAACAGTTAGTTAACGTAAGAAATAACATAATCAAGGTGTTCATTTTCCACACAACCAGACGTTTGAAAGGAAAATCTCTTTAGTAGTAGAAAGAGCTACAACAGTTAGTGAAGTTGAGAAACGATATAATCAAGGTGTTAACTTTCCACACATCCAAAAACAAAAAGCTTGGAAGGAAACGCTTATAAGTACTAGAAAGAGCGGTAACATTTAGTGAACTTAAGAAATCATATAATCTAGATGTTAATTTTCCACACAACCAGAAACAAAAGGTTTGAAAGGAAACTCACCTCAATACCAGAAAGAGCGAAAACAGTTAGTTAACGTAAGAAATAACATAATCAAGGTGTTCATTTTCCACACAACCAGACGTTTGAAAGGAAAATCTCTTTAGTAGTTGAAAGAGCTACAACAGTTAGTGAAGTTGAGAAACGATATAATCAAGGTGTTAACTTTCCACACATCCAAAAACAAAAAGCTTGGAAGGAAACGCTTATAAGTACTAGAAAGAGCAGTAACATTTAGTGAACTTAAGAAATGACATAATCAAGGTGTTAACTTTCCACACAACCAGAGGTTTGGAAGGAAGATCTCTTTAGTAGTAGAAAGAGCTACAACAGTTATTAAAGTTGAGAAATGATATAAACAAGGTGTTAACTTTCCACACAGCCAGAAACAAAATGTTTGGTATTAAACTCCCATTCGTACTAGAAAGAGTGATAATACTTAGTGTACGTAAGAGGTCTAATTTACTGACAACCTGTTTTCAGAAAAACACTTTATAATTTACAACCGACATTAACTTTTCAATCAATGAATGTTTCATGTTTTCTATATAGAAGTAGCCTAATTTTCCCATTATGGTTTACCGTCGGACGCGCTGTTACTCTGCAACCAACATCGTTTTCTTCTGTATACTGTGCCCTTACAGGACATTGGCGATGATCGTTCTGGACAAGTTCATTTCTTTTGTAGCTCTTAGCTATATTTTTCGTTTCTATCTCTCCCCTGTTTTCCGAACCATTTCTACAAGCTCGTTAAGTAGGTCCTTCACCATGACCTGTGAGTGACAAATTTTCCAAACCATCTTTCCTAGTTATTTTGCCCTAGAAATTTCAACTGTCGTATTCTGATGTTAGGTGTAAACATTCTTCTTTACTTTTTCTCAAAAAGTGTGTTGTCACTCCAATTTCTTTTTAATTCAGTTTTTCTTTCTTTCTCTTAGACGAGCTGCCGTGCATGGTTATTGATTCATTTCGAAATTAAATTAGTATTAAGTGGGCGTAGCAGACTCGGCTGAAATATGAACTCGGTTCGCTAATTTCACTTTTTGTGCTGATAACTGCTACGCTACCAGCATTTTACAGGTAGAAAAAACAAAAAAAAAACGAGCAGGCAAATTACAGTGATCGATAGGACAGATCCGAAATTATGGCCGAACAGATCTTTACCGCTAATCGTTAATAATTTTCGACTGAATCATATTACTTTCCCTTTTGACAAGATAATCCTATAATTTGACAACGCGTGTTTTCCTTCCCCCTTTCCCTCTCACTCTTGCTCAGCCGTCTAAAGATGTCATAAAAAGTTAATCGGTAGATCAAGTCGCTATAATTCATTGTTCAGACATACTTAGGCACTCTCTAAGACTCAAACACAAAGAACGGCCGTTGTATTGTTTGTTGTACAAGTTGTTCTTTTGCTTTCTTAAAGCAATAAGAATCAGTAATAATATCTGCTTAATCGAATTCAATAGTTCACTCGTCTATTTAGTTCAGCCCGTGAGTGAACGCCCACAAACTGTCCGAGGGCTTTAGTCGCCATCTCAGTCTGAAATGTAATTATCCGCGTTTCATACTCAGTATGATCAAAAGCACCGAAGCTGTTGTTATGTTTTATGATGCGTACTGAAGGCAAGACAAATTTGCCTTGAAATCCGTCACGCTCACACACCGTTTTATAACGTTCTCGCTCACTATCGTTGCTCATAGCAGTACTTGGAAGGAAAATGTGTAGAGTGTGGTAGTCTCATCACAACCCAGATGTTCCATGCCTATAAAGCTTTTATGCTTTTAACCAACAAATATATTCCCCCGTCCGACAACCACCATATTCCAAAGATCTCACCCTTTGAAACTATTTTCTCTGCAGCCTAGGCTATATCCAAAAAAAGGATAAAGAATGTTTATGTCAAAGTAAACGACACTATATAAAGCTTGTGGCCTTCAGCAGTAAATGAATTTGTGGGATTTTAAATGTCGAATTGATATTTATTGTAGTATTATTTTTATTGCTTCAATCCCGATACTTTTTGATCAGGCCACGAAAGTATAATTATTTTTTTTTTTTGTATTCATAAATGTTGTGGATTCCGTAAATGGGAAACAAAAAATAATGAACAACAAACCAGATATTTGAGATAGAAAGATAAGTATATTAAACGTAAAGATACAAACTTGAACGCAGGTTAGTAATCCAGGAATACGATTAGTAAGAAATATATATACAAGTCTCTCAAGTGAAACCGTAGTAGAATTAGTATGTCCATGTCGAAAGCTGACGGGTGCTGCGTAGTAATATTCTGTTTGAGTGGAGCTCAGAGCTACTATGAACTACTGACGCTGTATTCTCCGTGAAACCTCGGTATCAGACGGTATCTGTCGGACTCTTACGGTAACTCTCGGATCCTTACGGTAACTCAAGTACCTCACTAGGGCCGGAGTATATGTATACTCAAGTCGAGTCTATTATCATGTAAAAAAGGGGAGACCCCACAACAATAAAGATACGTTTGCGTGTGAGACACGGGAACAAATATCACTTTTTTACTTTTTCCGTTACGTTTCTCGTCAGATCTGGGACGGTATGACAAAAGGTTATTTCTATGGTCCAAATTAATCAAAGTTTAAAATATAGCAAAAATCTTTACGTGACTATTATTAAAATATTAGAGCGCTTCATAGCTCTTAAATAACTGACGTTATGATATTTTCATCAATGTTAATATTTTAGCAGATGTCATAATTTTAAATGATGCTCATAAAACCATCTTATCTTTTATCCTTTAAAAGAAAAGTCACAATATTTCCATTATTTGGACTATTATCCTCAACTTTGTTGCCATTTGTACGACGTTTGATAATAGATCATTCTATTTGTCTATGTTTCTTAGATGACGTAATATTTACAGTATTTACATTATTCGGACTATTGTCCTCATCTTTGTTGCCATTTTTACGACATTTAATAATAGATTATTCTATTTGTCTATATTTCTGAGATGAGGTAGTATTTACACTATTTACATTATTCGGACTAATGTCCTCATCTTTATTGCCATTTGTACGACGTTTAATAATAGATCAGTCTATTATTCGGACTATTGTCCTCATCTTTGTTGCCATTTGTACGACGTTTATTAATAGATCATTCTATTTGTCTATATTTTTGAGATGATGTAGTATTTACAGTATAAATATTATTCGGACTATTGTCCTCATCTTTGTTGCCATTTGTTTCGGCCGTTGTGCGTTCAAGCCTTCTTCAAGTGCTCCGAATTTCGAACCGAACCCTTTATTACGATCACTCGGGTATATCATTCTCATCCCAGTGATTGTAATAAAGGGTTCGGTCCGAAATTACGAGCATCTGAGGGAGTCAGGAGCGTACCACGGCCGAAACGTCTTATAACTGGCAACAAAATTAGAACGTTGTGAGAAGAATGGAACCGCCTCTTAATTGCTGTTGTTTTGACCCAGTGTGGTAGCACCTGTTAGGGTCCAAACTATGGGCAAATAGTTAACCCCAAAACTGGGGTGAAAACACTATAAAAGTATAGAAATATACTTTTATAGAAATATATACTTAAAAAAAAAAAGACTTTTATAGAAAAATATGAGAAAGCTTCGCGGAGAATTTAACAATCACAAGGTAACTTGATGTCAACCGGGAATAAAAGCGACGACGATTTTATGTAAAGTGACTTCAGAACAAATGCCACAGACGTAAAGAAAGTTCTAGACAGAGTTGGGCTCACTTAGTGTGATAAAATATAGGAAAATGGGGAGAGCTATGATAACTCCGTCTTGAACGGAGATGGCCCAAAAGGGAGAAAGAGTTGTGTGTATGTGTGTGTGTATTTTTTTATTTAGATTGTTGTACAGAGTAATGCAAAAGTTTACCGAAAGAGCGATAATAAGCGTTTAATAACGTTTAATAATGAAATGGCTGATAAATACCCTGAATTGCATAAAAGTTTCCGTTAGAATATATTAATATTGTATGTTAATATATTAATATAATTAATTAATTACTAAAAAATCATGGGTCCTGTGTCCATTGTAAACAGAAAAGACCAACTGAGTAATGGCCAAGGGTGTAGAGGCCAGGAATTTCGTTATTAGATCGCGAGATACGACAACAAACCTACCTATTTTTATTATATTGTACAGTACACACACATATACACACACACACAAATCTGCTACAAGCACCAGATTAAGCTGCTACTGCTACGGTAATGCTATAGGTTCTCTCACTCTTTACTACCCTTCCGTTTGGCGAAGGTGAGAGAAAGGCTGAGGAGAGTAGCGTTTATAGATCATAAAAAGATAGAGGGGAAGGAAAAGCTCGTGTAGAGAGTCAGTGTGTTATCTTTCTTCAGTGGTGTAACGGATGGAGGAACATAGAAACTAACTAACTAAGAAAAGAACAAGCAGAATTATTATATGATATTATAATATAATATTAATGTTATATTACAATATATTAATGTTCACGGTCGCTAACTTGATTAGGGACTGTAGATGATCATCCGAGCTGAATCTGAAAAATACCTTAGTGTTTATTGGTGTTATGGTAATTTACCCATGGCACTCATGAACTCTTCTAAACTATAAATAAGCAGCAGTTTTGCTTTGAGAAGAGAGTGGTCGATTTCAGCAGATAGCTTTGACAGTCGGACCAATAGAATCACACTGGTGATCTTCTCACGTTGTCTCTGTTTGTACTTCTGTTCTTTGTTAATATATTCATTTAACTCTATTTTGTCTTTGTGCCTTTATTTTCTGGCCCATACCCAGGCCACAACAATTGGTTAGCTGTTTAGTTGGTTTTTCTTTTTGGAAAAAATATTTTTTCATTTGTTTTTGTATAAATGACATTGACCGATGAAAATATTTCTCAAAGTAAAGACATAGAAACCTCTCACTTTGCAATTAAACCAACAAGTACTGATTCAGTCAGTTAAGTGCCATACGTGATACACGCTTGGGCGATCATGTCTCAAAAGAGACATGACTGACTAGGCAGAAGATTATCCCACAACAGGTTGCCATTGCTTTCTGCGGTAGACTGGTTGCCGACCAAGGCTATAGAACCCAATCTATTTAACCCATAACTGGAAGGAAGAGACGGATTAATACCTTTCCCAAGGGTGTTTGTGCGTAAGTGAATACAATGGATTCAACTGGAATTCGAACTCGGCAATATGGTACTGATTACCATATTGAAAAATACTATTTTTCAACAACAATCAAACTCTAATTTTAAAAAATATTGCCATTGAGTATATCACGACTAACAAGTAGTTTCAGCAAATCATTTATAAACAGCAGAAATAAAACCTTCGTGAACGTAAGAACTATGGTAAAAATGTTCTCTTTCTTGATTGTCTGTTTTGTTCAATGTTATTCAAGTAGTCAGCAATCATTAGTTTGTCTCACCGTCACTGGTAGCGCACCTTTCATTGTTTCGATGGAATCGTTCTCCTTGCTGATTATTGACATAACCACAATTTTCTGAAAATTTTATCGAAATGGAGATGTAACAAAATGAACCTTAATACTTATATTAGAGTATTACTGATGAATTGTATTACTGATAAAGTTTATCAGTTAATTTGAATTTTAGCAATAAAATGCAAAACTTCGATTCTTCTATTTTAATGTGTATAACTCAAAACCCCATATTTCTTATAAAATGCAAAACGTCGGTTCTTCTATTTTAAAGTGTATAACTCAAAAACCCATTTTTCTTATAAAAATAGTTTATTTCAGGCGGCTGACATAAATTGCTCAGCCTACCTGAAAATTTATGGGCTTCTGCGATCTTTATTAAATAAATTTTGCGATCGGCCAAGTTCGAAAATTGATCTTTTCAGTACAGCAAAAACAGTCAGTAAGTTGAGTGCCATACGTGATACACGTTTGGGCAATCATGTCTTGAAAGAGACATGACTGACTGAGCAGAAAATTAATCCGCAGTAGGTTACCGTTGCTTTCTGCGGTAGACCAGTTGCCAGCCAAGGCTAGAGAACCCAATCTGTCCTATTAATTAACCCATAACTGGAGGGAAAGAGACGGATTAATACCTTTCCTAAGTGTATTTGTGCGTAAGTGAATGCAATGAATTCAACTGGAATTCGAACTCTTCTCCCTGATTAGTCATTCCGAGTCGATATCCACTGCACCACAACGCCATAAAAACTTAAGATCATTTTCGAGATAAGCTCAGATCAAATTAGCTAAAAAACGTGTTTTGTTTCTTGTCACAATAAATCATGTTCACCAGTGTCATCAAAGATTTTCTAGACTTCTTGTTTTAAATTACATGTACCTTCAGACTTTTGGAAATGATGATTCTCCAAAACTTCTTGGAAGTCTTGGAATATTTCCCTTTTTATTATCCGCCTCACTCTTTTAATTTTCATTGAAAACGTCGTTACTCACATATTCCGTACATGAAATTGCCAACATCTTTCTGTAAGACCACATCTCTGTTACTTTCTGTTAGTATCCTCTCCATCTGTGAGGAAATTGTGTCTCTTGTGTTCTTTAATTAAGTAATTTATCATATAACATAGATTTTTAATAATTTGAGTATAATTTACGCAATGTCTCTTTATTATCGCCGTTTACAAAACGAATTAGGCTAGAATATATGTTCCTCAGACAGAATATATTTTCTCGTTTTCCCATACAAGAAAGTAGGTTGGAAAGTTCATATTATTACCAAGATATAAATGTAAATAATTATCATGATACTTCGGCCAAGCATGGTCAGTTGGAAATACACTGATCATACCATCCTACACATCACGGTCAAGCATTACTGTACTCTGCCCCTGGTGCTGTGAGTGGACGTCAAGGACTTCTTTCAATGGCTTATACAGACGTGGATCGCCATGTAGAGACGAGTCTTTATATACGAGACTCTATCTCGAGGATGATTGCCAATCAAAGCTCGAGATTTCTTCCAAGCCACCAAAGGGCTCATAAAGGGTCTCATCCACCTAATTTCACTAACAATTCTTGGGTCAACCCGTGGTATGGTTTTCAGGTACTTTCCAAAGGTACCACACGCTGGAATCCCCTCCTCCAGACCTATAGCATCAAGAAGTCATTTTCCTGACAAATCTACCATGGTGAGATTCAAACCAGGGCTTCCGAATACGAACGTTCTAACCACTCGGCCTAGCGCCCGTATATAAGTAAAATCTAGTGAGCCAACAAACCTAACAAGGTTTCACCTAAGCGGATCTTCAGGGAACGCTGGTTTTTTACTTATTCTGTTCTGCTTAGGTTTGAGCGCTTTTTTGTTAATTGATTACTCGTCTCGGGTTTTTTCTTTGGGCTCCGTACTGGCTCGGTCCGAATCTCTTTAGCTGATGTTCATGTGCTTAGCTCTTTCTGTTTTTACAATCATTTTTTCTTCCACGTATATACGCGGAGGGTTTTCCGAAATGAGTATAGTTATAAGTTTGTGTTTATATATATATATATATATATATATATATATATATATATATATATATATATAATTACTGGCCACAGGTATTCGAGGATACCTGGCTAACAGGGCTGCTATCTAATCCTCATTGTAGACGCCTGCTCAGGCGCACTTCTGCCTGTTCAACACCCACAGAGCCCACCTGTGGTTTATACTGCAACTATGCTGAGTTTATTTTAGTTACAGTTTCTGGGAGAGATAGCGTTATCAAATTTACTAACAAGTCTTGGGTCAATCTGTGGTATGATTTTCAGGTACTTTTCAAAGATGCTGCACGCAGAGATCGCTTCCTCCAGACTAATAATATCAATAAGTCACCTTCCTGATAAATTAACCATGAGGAGATTCTAATCCATGCTTGATGGTCAGAAAGAGAACGGCCACACACCCAATTTAAATGTAAGTAGACACACCAGTTGGTCGACTAAAATTCGTAGAACTGTACCAGAATGCAACATCTAGACGATCAGCTGTTGTATTCTGGTACACTTGTATTAGTGTGTTTACTTTAATTTTTCTTGTCAGACTATGAATGTTTCAGCCGACTCTCGTAATATGTATATAAATGTATCCACAAATAAATCACGGATATTATGAATGATACAGTGAAACACGATGACAGATATTTCTTGGATGCATTATTCATCTCACAATTTTATTGCGATGGATTATTGATCATTGATTATAATCGTCTAATACCTGATTCCTCTTGAATGAGTTCATACCAGCTATTTTTACCAAATTGTTAAGTAGAGCTATCGCATAACATTATAGTTAAGAAAACATTTGCTGATACTAATACTAGAATTGGAGATGAACTGAATCGGACGTTATATTTTATACGAGGCTATTTGATATCTCGAGGTTTGAAAGAGGCTACTCCTAATCATCTTCTATTCTTCTCCGTGTATTTACACTTCAGGACTTTGATAATGGTGGCTCTCTACCATTTCTGGTCTTTTGTAAGTCTTAATATCTGTTGTTTTTGTTTTTTTTGCCATCTCTCCCATACGCTGATACGGCATCCATTCACTCAAGCTCGCCAGCTACGTTGTTCGTTACTTTATCTTTCTAACATTCAATTTGTCTTGTGATATATATATATATATATATATATATATATATAAACACACACACACACCAGGAGTTTATACAACATGCCTGAAGGTTGCCCAGCATGAAGCTGACAATTGTATTATTCTTGAATCTAATTTGTTTTTAGTTGTTAACATTTTTTCCTTAACATTTGTCTTGAATATAGATATATTTATACTAAACAATTTTCAGAATTAAATTTTTTTAAAACTATCACTTTATAAACTGAATAAAGTATTCCTCTCACATACATATTAATGTCTGAACCCACTATACCTACTATGAATGGCATCAGCATTTGACTATTTTGAGATTTTGTATCCAACAACCATCCAAAATGTCATTTGCAAAAGTACTTCAAGTAGAATTGTAATCTAGTCCAGAGTAATTCACATGCATGAATTTTGGCCTTTTCCTGTAGGTTGCTTCTCTAGCTTTTGTCTTAAATTTATAAATAAATTTATAATAAAGTCTGACATCACTATTGGACAAATTTTATAACAAAAGGCTCAATATATATAAAATGTCATGCATGCTCTTAAAAAGGCATGAGATTCAAAATTATGAGATGGAGAAAGAAAGAAAGAAAAAAAAATTCTATATATATATATATATATATATATATATAAAAAACATACTTACACCCTGTGTCCGGAATACTTCTTCAAAATTATCATCTGAAAAGGATCTTGTGAGTATCAAATTTTCCTAGCTTTCCTTACCCATTACTTGCCATAAGAAACCTTACCACTCTCTTAATAATAAAAGTCTCCTTTCTGTTGATATTGTTTCTAGAACTTTGTTGTTGTTTATAAGTTCCTTCTGCAGAACCCCATTTCTGTTACTTCAAATCTCTTCTTCATTACTGAGAAGATATTCCAGCATTCACTACTTCAGGGTTATTCTTGACTAAGGGAAATATGATCGGGTATATTCTTGGAGGGCTTTATTATAGAGTTCTACAACGGCCTCTGTAAAAAATATCTGTTGCCGGGGTAGCACAGCATTATTCTACCTGGAAAAAGCTCTATATAATGGTTAAATGTTCGTCTTTACTGTGAAACAGTCAAATTGCAATATTTTAGGTTATCCATCATAAAGGAAGGAACATCTCTACTTCATGTTTCCTATGTTTTTTTTGTTTGTTTTTTTTTTTGTTTCTTTTTGTTTTTTGTTTTTTAGTTTTTGTTTATTGTTTTTTTTTATTTTGCGGGAGTTATGTAGAATTTTTTTTATGGACTGTTTTCTCTAGTGAAAACATGAAAATGTACTTTTAACGCGTATTTAATATTCATTTATGCCTGGATTATGAGAAGCACAGATTGACACAACTGACAGATGTCCATGTGACACAGATGTTCAAAGATCGGATGAAAAGTTCATAAGATGACCAAGATGTTTCCATGGAAGTTGGCATAATATTCTTTATTAATGATGTTACCCTTTTGAATCAAAAAACACAATGCCTGTTGCCCTCCATAAAACGCAGACCATCACCATATCTGCAGATGAAACAACCATGGTCATCTTTAAGCAGGTGTGGAGAGGTGCTTCAACTGCAGGGACTGTTTCTTTGTCTCTGAATCAAAGTGAGGAACTCGACGCACAAACTTTGTTAGGAAACGTTCATGTAATACAAGATGCATCTCTCAAATAATGTGAGATTTTTTCCCATGATGTGATCAGACTGTTGCGCTTTTGATCCGCTATCAAAAGACGTAGCCCTCACCGAACAGAAACCTTCGTCATGCCAAGTTCTTTGGGCAGAATATTCTCAAATCTGTCACGGGATATACCAACAGGATTGGCTACTTTATTTATAGTCAATAGCTTGTCATCCATCACCATGTGGGGAAAGCAATCAATGTTTTCTTCGGTGATAGAAGTTTCAGGACGTCTAGATTTTATCTCATTTCTCTCTTTTCTAAATTCAGTTTTCCACTTTTGCCCTGTTGATGAAGTAGGGGCGCCAACGCTTAATCTAGCAACCATATCAACTACATATTTTTTTCTGATAATACCACAATGCCAAATTTTTAAGAGAACTCGCTACTAGTTACTTTTGAAATTAGGTGCTAGTTTAAGCAATACAGTTATTAATAAGAATTAAAATTTAATGCATGTAAGATTTCACAGCTCTGGCATCAATCCTTCATATCAATCTAATTAAAATTTCAGCCCCACTCTCGTTGATTCCGCGTTTTGGGTAAGCACGTGTGACCTCCCTAAAACTGCTAATTTCAAATACCAATATTCTGAATAGAATATTATATTATTGCGTCACAAATACTCTGAAATGGAAAAAATAGGGTGCGTGTATCTGTGTGTATGTTTGTTTGTGCTTGCATGTCTAAGTAGTGCTTGCATGTCTACGTGTGTGTTAAACATTTTACGACTGTTCTTTTTAAATCAAACGTGTACATGTTTGAATAGAATAAAAAACTCTTGGGGGTACATTTTCATAGACTAGAATTTTTATCTCTATGTCGATAGATAATAATTTATTTCATTGTTGAAAAAATCGCTCCTCTGATTAAACGCGTGTATAACCTTTTTAGCTTGTAGCAATAAGAAATATATATATATATATATATATATATATATTGAGCTCTCTAGAAGAAAGGTAGACTTTGAAAAACAGTAGCCACCCTAGCGTGTACGCAACGCTCATTCAGTAAAAATGAATTTGAGCACTCTAGCTATTGGGCGAGTAATATGATATGCGCTAAAAAGACTGCCTTCTTCCACCGAACGCCACGTGGCCCAGGGGTAGAGTTGCCGACTGACGCCAATTCAGTCGGGTTTCGAGCCTGGGTTATGTAGCAATCGGAGTCAAACCGTACTGATGAGCTGCGAAACAGATCTGTCTGCGGATGACAATATATATATATACAAGCCCGTTTCGCTGTATCACAGCTCATCAGTGTGGATAAACATATCCACTTGCTTCTGGCCGGGATCGAAACTCGAACGATTTGGTGTCAGTCGGAGTCTCTACTCCCTAAGCCATCGGCGCATGGGGTCAGAAAGGTGAAATTTTAACGTCTTGTATGTAAGCAGTGTATACAGACGCCAGTTACCGAGAGAACTCAATTCATTTCTGAAGAGTCACGCATTATAGCTGAAGTGGAAACTGTTTTTAAAATTTTCTTCTCCAGAGAGCTCAATCATAATGAGAGCATAATATATTAGTCATCCACATACAAGCCCGTTTCGCTGTATCACAGCTCATCAGTGTGGCTAGACATATCCACTTGCTTCTGGCCGGGATCGAAAAACGAAAAAATGGTTTTAAAAAAAGAAAGAGCTTAGTACATGAACGTTAGTCAAAAATGTTCGGACTGAGATCAGCACAAAGCCCAAAGAAAAAAACCCGATACACGTAATCATCTAACAAAAAGCGCTCAATACAGAGGTAGAGCGAAATAAATAGGTAACACCTAATCAGCCAGACGAACCTACCTAGGTTTCACTTAAACGGATCGTCTGTGAAAGCTGGCGAAATAGGAGACGAAGAAACGACATATAAGAAGGAAATTAAGACAACTCACGTGACCATGAAAGGAGGTACAAAAAACAAGGAGGGGAAGTTAACAAGTTTATTACAGAAAAACTTTTAATTTTTTTTATTTCGAAGGAAGAAAGGCAAAGACAAAAACAAAAAGGTACTATCCCACGATAAAAGAACCTATTATATACACGCATTGACACACGGGTTGTAATTGTAGGATTAAGAATAATTGTCCCTTACAGTGTAGATGTCAACAGGAATACGTAGTTTATCAAGTTAAAATTTATAAGAACACGAAAGACTCTGACCCCATTATATACACAGGAGCTACACAGGATAAATTTAAGAAAAGATATTATAATCATACTAGTAGCTTCAATAACGAAAAGTCTAAGCACAGCACTACTTTATCCACTTACGTATAGACCATTAAACAAGAACTTAATAGATACCCTATCTTAAAATGGGGGAAAATGAAGAGACGCATTAAATATAAAGCTGCCCAGCAATTTTGTAGGCGATGTACAGAGGAAAAACTAGCTATAGATTTGTAAAAACAATCGAATAATTTATTGAATTCCAAGATGGAAATATTGAATAAATGTAGGCATAGGAAACCCTGGCTGTTGGAAACATTGTAATTATTAACATTTTTCGGGTTGTTGTTCTCACATTTGTTGTAATATTAACGACGTTCTGACCGTTCTATGCTCTGGCCTTCTTCAAGTGTTTGAAATTTCGAACTGACCCCTTTATTGCATCCACCGAGAGAGTTTGATCTAGTTCCACGTCTACCGAAATAGATTGATCTAGTTCTACTATTCTATTTTCTTGAAAATTTACACGCTTATAGTACAACTGTGTAAATTTTCAAGAAAATCGGTTCAGCCGTTTCGGAATCTATAGGTAACAGACACACACACATACAGACACACACAGACAAAGTTCCATTTATAAATAAGTTTATATATAAATTATATATTTATTCTTCGACCACAACGGTTGAGTGGAGTGGTAGTCAGAGAGAATCACGCACATGCAAGGGAGTTGCCGGGAGTCATTGACTTGCGAATGTTTTCTTATCTTCTCTCTTCTCTACGTTCTTTTGATCTTTCGTCGGTCTTCTCTCTTTGGACCGAGAAACCCCGATCTTATATAAACTGAAATCTCCACGTGTTTTTGCCTTCTAAGCTGTTCTTTAAATTGTGTCATCTGTGGCTATGCATATCTGTCAGTCATTTCCGACGACTATTGCTTTGAATCCGACTGCCTTTGGTGTAATAACACCCCAGCCGACCTTGTTTATATTTTATGTGTGTCCTGCTTTTGATGTTGATCATATTTCTGTCGAGTCACAGAAATGTATTACAGCAAAAATTGTCTGACAGCCATGACTGGGTTCTCTTGCTTGCACGGAATGATGCAAAGGTTACTAGCAGCTGCCCTCTTGACCCAGGGCAGCTCTAACTCCTCAAGGCACTTGATGTAGGCAGGCGTGTTGAATAAATGGCTTTCTGTGAAGATGAATGGAGGCATAACATCGAAACCACTAATGATTGCTCCAGACACCATGATGTTGACTGGATATTTGGTTGTCATCCCTCTTGGTGCATCTTTTGGGGACACAGCATCTTCTGCACCGTCCTCAGATTGACACCAAATGTTTGTATTGAAGTTACCGGTGCTAATTTTGTGCTGTACAGAATGCCTTTTGCAAATTTTGAACGGCATTAATTACCTATGGTGTTCTTTTTCTCACAGACAGCACCCAACTGCCCCTACTATACTGTGAGGTTGGCAAATTCAAAGGCAAAAAACGCGCATCCGTAAAATTAAGAAAATATAAAACGGCGACAATTTACCCATCGATCCAATTCTGTGTGTGTGTGTGTGTGTGTGTGTGTGTGTGTGTAGTCATCTGCAGACAGGATTGAAACCCGGCCGAATTGGCGTCAGTCAGCGATTCTACCCCACGAGTTATGGGCGCCCGTTAGATGAGCGCAGACTTTTTAGCGTCTATAAGAGAGCGTGCAATTTTAAATTAATTAATTAGTGATGCAAATCGAGGCATAGAACACAAATGCCAGGCCTTTTCTGGAAGATTGAAATTGTAATTTATTCGAAGGATATTAAAATTCGTAGCATATCATTTCTGTCGAATTAAAAGGTTACAGTTATTTTGCACCAGTCTTAGCAAAAAAAAAAACACTCATAAAAGAAAGAACTGTGTTTTCATTGGTTTTGTTAAGAAAAATAAAACGGTGAAATATTTTTTTTTCTATCCAGAAATTCAAATGCCTGTTTTCTATACAGACCCGCCTCGCAGAAAATGCCGGCACGATGCAATCTTTCGTGGTTGAAAATAGACAGCTATTTGTCATCGGTGTCAAAGATCGTTGTTTGAGTCGGGGAAACAACCAGAATCTTGAAGACTGTTTTTCCTGGCAGGCAAACATTAATATATGTCAAACTGGCACAACACAAACTTATTAATTGAGTGAGCACATATGGGCTTCTAGCTATGTATTGTCCCAAGCATCCATGAGCATATCGTCGATGTCTCCGTTTATTATTGGGAAACATATTTTATTCAAAGTACCTCAGAATCTAAAAATATGTTTACAACAGGCATTCAATATTCACACACACACACACACACACACACACACATACACACACACACACACACACACACACACACACATATATATATATATATATATATATATATATATATATATGGTAATTATTATTATTATTAATCGACATACTGGAAATCGGTAGATATAAAGTTTCGGTGTTAAAACACCATCAGCAGGCAGTAGTTGTAGTGAGCATTTTTTAAAGTAAATACCTTATTGTGAATTATACTTCCATTAGTAACTATTAGTCATATATATATATATATATATATATATATATATATATATATATATAAGGTGTTCAAGTGGGCTGAAGATCGCGCGAAATTCAGGTTATGACTATCCTTTCATAGAAATTAAAGTTGTTAAGCGTTTTTTTTTTATGTCTAGGCAATCCAGGCATTCAGCACTTTACTGAGTAATTAGGTGCAAGCGTTCATGTCTCTTTTTGTATTGCTGTCCTTGCTGTACTTGTTCGAGATTTTATCTTGTTTATTAAGTCATTTTTTGGCAAATTGTCCGTTGGTTGTGCTACATTTAACTAGCAAATAACAATGAACGTTTCCCAACATTTGCACGAATGTAGTGCCGGTAAATTCTGAGTAACGCCTATCTACTATAATGAAGATTATGACACATTCATGATGCAAGAAGAAATATTTCTAAAAAAAATACAAGCTTTCCCTCAAAAAACAATATGAAAAACATAAGACACACATACACATACTAAATTCAATCGCGCTAAAAAAAACTTTTGCGAACCATTGCAAAAATAATATTCCAAAAACAAAAAAAAGCTGAATGACCCATAGAATTGAATCAAAATAGCTGTAAACAATTTTGATTTATTAAGACGAAATCAAATTTCGCAAGTCAGGGTAAAAAAAAAAAATTTGTCAAGTGTGAAAAAAAATCCAAGAAACAAACACGCACGCATATGAACCTTCTCAATTGCTCATCGACCACTTATCTATATATACACTGTGTTTTAGTCCGTCAAAAAGACAAATGGATCTCGATATGTAAAATCACAAGTTTATTCACCTGAAGGGAGTCAACTTTTGAATCGAAACACGTGTAGCGATACAAATACTATTATGGACAGTTAATATACTTTACAAAATGCAAGTATTATTATTATTATTATTATTATTATTATTATTATTATTATTATTATTAATAACAATACGGCTTCTCGCATATATATATTCTACCTCTGAGCTATGAGCGCTCGGTAGAAGGAGGCAGACATTTTAGCGTGTATATTATCATTATACACGCCCAATAGCCTAGAGTGTTCTAATTTATCGCTGAATGAACGATGCGTAGATGCTAGAGTAGCTACTGTTTTTCAAAATCTACCATTTTTCCAGAGTGCTCAATCAGCGTGTGAGAGCGTAAATAATCTATATATATATAGCGTAAATAGTATATATATATATATATATATATATATATATATATATATATATAGCGTAAATACTTTTTAATTAAAAACAAATACGTTACATTTTTCATTCGTGTAAATTTGTTGCTAGTCTGTCTTCGGCGTTTAACGTCTGTAGTAATTAACTGAAAACTGCTCTGTTTAAAAATGACAATATATTAAAATCATGAGCAGTTAAATATTATTTTACATACGTCCACGCGAATTGTAATGAACGAGCGGCTACACGACTGTATCAAACTGCGTGTCAAGAACGAAAGTAGCCAAGCCAACCAACCTTTTGCTGCTATTTATCGTTGCGTTGCTGAGACAACGCAGCGATAAACCGTAAAGTTTCTTTACACTTAATAACTCAAAAATGAAGGATTTGCGGACACATGTTTTATGGATATTTGTCATCGTTTTGGTGCAAAGAACCAGCTCCCAATATTTGTAAAATGATATCCATACACTTAGTGATATTAATTATGAACACGGCAGCAATGTGCTTACCGTGTTGGGAATATAACATACACATGAATCTATATACATAAACTCTACATATATTCATGTACACGTAAAATAAAATTCAACCTTGACAATGAATAAAGCTACAGCATTTTGGAAAAATCATTTGGAAAATTTCTATATAATTTGATGAAAAAAAAAACTCATAACACATTATAAAAAATTATTAAAAAAAAATTAATGAAAATACTTTGTTTGTCATTATGAATAAAACCCAGCATATGCGTGTGTGTTCGCGCGCATGTTAACTATAAATATTAATAACACCATATAAAAATTCAACTACCACATTCCCTCATTTTTGTTTATTAGAACTTAAATTACTTCACTTAGTGTCATCCATAATTTATCAAGACTTTTTAGTTAACCTGATGTTTATTCATGAGCATTCAAACTTTTGAAAACGTAAAGACATTTTTACTTTTGTTTATAAAACGTGTTGCAAAATAAAATTCTTACATAAAGTCCATCAGAGGATGAAACGCATCAGCTAAGATAAATTTTCTTTTTATCTTTATTCACATAAAGTGTGATGCAGAAAAATCCGGAAAAATATTAATGGATCATAAAAATCAGCGGTTTTTAAAGAACAAATTAATATATTCCAGTAAAAGTTTAGACACAGACATGCACATATACAAGAGGAAAAATACTATACGAGTCCACCACTTTCTCTAAGCGGGACCGGAAACGGGGTAGCATTTGGTTACGACGTCACATGTTGGCCATGGCGTCCCTGATGGTTTCCTTGAGAGCCTCCTTGGTTTTGTAGGGCCTGCTGTTAACCTCCCTTGCCACCACAAAAAGGTGGAGAAAAATGCAGTCTGGGGATATTGTAAAGGAGAGAAGGGGTCATAATTCGTAGTGACTGGGCGGTGATCAAATGGCTCCTTTTAAGTTTTATAATTCAGCTCCTCTTGATTTTCTTGGCAATTTTTGTCGTGCTTCTGATAGGGTTATTCTTCGCAACTTCGACAACTGATGGCACCAGAGCTCTTCTACTCAACAAGAAATTGTCCTTGTAATCTGAGGCCCCTTATGCCTGCCTTGCAAAAGCATAAGGGGCCTCTATAGTTTTGGAATATTTAACCATTCTATGACTTCCTTGTAACATGCACGAAGGCTCTCGACAGTCGTATTCTAAAGACATGTCGATTAAAAAGTACCTCGGGTGTCAAGGGTTAGACAGCATAATACTTTCTAATAGAGGTCGCGAAACCTCCCGACACCATGAGGTTACGGTGCTGTTCCCTGTGTAGAAAAATCTGGATTAATCTGCACCACATTATATATATATATATATATATATATATATATATATATATATATATAGTGTGGTGCTGATTAATCCAGATTTTTCTACTCGAATGTCGAAACGAATGTACAATTGTAGTGGATATATAAAAAATTCTGTACATGTTCTAAAATATAATTTATAATATATATATATATATATATATATATATATATATATATATATATGCCAAAACACATTTTATCAGTAGTACCACTGAAAAAACAACAACCTTTGGGCTAAATATTATCACAACTCTCTCTCTCTCTCTCTATATATATATATATATATATATATATATTTGTGTGTGTGTGTGTGTGTGTGTGTGTGTGTGTTTGTGCGTAAGTGAATGCAAGAAATTCAACTGGATTTTTCCCTAAACGCTAAAATCTCAACATTCACAAATCAAGAGTTAATAAATTATCTATCCCCCTTATCTTCATGATCTTCACTCTCTTCTACTTCTTCTTTCATTCATATCACGTTCCGCATTCATCATAACCATTTGAACAGTAATCGTCTACATGAAGTCCACTCGCATCTTATATCAAAAACATTGTCACACTTTGATGCATCCATAAGCAATAAACGGTCCTATTTCAATAAAAAATGTTGATAATCCCCGACCACGCGAAGATTTGCAGCTGGCAACAGATCCAGAGTAAATCTGACTATTTTTAATATTATCCGATTTTCATTCATAGCAATAATTTGCACTTTTTTAAACAATATTCGTTTCAATGGGAAATTGAATTAATTCTTAGTCCATTTAAGTTATCCGATTAATACTTTCAGAAACATATCCTAAATTATAATTGCAAGTTGTGTTAGGACGTAGGTGATCATGGCTATTTAAATATATCTGTTTTTTATTAGCAAATTGTTCTCTTCTTGAGAGGTATAGTTGCCCTCTCCACTGTTTTAGAACCAAAGTTGTCCTTCTTCTAATCTGACTACCACCCAAAGCTAAAGAACCCCAGTTTGCTATTCCTGGGCATGACGATAAACTACATCCGGTAGCAAGGTCTTTGTTCGGGAGATTGAAGGTTTTGAAGGGCGTGGAAATACTGATGTATTGCTGTTGTCCCCAGGCTCACCCTGACCCAAAGTGGAAGTCCTTTTAGGGTTCCAGCTATGGGCAAATAGTGAAAACCCGAAGAAACAAAAATATCATGATCTCCCAGACGTGATCAAATTCCAAGTAGGCATCTACGCATCTGGCACCACAGTTTACCTCCGCATCAGTAAGAAATCTGGTGAGGCGGACAAACATTTTGCTGCTGATCTTGAGAAGGACCCCTACAGTCGGTGGTGGACTGGGTTAAGAAGTGTCTTGTAAATTTCAATGCTTCTAAAACGAAACTGTTATCTGTCAAACATCACAGACAACCTATCATGCCCCACATAAGCATAGACCAAGCAAGTCTCCCTGAAAGCAATATAATGCGCCTCCTCGGCCTTACCCTATCTTCCGACCTCAAGTAGAATCATTACATTGACTCAATAGCTGAATCAACTGTTAGAAACGTTGGGTCACTGTGTCGGACAGAGAAAGTTTTTTTTTTCCGACTGAATCGATCTTGCACATAAAATACGTGCATAGAATATTGCTGTCATATATGGTCAGGCGCCCTTGCTGTTCATCTCAGTGTTCTCGACAGGCTCCAAATGAGAATCTGTAATGTGATTGGTCCCGACTTGGCAGCTTGACTCCAGCCCTATTCCCATCGGCGGGACGTGGCTTCCCTCTGTCTCTTCTATAAATATTTTCATAGCATCGTCTCTGACGAACTTAAGTCACTGGTTCCCCCACCACAAGAATTTACTCGTGCAGCCAGTCGGGCCACAAGGTACCCATTTACAGTTAGATCTACCAAATGCAGCCGACAATTCTACTCCAGCAGTTTCTTTTCTTGCATTTCCCGCTCGTGGAACTTCTTTCCATATACTTGTTTTCCTAACGGCTATAACCTGTAGGAGTTTAAATGCAATGTCCATACTCAGCTCTTATCCACTTGACTCAAGTCCTTTCTACATGTCTTACGGCCATATCACGTTGAATACAACGGTTCTCGCTCGATCACCGAAGATAAGCAACGTTGAGCCTGGTCAGTACTTAGATGGGTGACCTCTTGGAAATACCAGGTGCTGTAAGCGTTTAGTGACGGATGTGCGTTGTGGTGCAGTGGATATCGGCTCGAAAAGAGAAATCGGTGAACCGAGTTCGAATTCCAGTTGAATACCCTGCATTCACTTAAGCACTGGTACCCTTGGGAAAGGTTTTAATCCGTCCCCACCCTCCAGTTATGGGTTAAATAAAAGGGTAGGACGTGGGGACCCTGCCCTTAAAAAAAACAAATCCCAATGAAACTTGATAAAAGAAGAAAGTATTACTAGACACAAGACCTATATAAAAACAACAATAAATTGTTGAAAGAAAAAGGTATTACCTGGAATAAATAAATAAAAATTTAGTTGGCATTAAATGACCCGCCGAGGTTGCTTTGCCATAAAAACAAAACAATCAACCTTTCTTCATCACCTCGTATATTTTGTTCTTTTCTTTTCAAATTTCGCAACTGTCTTTAAACCTGTGTTCCCATCCTTATCGTGCTCTTTCTCTGACACCCCCTGTAACTGTTTCATTATTCTCTTCACTCTCCTCCTGACTGAACTTTTATTCTTATATAGCCCCTTACGCATCAGTGGCGGTACCGCCTTGCTTCTGGTGAAACAATTAAAAAAATTCCAGATGTTTAGCTTCGATCGGGATAAATATCGTTAGAGTCTCTCAGTGAAAGCGAACTTTGTCGGAGGAATTCTGCCAACTGAGATTGGTGGATTTGTTTTAAAGAACATAATACGAGATCATACATTTGATAGAGTTGGACTAGACACTTTCGATTGCTCTGTTGTAAAACAATTTAGTTTCTGTTCGATCTGACTGACAGGTTGATCGATGTCCCATTAGTATGCTTATTAGGTAATCAGTTACTAAAGTAGCATGCTAATTAATTTTTTTTTTTTTTTGTGAGGTGCGGTTCATAAGATTCTAAATATCTTTCCCTTCTTTATAGCATTTATCGGATTCTATGGAGATCTTTGTTACTTTCCTCGGGGCGCAATCATAAAAACGCATATTGCAAAGTAGTATCATTAAAGAAAGAAAGAAAAAAAGTAAGAAAGAGATTAAATTAATAAAATCGAAAGGCGGAAAAGTGAGATGTAAGTACTAAACTGAATGGGTATAAAAGAAAGAAAGAAAGAAAGAAAGAAAGAAAGAAAGAAAATCGAAAGGAGGGAAAAGTGGGGTAAACGTTTGAAAACGAGAAAGAAAGAAAGAAAGAAAGAAAGAAAGAAAGAAAGATGGAATCAATAAAATCGAAAGGAGCGAAAAGTGGGGTAAACGTTTGAAAACGAAAGGGAATAAAAGAAAGAAAGGAAGAATGAAAGAAACAAAGAAGAAAGAAGGAGATGGAATTAATAACATCGAAAGGAGGGAAAAGTGGGGTAAACGTCTGAAAACTGACAAAATACAGCGAAGAATCTGTAATATGATTGATACCAACATGGCTGACCGCCTGCAGTATCTCTCTCACCGACGTGACGTGGCATCCCTGTGCCTCCTCTATAAATACTTTCATGGCTTCTGCCATGACGAACTTAAATCACTGGTGCCCCCTAGATGTGAATTTTCACGAGATACTAGATTGGCAACTAGGTCCCACCCTTTTACAGTGAAACCGATGAAATGTAACCGCAATTTCTACTCTAACAGCTTCTTTCCTCGCACTTCCCGCCTGTGGAATTCCCTACCGCATGCTTGCTTCCCCGACGGCTACAACCTCCATGAGTTTAAATGTAAGGTCAATAAACACCTCCTAACACACTAACTCACACCCACTCTCTCCAACTCTCTCTCTATGTACATCTTAAGTCGTCTATCACCCTCCTTCTGACATTTCCCACACCCAATCCCTCTATGTAACCCCCTGCGCTATAGTGGCAGTGGAATGCCTTGCTTGGGGTGACACGATTTAAAAAAAAAAAAAAAAACTGTTCCCCTTTCTCATCACTCACCTCTTCTCTAACCCCCTGCGCACCAGTTGCAGTTCTGCCTTGCTTGGGGTGAAATGATTTAAATAAAACAAAAATCGTGAAAGAATAAACAAATGATAAAAAAGAAGGCGTAGGAATAAAAGGAGTAAATATATAAATGAAATGAAAAATACGATTAAAACTGACTTAAGAAACGAATACTCCTTTGCGGATGGCCAATAAAAGTAAAGATAATCACGAAATTGAGAGAATAAAATATAAGATAAACAGAAAGAAACAAAACAAAGAAAAAAGTTAGAGAACTTAAGGAAGAATAAGAATAAGACTTATACAAGGAAAGAAAGAAACAAAGAACGGCTAAATAAATAACAAATGTTCGTAGGAAAAAGAAAGAGAAAATAAAAAAGTAAAGGATAAAGAGGAAAATGCAAAGGAACAAAGATATAATGAAATCAACGTAGAAGAATTAGATTAAGAAACAAAGTTAGAAAACTGAAACAAAGAAAAATGGTTAAAAAAAATGGATGTAAACAAACAAGAAATAAAAATGCATGGAAAGAATTGTAGGAAGGAAAAAAGAGAAAATTAAGAAAAACCGAAAGAAGAGAAAAGAAACATGTACGTAGTAAAAAGAACGAAAATAAAAATGAAAGAAAAAAAGAAAGAACGAGAGAAAGAAAGAGAAAATAAATAAAAAGTAAAAAGGAAAGATCATGGGTACATAATAAAAAAAAAAGACAAAGAAATATAGCAAGAAAAACTGGAACAAAAAAAACAATAAAGTAAAAAGAATAAAATGTACGTGGTAAAAAAAACGAAAATAAAACTGAAAGAGAGAAATAGAGAAAAAAGGGGGGAAATTAATAAAATAAAAAGAAGGAAAAGTTACATTGTAACAAGTAAGAAGAAAGAAAATCAATTAAAAAAAAAGAATGATGGAAAGAGAAAAAGAGGCAATTAATACAACAAAAAGAAGGGAATTATTACGCGTACATATTAAAAAGAAGAAAATAAAAGACAAAGTTAACGGGAAAGAAAAAAGAAAGTAATAATATGAAAGAGAAAGGAAAAGTTACGAACAGATTGTAAAAAGAAAGAAAGAAAAGAATGATAAGGAGAGTAAAAGATGCAATAAAACAGAAAGAAAAGATACATATTGGAAATAAAAAGAAAGAAAATAAAAATGAAAGAAACAAAGAAAGAAAGATAGGAAGAGAAAAAAAGGCAATTATTAAAACAGATGGAAGCGGAACGCGACTTATACATGGTACAAAAAACGAAAACAAAATTAAAAGACAGAATGAAAGAGAGAGAATAAATTAATGAATTAGAAAGAAAAGAAAAGTTACGTGTACGTCGCAAAAAAGAAAGAAAATAAAAGACAAAGAAAGAAAAAATAAAGGAAGAATGAGAAGAAGGGAGAATTTAACAATTGACAAAATAGGCGGAAGAGATATGTGACATATCAGTAGGTCAGTCAGTTAAGTGCTATACGTGATACACGTGACTGACTGGGCAGAAGATTTTCCCGCAGTAGGTTGCCATTGCTTTCTGCGGTAGACTAGTTGCCGACCAAGGCTATAGAACCCAATCTATCCTGTTATTGAACTCATAACTGGAGGGAAGAGAAGGATTCCCAAGGATATTTGCGCGTAAGTGAATGCAATGAATTCAGCTGTAATTGGAACTCGGCTTCCCGATTTCTCGTTCCGAGCCGATATCCAATGCACCACAACGCACATCCATTCATACGTATATGTGACATATACGTATGAAAAAATCGAAAATAAAAGAGAAAAAAAGAAAAGAAAGAAAGAAAAAAATTAGGAAGGGAAAATAGTGGCAACTAATAATATAGAAACAAGAAAAAAGCTACATGTTCGTAGTAAAAGAAAGCAAATAAAAATGAAAGAAAAAAGAAGAATGAGCGAAAGAAATGAAGAAAGAAAGAAGCAATTAATAAAACAGAAAGAAGGAAAACGTGGCATCTACAAAGTAAAAAGAAAGAAAGTGAAAAACAATCAAATCTAAAGAAAGGAAACGTTACATAGTAATAATAAAGAAAATAAAAGACGAGCTAAGAAAGAAAAAAGAATTCTATTAGGAAAAAAAGGAAAGAATAAATCAGAAAGAAGAGAAAAGTTACATGTGCGTATTAAAAAGAACGAAAATAAAAAGGAAAGAAGGAAATAATGATAAGAAAAAAAGGAAGAAAAAAAGATGAAATTATTAAAACAGAAAAAAAGATAGCAGTGACGTGTGCTTAGTAGAAAGAACAAAAATAAAGGTGTAAGAAAGAAAGGAAAAAATGCAGTTACTTAAATAGAAGGAAAGAAAGCGTAAAATGATCGCTGTAAAAAAGAAAATATATGCAAAAGAAAAAAATAATGAGAGAAAAAAACGAAATTAAAAATAGAAATAAGGAAAAGTTACGAGAACAAGAAGAATGGGAATGAAATACAAAGAAAGAAAGAAAGAAAGAAAGAAAGAATTGTATTAGGAGAAAAAAGAAACGATAAAACAGAAGGAAAGGTAAAGTTTCATGTGCGTATTAAAATGAACGAAAATAAAAGAGAAAGATGGAAATAATGATAAGAAGGAAAAAAGATAATAAAACAGAAGAAAGATAGCAGTGACATGTGCTTAGTAGAAAGAACAAAAATAAAGGTGAAAGAAAAAAAATGAGGTTACTAAAATAGAAAGAAGGAAAACGTAAAATAATCGCTGTAAAAAGGAAGAAAATATATGCGAAAAAAAGAAAAATGAGAGAAAGAAAAACGAAATTAAAATAGAAAAAAGAAAAAGTTACGAGTACAAGAAGAAAGACAATAAAAGACAAAGAAAGAAAGAAAGAAAGAAAGAAAAATGATAGAAAAGGGAAAAAGCAGAAACTAATAAAACAAAAAGAAGGAAAAAGTGATATGTACGTAGTAAAAAGTAGAAAAATGAAAGGAAAGAAAGAGAGAAAGAAAGATGAAATACATAAAATAAAAAGATCGTTAAAAGTTACATGTACATAGTAGCAAAAAAAAGACATTAAAAGAGAAAGACTGAAAGAATAAAAAGATGGAGAAAAAAAGGCAATTAATGAATCACAACGAAGGGAAACGTTACGGTTACGTAGTAAAAAGAGCGAAAGTAAAAGTGAAATTAAGAATCAAAATAAAAAAAAACAATGAATGAAAAAAGTTGAAATTAATAAAAATAAAACAAAATAAAAAGTAACGTGTACATAATTAAACAAAAGAAAAGAAATGACAAAAGAAGGGAGAGAAAAAGAATGAATGTAGATAAAAGACAAACAATGCAAAAAAGTAATATTGAGAGAAAAAAAGAAAGGAATGAGAAGTTAAAATAAAATAAAGGTATAAATCGATGTGTCCGTAGTAGAAAGAAAGAAAGAAAGAAAGAAAGAAAGAATATATTAAAGTAAAGGACAATTTGGAGAAGCAGTAAATTCATAAAGTCAATGAAAAAAAATGAGTACAGAGACATGTTGAAGACTCAAGAAACCCTCACCAAATGTCATTGTTGTCTCTTTACAATGAAAAAAAATTCTCTCCATGGCTTTTATCTGTCGATTTAATCTTCCATTAACCGAAAACTTCTGTCAGAAAATTAAGTCGATCAAAGACAAATGATTTGGCAGTCAAAATAAAAATCTCAGCTAATAGCCTCATTTTTTTTTTATTACTTTTTTTTTTAATGGGCAAAGTTCCATAGAGATTCTAGTCTAAGTCATTTCGATGTTGGTTTCACTTTCGTTTATTTCTTTTTGATTGTTTTTTTCTTTTTTAATTATTTGTTTTGTTTTTATTCAATTGGAACAAAAGTATCGGCTTAGATAGGTTTTAAACATTATTAATGGGTATTTATTAGGAATATAAGAGACAATTTTGTTTCGTTAATTATACAGTCACAAACTGGATCTAAAAATGGAATTCAGTTTGAATTGTCTTGTTCAAGCCGGTGGTATGTGTATTCTACTGGTAGCGGTTTGTAAGAAAATATATCTCATATTTGGAATAAATATCCATTAATAATGTTTAAAAGCAATCTCAGCGGATACTTTTAAATCATAACCCTTTTGACACTTTTTCTTTATTAATTTTGTTCCAATTAAAAAAAGAAAACAAATACACAAGAATACGGTTGAAAGTTTGATACGATGGAATCTGAAAAGGTCGTGGAAAAATGCTTTATTAAGCATTCAAAATGAGTATTATTCTTTTAAACAATTTTTTTAACCTGCCTTTTTTATATAATCATAATCTGGGTCATAAACAGTGATCTTGGGCAAGCGAAGAGCGTGGTTTTTTGCGGTTTCCACTTAATTAAATAAAAGACAGCTATTAACAAAAAAAATCTAAAATGGACAAATCACTTCGTAGGATATCGGCTGTGCTTGTTAAGAACATGTTTTGTTTCCTAGACAGATATCGCACCAGGTATTTATTTGCTTTGTTCTTGAGTTTTTTTCTTTATCAGACCCAAAGCTCCAGTCACAACAGCATAGGTTTTAATGTAATAAGTATCCTATTTTTATATTTCCAAGTTATTGTATCTGCTTTTTGCAGAGATAATTCTGTCACTATTTCTGTTTAATCTACGTTGATAGAAAAAGTACCAAAGGATGATAAAGTTTGCTCCGTCAATTACAAATTCAGGATTATATTTGTATCAGATTACAGCTAATTTTATCATGTAGTCATGACAGATATTCCAGTGCAAAGTTTTACCTATTCTGCCATGGCGATTTTCTTTTACTCATCGACTATCATTAATATTACTTTAAGGCGGAAGTATTGTATTCGGTTGCATGTCTTATTCTGTCTAACCGTGGTTAAATATCTCAAGACACGCTTAATGGATTTGGATAAAACTTTTGATGATGAATGGTCACATGACTGGCACGAACTGATTAGATTTTGGATTCGATTTGTCACAAGATCAAGTTTCTGGGTTATTTTTCCAGTTTTATTTAGTTTTTGCTTTTTAAATTCCAAATACTGAATTATTTTCCCTATATTCTTTTAAATACAGAATTATTTTCCCTATATCCTTTTAAATACTGAATCACCTCCCTTGATTAATTTTAAGCGTGCATTTAATTTTGAGAGTGGTCGAATTCGTTTTTTGTATTTTCACTCTTGAGTGTGGTCAAGTTTCTTTTTTTAATCATATCACTCCAAGCAAGGCGGTAACGCTACTGATGTGCAGGGGGCTACATAAAAGGAAAAGATTAGGAGATTGAAGAGAAGGACAAACCAGTTAGAAAGGAGCAAGAGAAGGATGGGAATGCAGGTGTGATGGCAGTTGCAAAGGTAGAGAGAAAGAAAAGGATATACAGGGCGGTGTGGAAAGAATTAGGGTCAAGTAGTATTGACCTTGCATTGACCTTGCATTTAAATTCCTGGAGGCTGTAGCCGTCAGGAAAGCAGGAATAAGGAAGCGAGTTCTACAGGCGGGAAGTGCGAGAAAAGAAGCTGAAGAAGTAGAATTGTCGTCTGCATTTGGTTGATCTTTGAATGGGTGAGACCAATTTGCCAGTCTTTTTGCACGAATAAACGCCTGTTGCGGAGGCACCAGTGACTTAAGTTCGTTGGAGCAGAAGCCATGGAAGTATTTATAGAGCAGACAGAGGAAAGCCACATCTCGTCGGTGGGAAAGTGGCTGTAGTCGAGCCCCCAAGTCAGCACCTACCACATTACTGATTCTCCTTTGAAGCCTGTCTAGAACACGGAGATGACCAGCGTGGACACCAGACCATATATGGCAGCAGTACTCCATGCACGGACGAATGGTTGATTTGTATATATGCAGGATGGTTTCAGGTGGGAAAAACATCCTGGCCCGACACAGTGACCCAACCTTAGTTCATTGGAATTATTCTTTCTCATTTTAATAACTATCTCTTGCTAATCGCTGAGGCGATGTCGGCTTTGCCTTAGCGGAGGTTTGTGGTCCTTGACTGCTCTTTTTCGTTATTATTATTATTATTATTATTATTATTATTATTATTATTATTATTATTAATGAGTGAGAGGGCAGCACGAAAAAAAGTGACACCGGGTGATAAATATACCAGAATGGCATATCAGGCACATGCATTGATACAAATGTGCGCGGTTAGATGATATGTTCTGATAAATAAAAAGAGCAGTGCATTAAGTTATAGGTGGAATTCATTTATTCCTACTAAATTGGTACATTGGGAACACTTCGATTTCAGATGCATCAAATGGTTTGAAGCCACGAATACAGAAGGAGAATTTATTGATTTGACGTTGTTGGGAAGCAGAAAGATTAAACCTGAAACAGCCCTTTTAAATTCCTATCTATTTTCTCAGCATATTTTGCAATATGCGACGGCCATTTTTGATTTATGTGAAAACCTGTTTTTCATGGCAAAAAATATCTTTATATAATTTAAGATGATCTCTATATTTCTACTACTGGAAAAGCAATCAATTAATATTCATACTAAATTGTTTTTTTAAGCTCATAGTCTGGTAATGGACATTTAAAAAGTCAGAATTTTTGAGGTGATGAATGTTTTTAAAAGCTCATGTTTCATCTGGGTGTTTTTAATCATAACTCGGATTTCTTTTCTTTGATATATGTGAATTGACAAGAATTATTGATAAAAGTTGGGGGTTCGTTTTCTGTTGCCTTCTCTGGGCTTGGAATTTGGTTTCTCTTAGAATGAATGACAACCAAAGTTTATAGAGAGTTCAGTCTACAATGCTATTTTACAAACAATAGAGGTGTTCATAGAAAAATCTCAGTGGATGGGAAAATCTGCTCTTTCAGTTACATATTTAGGATTATGTTCATATCAATATACAGTTGTTTTTATACTGTAGTGATATTGACCTACCCTGTCATTATGTTTTTGTACTGAGTGGGTGGGGTTATTGCGCATCCTGGGTTAAGGTGATCAGTTGTTTCAATGACCGCTTGGGGATACCAGGTGTTGTAAGTTTTGATGTTCGTGTAGTGTAATGAATAAGGGGTGGTACTGGAAATTAGAAAGCCAGATTTCAATTCCAGTTCGGTTCGATATATTCATTTGCGTACAAATAATTTGGAAAAAGTTATCAATATGCCTGTAACAGTTATGGTTTATTTGGTATAACTTATATCAGGAATTTTTTTAGTATTTCCCCTAAAATTATTACAATTTAAAATATCTCACGGCTTTAAATAATCTACCAAAATAAGGCCGTAAAAAATAAACAAATTAATCTATTTGCTTTAGGCCTAATCTTTTCTTGTTTAAGTTAACATGTTGTTTCTCTGGCAGTAGTAACTGCCTCGGGGCTATTTCAGAATCAACCGGAATTCTACTGCATTATTATCATTGTTATTATTATTATTATTATTATTATTATTAGTAGTAGTAGTAGTAGTAGTAGTAGTAGTAGTAGTAGTAGTCTGTGTGCCATGTTCACAACTTTTTAGCCTTCGTAGTTATAAGCAGGGATGTGCGTTGTGGTGCAGTGGATATCGACTAGGAACGAGAAATCGTGTAGACGAGTTCGAATTCCAGTTGAATTTATGCATTCACTTACGCGCAAATACCCTTGGGAAAGGTATTAATACGTCTCTTCCTTCCAGTTATTGGTTAAATAATAGATTGGGTTTTATAGACTTGGCTGGCAACCAGTCTACCGCAGAAAGCAATGGCAACCTACTGCGGGATAATCTTATGCCCAGACATGATTGCCCAAGCATGTTTCACTTATGGCACTTAACTGACTGAGTTATACGCAAGTTTTGTTCCTTCCTATTCTCACCGTCCGTGCTTTGTTATCCGTTTGCCCAAACGCACTCGGTAGATTACTCGCTGTGTTGCTATGCACCTTTTCTCTTCATCATGTCATATGAGAGTTGAATTCTCCCAACCCGTTGTCCTCATTTCGTGTCCCAGAAATTTCAGCTCTCTTTTTCACTAAGTGAAAGTATCATGTTCATTCCTATTATTTTAAAAGTTTTTTCTCGTTTCAAAATTACTCCGGAAAAACAAGAATCCTTAAAAACCCAAAGACGTTATTCACATAAAAAAAACAAAAAAACAATTATTCTTCGAATTTTTTTCTCAAATTTTAAACATTTTTTCCTATGTTAACTTATTGTTTATGAACCTTCTTTTATGTTAGGTAGGATCTATTAACTCTATTTATATTATTCGGATTATTGTTCCCATCTTTGTTGCCATTAGTAAGACGTTTCGGCTGTTGCCCGCTCTGGCCTTCTTCAGAAATTTCAAACCGAACCCTTTATTACGATCACTGGGCTGTATAACTACCATTCCTTGTGTTAAGCCTCCTTTGGTAATTATGAGTTATGTTTCTCTAACCGGAATCTCTTAGTTACTTGTTCACCACTACTGTAGCTTGGTACTGAACTCACAACTCTTTGGGTCTAGTCACTGGAACTAAACAACGTCTATATCCACTGGTCCTAATAATGATAATTATATACCCCAGTGATTCGTAATAAAGGGTTCGGTTCGGAATTCCAAGCAGTTAAAGAAGGCCGAAGCGCACAACTGTCGAAACGTCGTACAAATGACAACAAAGGTGAGGACAATAATCCGAATAATGTAAATAGGATTTGTTAAATAAATGAGAAATTGTAGAAATTAATCTTTTGTTTGACTCATTTCCAAGCTGGAAATTTAGCAGAGAATGTTCACTGTATAATATTCGATCTGTGTGATTAAAATTTAACACCGAATTAAATGCATTGCAAAGAAAGAGAAATCTCTTGAGAAATAAATATTTATGGAAAATTATTTTTTTAATCATTAGCCTACAGTCTTATTGATGCATCACGGTACATCAAATATTTCATTCGTTGTAATCATTGCCTGTGCGTTGTTTTTTTTTTATTAGTGGCAAATTCCTCCATTTCCTGATGTCTCTGTAGATTCAAACCAAGCAATTTCGTATTCTTTATCAAGAACAATATTCGAATTTTTTTTACCTCTGGACGACTCGCTTATACTGCTTCCATCATTATCTTGCTGTCTTCTTTTATTTTTTTTAACACAAAAACTTATTCTCATTGTTTTCGTGGATCGAATATTTGTTTTTTTTACTCTCAATTGATTTACATTATTTTTCACTTAGTTGTTTCTATTCTGTTTACAGACGCTTGTCTACCAATGCAAGGATATGAAATATACTTTATGTTTCCAGAAGACGCCACAGTTGGTAAGTACGATTTTCTTCAATCTTGTTGTAGAGACACGTGTCTAAATGATTACCATTTGGGAATACTTTGGGGAAGCCATAGGCTTAATTATTCAATACGGGTCAAAAGTTTTTCTCTAAAAATGTATGCCAAAGATAGAAACGGCAAATTCTCATATAATTAAATGCATCGCAGGGAGGCAGTGCACAGAGGACATAATTTACTCAGAATAGTGTACAAAGGACATAATAAAGATTGATGGAGCCAGAAATAAAGACACAAAGAAGGAATAGAGTTAAATGTATTTAATGAAGAGAGTAGTACAAACATATACCAATGAGAGATTATTAGCGTGACTGTTAGTCCGGCTGTCAGAGTTTTCTGCTGGAATAGATTCCGCCCTCACTCTTTACTAAGCAGAACTACTGCTTATATATAGTTTGGAAAACTTCATGTGTCAGATGGGTAAGGCACTATAACAAAAACAAAGAGCGAAATTATAAAAGGGATGTTACTATTTATATTATTTACCTTGTTCAGACTATTATCATTATCTTTTTTCTTATTTTCACATATATATCATCACGTGCTTTTACCAATATTTAATTATATCTGTATATTTTTTATTCTTTCTTTTTAACATTCATTTCCTTCTGTTTTAGAACATATATCGCCTATCTGTACATTAGATTTTATTGATTCTTTCTTTCTTTCTTTCTTTCTTTCTTTCCCTTTCGTTTTCAAACGTATACCTCACTTTTCCCCCCATTCAATTTTATTAATTACATCTCTTTCTTTTTCTTTCTTTCTTTCTTTCTTTCTTTCTTTCTTTCTTTCTTTATTTATTTATTTCCCTTTCGTTTTCAAACGTATACCTCACTTCCCCCCATTCAATTTTATTAATTTCATCTCTTTCTTTTTCTTTCTTTCTTTCTTTCTTTCTTTCTTTCTTTCTTTCTTTCTTTCTTTCCCTTTCGTTTTCAAACGTATTCCTCACTTTTCCCCCCATTCAATTTTATTAATTTCATCTCTTTCTTTTCCTTTCTTTCTTTCTTTCTTTCTTTCTTTATTTCCCTTTCGTTTTCAAACGTATTCCTCACTTTTCCCTCATTCAATTTTATTAATTTCATCTCTTTCTTTCTTTTTCTTTCTTTCTTTCTTTCTTTCTTTCTTTCTTTCTTTCTTTCTTTTATATCCATTCGTTTAACTACTTAAATCTCAATTTTCTCTCTTTTCGATTTTATAAATTTCATCTTTCTTTCTTTCTTTCTTTCTTTCTTTCTTTTTCTTTTTCTTCCTTTTTTCTTTCTATTTTCTTTCTTTCCCTTTCGTTTTAAAACGTATACCCCACGTTTCCTTCTTTCGATTTTATTAATTTCATCTCTTTCTTTCTTTATGTCTTTCTTTCTTTCTTTTTCTTTCTTTCTTTTATATCTATTCGTTTTAGTACTTACATCTCACTTTTCCCCCTTTCGATTTTATTAATTCCATTTTTCTTTCTTTTATACTTTTTCTTTTTTCTTTCTTTCTTTCTTTTTTTCCTATTTGTTTTAAAACGTATACCTCAATTTTCCATCCTTTCGATTTTATTAAATCCATCTTTCTTTCTTTCTTTCTTTATTTATTTATTTATTTATTTATTTATTCATTCATTTTTTCTTTCCTTTTTGTTTTAAAACATATACCTCAATTTTCCCTCCTTTCGATTTTATTAATTCCATCTTTCTTTCTTTTTTCTTTTATATCCAGTACCATGATATCTCAGTTTCTGTTACCTTCCTGTAACCAAACTTTTCAAAATTTTTGTTCCGCTCTTCTGTAGCCAGGTATTGAACTAACAACTCATTGGGTCAAAGCACTGAATTAATTTAACCAATGCTTTTATCCATTGGGCTCTGTGGACTAAATAAGGATTTCGTTCGAATTCCAACGTATATCACCTGAACAAGGCTGTAGCGTACAATGGCCAAAACGTTGTGAATACGACAACAAAGATGAGGGCAACAGTTCAAACGATTTAAATAATGTACATATTTAAAATACTTTATTTCAGAAATATAAACATATATTGAAGGTAAGTTACGTTAATAATTTTGGCATAGAATGTAGTAATGTAGTAATGCTTGGTTTAAACATGAATGTTAAGCTAATACTGAATCAACGATTACCATTTAACATTCATCCGTAAAAATCCCTGACGTATCAGTTTATAATTTCATTGCAATACAAAACTGTATAAAATTTTAAAATTACCAAAATCAATGGTAAAATCACAAGTTGGGTTGTGTCGTCTCTAGATTCTATTGGTTTATTAGTAATTCTTTACTAAGTAACTTTAGCCTTGCACCATAGACTGAATCATCGATATTTTTGTTTTACTTGCTTTATTACAAATTTCTGAACATAACAGGCGTAGGCGAGATTGCGATAAAGACAGGTTAACTAGCCAGCAAATTATGTCCAACTGGTGGCGTTTTTCTCTCTGCTGAAATCGATGTACGAAAAGACATCAAGGAAGAGAAGGCTCGGAAAGCCTTCATAGATGAAGCTAAAAATTTATTATTAATTATTAGTTCAAGCCCAAAAGCCATAGAAACGCAGGGTGGGTAGAAAACAGAAACGAAACAAAACATCGATAAGGAGCAAAAGCAATAAAATTACGGACATTAAGAAAACAGTGGGAAACGACTTACGGTGCATTTGAATATTTTAAGATCAAATTGTGAAGCCGGAAAAGAGTTCCACAAACGAGAAATGAAAGAAAAGAAACTCTTAGTATAGAAGTTATGGTTTTATCTAACCGATTCAACTGAGGGATGATGAGAACTTTCCGCCAGATTAATACTGGGCTTAAATTCATAAAGTCTTGGTACGCTAGAATATTATCCTACAGTAGGTTGCCATTGCTGCGGTAGACTGGTTACCGACCAAGGCTATAGAACCCAATCTGTCCTATTATTTGACTCGTATTTAGAGAAGAAAGCGATGTATTATATTATTAAGTAGTAATTAGTGGTGGATCAGTTAATTACTTCATAACCATATAAAACTGATCCCTCACTTTATGCCCAGTAGAAGCCTTAATCATGTTTCCAACTATTATATTCAGTCAGTCAGTCAAGTTCCATACGTGAAACACGCTTGGGCGATCATGTCTCGAACGAGACATGACTGACTGGGCAGAAGATTATTCTGCAGTCGGTTGCCATTGCTTTCTGCGGTTGACTGGTTGCCAGCCAATGTTATAGAACCCAATCTGTCCTGTTATTTAACCCATAACTAGAAGGAAGAGACGGATCAATACCTTTCCTAAGGGTATTTGCGCGTAAGTGAATGCAATGAATTCAACTGGAATTCGAACTTGGCTCCCCGATTTATCGTTCTGAGCCGATATCCACTGCACCACAACGCACATCCTAGAAGACTATTCTTAAATATTTTTTTGAGTTGGTTTTAAAATCTATGTTCGAGATCTTTCCTTTATAGTTGTGTTCAAGATCGTATGCCGCAACTATTTAATAAAACATATGGTTTTCTAAATTAATTTTGAACCTATTTTTCTAGAATATCTTGACTACTATCATTAATGTAGAGAATACAGTGACACACGAGAAATGTAGAGAAAAACAACCGTAAAAGCATGTAACGGATAAAACAATTTCTTCTTTTTCTATTTAAGTATAAACCATGCGATTTGAAAATTGTCGCTATTTCGTATCTTCAATTCCTAGTTTTTTTTTTTTTGTCTACTCAGTATAGTAGGGTCCGTTAGGCAGTGTATGTGGGAAAAAGAGCATCATTGCGCATTTCACTTTGCCAGAAATTTTAAAACTCGCCGTAAGCATTTCAGTGAGTTTGGGTGTCAATCTGTGGACAGCGCATAAGATTCAGAAAACTCTAATACTGATTACGAAGGTAAGAAAGCTCAGAAATCTCACTCTGATTGTTCTGATGAAAAAAAGAACTGACGATATTTGTTGGCGAGGGCCTCAGAATCAACACAGAGGTCTACATAAAAACGCTTTTGAGGGGTAGTGCTACTCTGAGTTAAGTGGATAACTTCTAAAAGACCCTATGTCTGACAATAGAACTCTGCACCTTGCCACACGAGCAGGAGAACCCAGTTATTGCTGTCAGACATTTTCTGCAGCCACATCACCCCTTACCGACCATCTAACTCCTTAAACTGCAACCTCATTTATTAGTGTCGGGCGTAGTTGACCGAGAGAGACCAACAAAATTCCTTGTTTTTTTGTTTTTGTTTTCGTTTTTTTTTTTTTTTGTTTTTTTATAATCGTCCCAAGCAAGACATTTTACTGCCACTGTTGTGAAGAGGATTACATAGGAGGAAAGTTATGAGAAAGAGTGAAGGGTTATATGGGTTAAACGGAAGTTCATAAGAGAATGATGAGAATACTGATGAGAGTAGAGTGGACGGAGAAAGGAGCATGAGAGAGAGGATGCAGATTAGTGAGATAGGAGATGACTATTACATTTAAATTCTTGAAGATTGTAGCTGTCAAGGAAGCAAGTAAATGGAAGGGAATTCCACAGGCGGGAAATGCGAAAAAACAAGCTGCTGGAGTAAAATTTGCGTTTACATTTTATTGGTTTCACAGTAAAAGAGTGGGACCCAGTTGCTAATCTTGTGGCTCGAGTAAATTCATATATTGAGCGCACCAGTGAACTAAGTTCATCGGAGCAGAAATCTTAAAAGTATTTGTAGAAGAGACACAGGAAAGCCACATTGCGCCGGTGATAAAATGACTGTATCTTAGCTGCCAAGTCGGGACCTATAACATGACAGATTCTCCGTTGGATTTTGTCAAGTACACCTAGGTGAATAGCAGGAGCGCCCGACCAGATATGGCAGCAGTATTCAATGCACATGCTAATGGCAGATTTATATATGCGCAGGATTGTTTCAGGCGGAAAAAACTTCCTGGCCCTACACAGAGAACTGACTTTCTTAGCAGCGGATTTAGCTATGAATTCTATATAGTCATTCCACTTGAGGTCTGTTGTGAGAGTTAAGCCGAAGAGGCGCAGTGTTTTGCTTTCAGGGAGACTAGCCTGATCCATGTTAATGGAAGGGTAGGAGTGATTGTCTGTGATGGTTAAGAGATATCAGCTTCGTTTTGAAAGTATTAAAATTAACGAGCCATTTCTTACCCCAGTCCGCCACGGATTGGATATCCTTTTCAAGCTCAGCAGCGAGGTTTGCTTTTTGTTTCAAATTTGTAACAGAAAAGATGAAATTAAGGCAAGGATTATGGCAGTATTCACTAAGTTAAACAAATAGACCGTTCAGAAGACTTGTAGGAAATCCCAAAATGGCCTGTAGGTCGTGGTTTGAAGTCAATGTCTGTTTTGTTAAATAGATTCATTCTTTCAGTATTTCAAGATATTTTTGTGCAATTTTGGTAAATATGTTTTGTTAAAACGAGATGTCAGTGCTATTTTCATGTTTGCTAACTTGGACGACAATTTATCCAACGCGACTTGTATATTCCATGTGTCTGTGAAAGTAGTGCCTCCTCTCCCTGCAGGCAAGTAGAGCTTTGTCCGTGTGCTTTGTCCACTATCGATGTTTTCACGAATAAAGGCATCCTGCAAAGGAGGAAGCAGCTTCAGGTTATGACGTCCGTCGGAGACCTCAGTCTGCCTTTGAAATTCATCGATCGGCATAGAATTGTTGATTGTATTCGGAGAAGAGGAGGGTTGCAGCGGCAAGCACTTATAAAGACAGCCATGCCTTCTATGTTTACTCGAAACTTTCTAAGGAAATGATTACTTACATAAGTATGTATATATAAAGAAAATCACATGATATCATCAGATGTGTACGTTTGTTCTGAAGTCCATGTCGATTTTCTCATACATAACTCTGAGTATATTTATACGAATCATCAATATATATATATATATATATATATATATATATATATATATATATATATATTCTAAACATATACTGTTAAATATGAATCAATAAATAACCATTATGTTTAATCATGAGCCGTTCTAAACATCGTATTTTGGCTTTAATTTCAGGTGAAAATAAAGATAAAAATTCTCCAAAATTTGGATAATTTTTTATATATTATTTCTAAACATTCGGCTCACATGAGTCATCTTCAGAGAGGTTACAAGGACGTTAACATAAAAACATCTACCATCAGCGACGATTTTATCTTGTGTTGACATAAAACTTCGCAAAGCAACGATAACAGTTACCAAAAATAGCAAACGTAATTCTTAAATTTGCAATGCGTCTTCATGACGTCACACCGTGTAAGAGCTCGAAATGATAACAGAACCATATAATATCATGTGTGCCGAAAGCTTAGAACCAACTTAAAAATGATTCAAATGTTGACTAATTTTTGTCTTTATTTTCAACTGAAATTAAAGCCAAAATACGATGTTTAGAACGGCTCATGATTAAACATAATAGACATTCATTGTCTCTTATTTTTAACAGTATATATTTAGAAAATTATCTGCTGCCTCGATACACAACATATATATATATATATATCCGAGTGAATAAGGAACGAAGAAAAATTTTACAACTTCCAAAACATTGATTTAAAACAGTGCTCGATATATAATGTAGAGCTGTGAATATTTATTATAAATTATATTCTAGAACATGTACAATTTTTTTTATCCACTACAAATTGTACATATTATTTCGACATTGAAATTACAATGTCTCATCAGGGTGGTGTGGAAAGGAATGGAAAGCCCCTTTCTTATATTTGGCGTGTTGTGTGTGGGATGTTGGTGGTGGTTAGCGATAAGGCAATAAGTTATGTAAATTGTCCGTTCGAATTTTGAAGAAATTGAGGTTGGCAGTGAAGATAGTTGGTTAATGAGTGTCGGGGAATTTTGTAGACAGATTTAGCATTAGAAGATGGGATGTAGGTTTTATGGTCTCATGACTAGACTTTATTATTTGGATTTATTAGAAAAGCGGAGAAGGGAAATGTAAAGGGTGGGGAGGGATGGGATTGGACCTATATTTAATGTCTATTCATACAACTATAGAATATTTTTGTATTTAAGCACAGTTTTTATAATTAATCTAATTTCGTATATTTAGCGTTAATTTTGAATTTAGGAAATTGATTTTTTTCTATAAAAGTTTTATAATTTAAAATTTAAAATTTTATAGAAAAATTGATTTCTTAAATTCAAAATTATCTGCTGCCTCGGTACACTAAATTTATATATATATATAGTATAAAGTAGTGAATGAGCCTCTGAATCATCTGAAATTATATATATATATATATATATATATATATATATATATATATTTCAGATGTTTCAGAGGCTCATTCACTACTTTATTAGATCGAACGCTTTATTTTTTGACGGCGTCTCCCTTAATTTGCTTCTTTGAATATTCTTTCTGGTCCCTTAAGAAAGGCATGAATTAATCTATTTTTTCATGCCACCAGCTATAGGTTATATAGCCGTACAGACCGAGCTCTTTAGTCTTGTTTAGCAGCCATTCTAGGAGAAAGACAAATCCATGATGCAAAAAAGGTGGTAGGTACCAGACGAACTCAACACGGAATAAAGTTCTTTTTCATAATCAACACAAAAACAAAATACAATATAAATATAAATATGACGAAAAGTTAAAACGCCAAAAACAAAACATTATCAAAATAGCTAAATTAGTGGCTGAAAGTGCTTGGAATAATAACAATTATGTAGAAAAATAAATAATTAATTAAATATTTCTTTTCTGGCATATTTATTGAAAGATATTTAAAAAAAGGTTTCTCCGAAATATATATATATATATATATATATATATATATATATATATATATATATATATATATATAATGAGAGTAAGAGAGAAAGAGTGAGAGAGACGGTATTTAAATCAATATCTAAGCATAAAAAATAGCAAAAATATATGCTAGTGTAGATAGATAGATAGATAGATAGATAGATAGATAGATAGATAGATATGACCAACAAAGCCTTTAGCTTATTTTCTGTGAGTCTGTATGTAAGTATCTCTTAATTATAAGCACTGAACTAATTCATGCGTTTTGTCCACTCTGCACTTTCGTCCTTCCTTTCTCTAGCAATTTATGTCTGCCTCTAATAATCGATAAATGTTTAGCTTCTCTTTGTGTTTAGCATTTTCTTTCCATCTAGCAGAGTTAGTAGTTAATGGTTATAGTATTTTTCCAGCGACATCAATTTCAGTAAATAGGCCCGGGAGTTGATTTCGAAAAAAAAAAGTTACATGGAAATAGACAAAACGTTATGTACCCATTTACCTATATTCAAAATAAATGACAAAAAATGTATACAGACATAACACACATACACACACACTCACACACATAAATAAGTATATATATATTTAATATATGTGTGTATGTGCGTTTTTCGGTGTGTGTTTATATGCCTGTGTGTGTTTGAATACAAATGTTTCTCTCGATATATATATGTATACTGTTCGACACAACCAAATAAAACGATTCACTCACCTTTTGAAATATGCCGACATTTCAGCGAACCTTTTAAATTTTGAAACAAGTATTGTTGATTTTTTATTTTTTCTTCCTTTTTTATTTGTAAATTTACGCATTCTTTTTTTTAAGTTTCCCAGTTTATTTTCCTTTCTTTTTTTATTCATATTTTTCATTCTTTCCGTTTTTTTTAATCATTTTTCTTCTTAAAGTTTCTTTAATTTTTATATCGATTTTTTTTTTATTTTCTATTAATTCTCTAATTATTCTTCGTTTAAATTAGTCTTTCCTAATCTTCGTTTACTTTGTCATGATATATATATAAATGATATATATATATATATTAATTTAGAAGTAATGACCAAAATAGGACAAATATTTTTAAACTGATTGATAGACACTTTCCAAAGAGATCAGATCTAAACAAAATTTTCAATAGAAACACAATGAAGTTAAGTTATAGTTGCACTAGTAATTTAGATAGTTTCTTAAAAAAACAAAATTTAAATAGCATTGTACAAAACAAGACCACGAATAAAGAATGCAACTGCAGGGACAAAATTAAATGTCCACTTCAAGGCTGTTGCAATGCAAAAGAAGTCATTTACAAGGCAAAAGTGCATGACTTAAATGGCCAAAATAAAATATATTTGGATCAACCAAAGACACCTTTAAGACCAGGTGGTTCAATCACAAGTCTACATTTAAAATAAAAAACTTTAAAAAACCTGTACAAATCTGGTTAGCCACGTGTTGAAATTGAAATCAAAATGTAAATAAGACCCAGACATAACGTGGAGTATAGTGAAAACAGCCAAGCCTTACAACGCTGACAAAATATGTAGACTGTGTCAAGAAGAAAAGTTAGAGATTATGCTATTCCCAAACAAAAATGAACTGTTGAATAAAAGAACGGAAATTATAACTAAGCGTAGCCATACTAAAAACTACATCTTAGGTTAATACATCCATGGATGAAAATGCCATAATTTTTTGTAATTTTAAAAATTGCGCGTTCACAAATTCCCTGCCACGTGAGCATTGAAAAAAAAACACCGTTAGGTGAGCGTTCTTAAAAGAAAAGGTAAACGGTAAAATCAGTTATTGAAAAACGCCTGGAGACACCACTCATGGTAGAAACCTAGGTCGCATAATAACTCGTTTACAAGTGGAAAATATTCAAAAGTTCTACAATATAATTGTATTGAATACGTTTTAATACATATGTGCACTGGTCTTATTTTATTATGACCAAACACTAAATAATTAAACAATAAATTATATATATATATATAAAGTACGGATATTTTGGCAGCATCTTTTTTTTTTTAAACAAGTTGTGGTAAACGATAGACAACATAGTCTTATATATTTTCTTTTGAATTTTTTCATATTTTCTTATTGGACTTTTTATTTCCGAATTATATTTGTATAAAAATTGTCCTTAATGGGACAATCAAAAATTATCTATAGCCTTAGCTGGCAACCAGTCTACCGCAAAAAGTAATGGCAACCTACTGCGGGATAATCTTCTGCCCAGTCAGTCGAGACATGATCGCCCAAAGCGTATATCTCGTATGGTACTTAACTGACTGACTGAATATAATAGTTGGAAATATGATTAAGGCTTCTACTGGGCATAAAGTCGGGCATCAGTTTTATATTGTTATAAAGGAATAAACTGATCTCCCACTAATTACTATTTAATAATATAATACATCTCTTCCGTCTCTAGCTATGAATCAAATAACAGGACAGATTGGGTTCTGTAGTCTTGGCTGGCAACCAATCTGCCGCAGAACGTAATGGCAACCTACTGCGGAATAATAAGGGAGTTAGTTATCTTCTGGAGCGGTACAAAGGACCGACCATTTTTCTAGCATCTTTATCAACGGTTCGTATAAATGAGTTCCACTTCAGATCTGGTGTGAGCTTGAGTCGCAAAAATATGCTTGGAGCATAGAGCCTCATTGGAAGTACAATGGTTCGTCATGACTGGAGGAAATTCTAGATATGATCTACGATGTTGAGACGTTATTATGTTGGTGCTGGAGCTTTTAAATATTACAAGCCAACTTCTATTGAAGATACTTACAGTCGCATCCTGCCGAAACACCGTTTCTCGTACGACCAACAAAGCTAAGTAACATCTTATCTGACGTTGACCGTTTTTGAATGCAAAGTGTTGTAAGCAACAATGTGCAGGGGGTGTAATGTATAATACCCCGAAATTGTTCATTGGAGAGCCAAATTGCAATTACAGTTGGGTTCTTTCTGTTCACTTACGCCCAAAAAACCCAAAGGTGTGAATCCACTTCTTCTCCCCTCGGCTATTGGTTAATTACTAAACTTGTATCACTAAAACTATTATCATCTAAAGAAATATAAAATGAAATTGCGTACAAAATAAGTAGATTTCGGAATTATTTAATGTTGAAATATTTATCCCACAGAGGATGATATGCCCCTAAACAAAAACAAAAAAACAACAACCTTCTCCCATTAACCTATGTGTGTTAAGTCAGAGGATAAATCAGGCTCTAGTCATCTAGATTTTTGGAAATTAACCATCAAGGGAGTGGTACTCAAACGGTTCGGCGGAAGAGGACAGCAGATTAGGCGGAATTATTGAAAGACAGTCAAAGATTTTGAAACAGATATTTTAAAGTCATGAAAAATTTATATGCCAAAAATAAATTTAATTCCAATATTTAAAATTACTTGTAATTGCATTCATGAGTCCCAGTATAAATAGTTATCGACCGATTTCATTACTGTGATATTTTTGCATTACATCAAGTATTAAGGATAGAGTAACTAGGATCCGTAAATTGAAGGAGATAGTTATCAATAATAATGTTCTGACCTCGAATCCACGGTTTTCTCCCTTTAACCCTATCTCTGCTTTCTTATATTATTTTTAAATGTTCTTTTTCTCGTGGTATGTACGTTGTGGTGCAGTGGATATCGGCTCGGAACGACAAATCAGAGAGGCGAGTTCGAAATTGAGTTAAATTCCTTGCATTCACTTACGCACAAATACCCTTGGGAAAGGTATTAATCCGTCTCTTCTCTCCACTTTTGGGTTAAATAATAGAACAGATTGAGTTCTATAGCCATGGCTGGTAACCAATCTATCGCAGAAAGCAATGACATCCTACTGCGGGATAATCTTCTGCATCACGTATGGCACTTAAATGACTGACTGACTTTTTCTCACATAAAATATGATTAAGCGCAACCAAAATTTAATTCCGAAAATGTCTCCCAGAGAAAAACAAATTGGAACTACTGCAATCCATGGTATCGTCTTATCAACTAAAACTCTGATAAAGACAGATCATTAATATAAATAAAGAAGTAAAAATGTAGGACCTAGGGCGAGGAGAGAGCCTTGGAGGACGACTGCATTGTTGATATTGGCTTTAGAGAATTGGAAAGTGTATGAGAATGGCTAATTCTACCGTCACCATTGTCATCCCAATTAGTTTTGTAACGCGCCGAACTACATTGGAAGTGACCTCAGGGATTATTAATTGGTCAGTCACTTCAATGCAAAAAGAGACAGGCCAGTCGAATGTGCTAGCCAGCCGGGTGCGGTCTTTTGACTTTTACCTATGAGACGAGTAAAAACAAAGAACTAATTGTTTTCCGCTGATTCAACCATTCAGCAAAATACTACAAAAACTTAACCATTTCTGTCCTTCTATCATTTGACTTATGTTTCGTATTTACGTTGTTTCTTATAATTTCTTGTACCATATAATTAATAATTTAGAAACCAAGCATTAAATAAGCAAATACAAACATCATAAAATGATCATCGTATGTATAAGAACAGATTTTATTATTATTATTATTATTATTATTA
>JBBBDQ010001065.1:162500-171655 GCA_037127315.1 Ascarosepion bandense | reverse complement strand
ACAAAGATCATTTTCCTTAAAGAAAGTAATTATTAAGATATACACAGGTCAACCGGATTTTGAGGCGAAACAAGAACTGGTGCAATATACAAAAAACAAAGTAATATACATACATTCATCCGCAGACAGATCTGTTTCGCTGTATGACCGCTCATCAGAACGGTTAGACATCCGACTGCTTTTAATCCAGGATTGAAACCCGACCGAATTGGCGTCAGTCGGCGATTCTACCTCTGAGCTAGGTGCGCTCGGTAGAAGTAGGTAGACATTTTAGCTCGTATAATTATCATTATACTCGCCCAATAGCTGACAGTTTTCTAATTCATTGCTGAATGAAAGATGCGTAGATGCCAGAGTAGCTACTGTTTTTCAAAGTCTACCATTCTTCTAGAGTGCTCAATTAGGGTGTGACAGCGTAAATAGGCATCCGTAGAAAGATCTGTTTCGCTGTGTCACAGCTCACCAGTACGGTTAGACATCCGATTGCTTTTAACCTAGGATTGAAACCCTACCGAATTGGCGTCAGTCGGCGTATCTACCTCTGAGCTATGGGCGTTCGGTAGAAGGAGCCAGACATTTTAGCTTGTATAATTATCATTATACATATATAAGAAGCGGATCTTTTATTAATCAGACAGATTTTATCACTTGAACGTCATTGTTAGTAGATACCATATTTATTTAATTTACTACTTAAACGAAAATAAATAAATATACCGTTTAATAAACAGACGTCTTAAAATGTCTTTTAAACTATATATATACTTTAATAACATGTGTATCAAATGAATTTACAAATATTTAATAATTTACCTATATTGCAGTTTCATCAATGAAAGAATTAAGAAAAATTAGGGTGATTTAGACGAGTTCATCTTTGCTTCCTTGCTTTGTAAAATGTTGCAAAGCAATAATAACAACAATAAAAATATTGCTAAAACTGCACAATAACATGTGCATCAAATGAACTGTTCTGGTGTTCAGTTTTTGTGCTCACTTTCCCATGCTAGTCTCTTCTTCCTATTGATTGGCCAAAGCATGGCTTCCTGGCTGCCTTATAACATTTTGCAAATACTAATAACATAAATTATTTATAAATTCATTTTATGCACATGTTATTGTGCAGTTTTAACAAAAGAGCCATTCTATTTTCATTTACAATTATTCACTTGGCAATAACTATAATCAAATAGTATGAAATTCATCATTTTTTGAAACACTGGGGTCGCCTAATAATTATGGTCGGTAGTGTATATTTCTGAGATGAGGTATTGTAGTTATTTACACTCTTACATTGTTCAGACTGTTGTTTTTACCTTTGTTGCCATATTCACGGGGTTCGGCCGTTGTGCACTCCGGCCTTTATAAGGTGATTAGAATTTTGAATAGAACCTTTTATTTCATTCACCGGTGTAACTTGATCTAATTTCACGAACCATGCCTCTTCCAGATGTCTCAGTAGCAGTCTTCTCCCTTTAATTAAACTCTAGGTTTTGGTTCAGCTTTGCTCTAGCCATGTATTGGATTCTCAATTCTTGAGGATCATGTCTCTGGATTCAACCAACTCTTGTTTCCACTGGGACAAGTGTCTTTGAGGATAAATGATACTGAAACATCTGGAAGAGCTATGGCTCGTGGGACTAAAACAATCTACTTTGATGAACGAATTAAAGGGTTCAGTTCGAAATTACAATCACCTGAAGAAGGCCGGAGTGACAACGGCCGTAACCAAGCGTATATGGCAACAAAAATGAGAACAACAGTCCGACCAATTTAGTGTAAATAGCCATTCAGTTGATTTCATTACGACTGATGTATAGTCCTTTCTTCTTGCTTTCCTTTACTACATTTTCTTATAGTTTCTTTAGTTTCCTTTCTGCTCTCAACACTTTATTTTTCATATCTTATGCTGTTAAGATCGTGACCGCCAAAATGAACCCTGGTAAAACTTCTAGTTCACTCTAGTATCGTTTAGATGTGAAGATCGATCTAGTCCGGCGAGAAGACACATCCTTGTCTTACACCCTTTGCTATTTTTATTTTTATTTTTGTGTTTACTGAATTTATTTCCTATCCGTACGCTGGGGTTTGATCTTAGATTGAATGATTGATTCGTTCTCTATGTTTTATCAACCATTTTCTGGTTATTTAAAGCCAGAAAATAATTTTAAATTGTAACATATTTTTTAGATAATTATGATTTAGTGATACGGTTTTTACTAATTTACCTATAGATGAGGTGAATTCATACCTCTTCCAAATTATTATTATGAACCCTACTGGTACTGGAACTGGACTCTCGGATTAACAATTCTGAGACATTATCAATTACACCGCCCGTAAGTTTATTTAGCAAATCAAATCCGTTTGTGTTCCGTAAAGTACAGACTGTTAACATACGAAAAACTTTTCCCAAAACTTCGCAGACTGTAGATTGCAATAGACTATCTTTCAGTTAGATGGAAATGAAATGAGATTCCTTCTGGCTATAGCCGCCATTGTCCTGCTATGATTGTGTGGCCTTTGAAAAAATATTCCGATAGAAGTTAGATGACATGTATACACGGACGCTTACTATTACATTGAATATATCATAGAGAAAACCACCGACAATAATGTTTCATGGTCACCCTCCATGTAGGAGAAGAGCATAACAAGATTTTCACGGTGTTTATAAAAGAGAAAGAAGGGGTTTTTGGGTGACGTTTTGTGAGGGATAACAAAACATGGATATATGAGTATTGGTTGCCTATTCGAAAGAGCTCTACTCCTGCAGCTTGTTCTCTTGCACTTCCCCGCTGTGGAACTGGCTCCCATATTCTTGCTTTCCTGACGGCTACAACCTCCAGAAATTTAAATGCAAAGTCAATACTCATCTACCAACCACTGGACTCTAGCTCTCTCCCCACCCCCGTATATCCTTCCCTTTCTCTCCACCTATGTATCTGTCATCGCACCTGCATTCTCAGCTTTCTATTGCTCCTTTCTAACTAGTTTGTACTACTCCTCACTCTTTTCTAATTAATCTTTTTACAGTTATGTAGCCCCCTGCACATCAGTGGCATTTCTGCCTTGCTCGGGGTGAAATGTTAAAAAAAAAATGTGAAGATTGGAGCAAAAGAGTCGTGCGGATTTGTGAGGTCGACACGCCCTGATGATAACTAAATGTCTCTCAATCAAAAATATATAAATATCATGGATCCGCTCTAGAATTTAATCAATTTTGGTTTGCTTCAACGCACATTTTTCCAGAAAGTGTCACAGAATTTAACTGAGAAGTACTGGGGATAAAGTGAAAACAAGCCAACATAGGTAAGACATAAACTAAAACCAACTTTCTTGGTATTGGTAAACATTCTTTTTTTCTTCTATGTGCCTTGTCTTTTCAGGACGTAGGCGACCATGGCTTTCCACATCTTCCTATTACTGGTGGCTCTTAGCACGCTTTCTCCTGTAACACCACGCAACCCCCGTTGTGTCATCCACCTGCTCAGGCCCTTCAAATATGTTATCCGTTGCTGTCTCTTTTTCCCCTCTATCTGGCCTGTATCAGGTTCTCCAAGCCCTCCTTTCTCATTAATCATGGCTTTCCAAACATTATTTTAGTCATCCTTAAATAATTTCTTAATTGTTAATCAGTTAAGTATCATGCTTAAAACGCGCTTGGGCGATCATGTCTTTTTTGATTCATGACTGACAAAGCAGAAATTTTCCTTCAGTAGGTTGCCGTTTCTTTCTGCGGCAGACTTGCCAACCAATTCTATAGGAAGCAGTCTCTCCTGCTATTTAACCCATAGCTGGAAGTAAAGATGGATTCATACCTTCCTCAATACGCCAGCAAATGTAATGAATCCGACTGTAATTTAACTCACCGTATTCTCATTCCGAGCCGATATCCATTTCAAAAGACACTGGTATAAAACTTAAGCATAACATGAAGCGTGGACATTTTGAAATTATCAAATCCGTCTGCGGACAGTTCGCCGAAATATTATTCGTTGACGAACAGCTCACCGACAGAATTCACAGACAGGACAATTGGTCGACGCTTTAATTTGAAGCTTTCATCCAGTTTTTTTTTTTTACTGTCGGTGTACTGCCCGGATTTTGGTAAATGCAAGTGTGCCAAATACATTCTGCCAGTTACATTACCGATTGTTGTCTGTCTTGCGTCGCACAGTTTTCGTCGTTCGCAGTAATTTACAGATTCTCTAGTTTTGTCAACAATAAAAGCGTATCGCTCAAATAAAAGTTTTCTACCTCCTAGTTCTGCTTTGACAAACCTTATGATGACAACTGAAGGGCTTAGAAAGAATGTCCTAAAAAAAAGAAAAAATGAATGAGACCATCAACATGAAAAGAATCGAGTGTCATCTATTTGTCCTGTCTGGGAATTGTCTGTCGGTGAACTTTCTGTCAGCGAATTGTTTTTCAGGGAATTGTCCGGCTATAATCAAGTCAGCTTTTACACAGCTTCACCTCATCTTTATTGATAATTCTGTCTTATGGTTTAATATCTAAAACTTATCAAAGATCCGCATTGATAAAATTTCATCAAAAAGATGGTCGTTGAAGCGAAACTGCACTGACATTTTCTTCATCTTGAGACTTTTATTCCTTCTTTTTTTTTCTTATGTTTTGAAAGAGTTAACCTTTGAATATAACAGTCTAGTCGAATTTAATGAAATGTTTCTCTTTCTCTCAATCTTTCACTCTCTCACCCGTATGTTTTTCAACCTGTCAGTACAGAAGCACCGCCACTTGTCGAGGTCGTCTGTAGAGAGAGTGTATCCATATCTGCCTTGCTAGGCTTTTCACGTAGCTTACACCAATGATATTCACAACAGTCACCAAACTGAGTACTGACAGGCTTTTGGGGTTTCAGCCTAATATGGCCGTAACTCCTATTCTTTCTCTCCCTCACTCACTCACTCACTCACTCTCATTCTCTTACTCTTTCACTCCCTATATATATGTATATATCCAAGTGATTAAGGAAGGAAGAAAAAAAATTAACAACGTTCAAAACATTAATTCAAAACAGTGCTCAATATGAAATAGAGCTATGGATATTTATTATAGATTATAGTTTAGAACATATACAAATTATCGTCTACTACAAAGTGTACATTTTGTTTCGACATTGAAAGGACAATGTCTCATCGGATAGTGTGAAAAGAAAATGAGAAATTCTTTATTTTACATTGGTGAAGTATGAATATCGCATAGAACATTTTTTATTAACAAAAATATTTATATATTTGAATTTACTTACCTATATATCAATATATATATTCATTAATACCTATATATATATATATATATATATATATATATATATATATATATATTGTGCAAGAATTTTCAAATTTAAAAACGCATCATTGTTTGTAGTTTTAATAGTTAATGTCCCTCACCAACACATAATAAGTCAGGGGTATCTGGATGTGTGCAATGGTTACCAATCTCGTCTAACTGTATAACAGTTACGACTGACTGATGTGTTCGAACCTCACTAAGTACCCCATACATTAAGTTTTGTGTCAAAAAAATCTTCTTAGAAAATCACCTTAGAAATAAAACAGATATTTGATTTTATTTGAATGCAGACATGCAATCATGCTGGCGCACACATATTTAGTCCCTCAGGGGGAATTAAGTGAAGCGTTTTGTTTTGTTTTTCTTTTAAAAATATTATGCCTTTAGTATTTGTCTATATTTCTGAGATGGGGTAGTATTTACAATATGTATATTATTCAGACTATTGTCCCCATCTTTGTTGCCATTTGTACGACGTTTAATAATAGATCATTCTATTTGTCTATATTTATGAGATGAGGTAGTATTTACAGTATTTACATTATTCGGACTATTGTCCTCATCTTTTTTGCCATTTGTACGACGTTTAATAATAGATAATTCTATTTGTCTATATTTCTGAGATAAGGTAGTATTTACAGTATTTACATTATTCGGACTATTGTCCTCATCTTTTTTGCCATTTGTACGACATTACGACCATTGTACGCTCCGGTGCTAGGAGTTTCGAACTGAACCCTTTATTACGCTCACGCTATATGATCCTTGCGTAGTAGTGCCTCTTTTGGTAGTCATGAGTTATCTCCGTCTAACCCTGTAAGTGACTAGTTTACCACCTGGTGCATATAGATGTTGGTTAGTTCCTGTGACTTGACACAAAGTGTTGTAGGTTCAATACCAGGCTACAACAGTGGTGAACATGTAAATAACGGGTTTAGAGGGAGATAACTCATGACTTCCAGAAGAGGCATTAGGCAAGGAATGAAATTCATATATCCCAGTGATTGTAATAAAGAGTTCAGTTCAAAATTTCAAGCACCTGAAAAAGGCCGGATCGTACAATGGCCGAAACGTCGTATAAATGGCAATAAAGATGAGAACAATAGCCAGAATAATGTAAATACTGTATTATGCTTTTATTTTTTAATAGCAGTATAGCCCGGCGTTGCTGGGGTGTAATAAAAGCTTTAAAACTAATCCATGGTCCTGGAGCTCAGACTCAGCCTAAAGAATATTTGTCTGAAGTTTGGTGAGAATCGGATGAAAATTGTGGATTTGTATAAAGGACATACAGACAGATAAACAGACACACAAATATCTTGTCTTTTATACATATAAATATATATTATCGATTTCCTATTGTAAGAACTGCAACCTTGAAACTTCTGAATATCGATTCTTAAGTCTTTATCTATGAGTGTATCAAATTTGATTAAAATCGGACCACTCCTTCTATAACCCGATTTTTTCGATTATCGATTTTTGATATTTATCGGGGGTACCTCGACACAAAACCTAGCTAAGAACACTTGCAGACGCTGAAAGTTCAAATGTGTAAATTTTCAAGAAAATCGGTTCAGCCATTTCGGAGTCTATAGGTAACGGACACATACACACACAGACAAAGTTCCATTTATAAATAAGTTTCGATAACTGAAAATAAGAACTTGGAAAGAAAAGGGAGACAAGATTCTTGACTCTCGCTTTTTTCCTATATTTACCGGTTTTCAGAATGTGCAAGAATGAGATTTTTTTAACCGGCAGTACTGACACCTGACAACCAGTACATTAAACACCTTTTTATGCAATGATAGTTTGTTTGAGGCCGGCAAAGCGCCGAAGAACTCAAACAAGTAACATATGCAAAATAGATCTTATAGTTGTGAATATCCGTTTTGGCATTTGTTTATAGATAGATAGATAGATAGATAGATAGATAGATAGATAGAAATGAACAGGCTGAGATAGATAGATAGATAGATAGATAGAAATGAACAGGCTGAGATAGATAGATAGATAGATAGATAGAAATGAACAGGCTGAGATAGATAGATAGATAGATAGAAATGAACAGGCTGAGATAGATAGATAGATAGATAGATAGAAATAAACAGGCTGAGATAGATAGATAGATAGATAGATAGATAGATAGATAGATAGATAGATAGAAATGAACAGGCTGAGATAGATAGATAGATAGATAGATAGATAGATAGATAGAAAGAAATGAACAGGCTGAGATAGATAGATAGATAGATAGATAGATAGATAGATAGATAGATAGATAGAAAGAAATGAACAGGCTGAGATAGATAGATAGATAGATAGATAGATAGATAGATAGATAGATAGAAAGAAATGAACAGGCTGAGATAGATAGATAGATAGATAGATAGATAGATAGATAGATAGATAGATAGATAGAAAGAAATAGAAAGAAATGAACAGGCTGAGATAGATAGATAGATAGATAGATAGATAGATAGATAGATAGATAGAAAGAAATGAACAGGCTGAGATAGATAGATAGATAGATAGATAGATAGATATGAACAGGCTGAGATAGATAGATATGAACAGACTGAGATAGATAGATATGAACAGACTGAGATAGATAGATATGAACAGACTGAGATAGATAGATAGATAGATAGATAGATAGATAGATAGATAGATAGAACAGGCTGAGATAGATAGATAGATAGATAGATAGGTAGATAGATAGATAGATAGATATAAATAAGTACATGTGTATACACGCAGAAGCAGGTACACACCCATACATAAAAATTAGTATCTGGTGTTAAAAGAAGAGTGTTCAATGTAATATAACAGAGACATTAAGTATCTATATTTTTAATATATATATTATTCCACGTCTAAAACACGAATTGTATTTTAATGTTGCTACGCAATCTTCAGGTGCATTTTATAATATTGTATGATAAGGTGCGACTGATGATTGTGCAGTGCAAAAGAATTTGAGTTGTGCTTTAAACGTAGAATAATATGGATATTCATTAATATATATTAATATATATATATAAGTGAATAAGGAACGAAGAAAAAATTGACAACTTTCAAAACAGTGCTCGATATAGAATAGAGCTGTGAATATATATATATATATATATATATATTCCATTTTTAAACCAGTTATTTTGCTCCCCATCTTTCTACCATGAGTGGTGTCTTTAGGTGATTTTTAATAACTGATTTTACCTTTTACCGTTTTTCTTTTTAAGAACGCTCTTGTAAATAGAAAAATTAAAAAACAATGCAAAATTGGCTCACCACGTCTGGAAATTGAAATCAAAATATGAAAAAACTCAGACATAACGTGTAGCATTGTAAAAACAGCCAAATCTTACAACGGTGGACAAATATGTCGACTGTGCCAAGAAGAAAAATTAGAAATTATGATCTACCCAAATAAAGACGAACTGTTAAATGAAAGAACAGAAATTATGACTAAATGCATTCACACTAAGAAATACTTCTTAGGTTCATACAACCATGGATGAAAACGTCATCTTTCGTTTTCATTCAAACAATGTGCGTTCATAAATTCCCTGCCACGTGAACGTTCAAATAAAACACCGTTACAAGAGAGTTCTTAAAAAGAAAAACGGTAAAATGTAAAATCAGTTATTAAAAATCGCCTGAAGACACCACTCATGTTAGAAACCTGGGTCGCAAAATAACACATTTAAAAATGGAAAATATTCAAAAGTTCTATAATATAATTGTATCGAACACTTTTTAATACAAATCTGTACTGGTCTAACTCTATTAGGACCAAAACCTAAGTATTAAACAATCAATATATATATAAT